>JAQQZY010000014.1:16689813-16725169 GCA_030068375.1 Ostorhinchus rueppellii | reverse complement strand
TCAAATAATTAGGTTACAGCTCAAAATTGTACTTTGGTAAAACTAAATTAATCTGAATCAATCAATTAATACTGAATTGAATCAAATCATGATTAATCGATTCAGAACCTTATGAATCAATATCGAATCGATTATGGAAATTGCCCATTATACCCAGCCCTATTATTCATTCCCTCAGACATTCAGATAGACCATTTTCGATATAAAAATGGCACAATAAGGAAGAAAAAAATAAACATACAGCATCACGAATAGGCCAGTCAGGGAAGCGGATGGTGTCGCACAGATGTCTGAGGTAGTAGATGTTGCAGAAGAGCTCATTATCCAGCTGAGGGAAGCTGATCACAGGTATAGGGCAGTACTGGTATAGGGCCCGTGTGTTACTCTGTAATCTGGGGCTGAAGTCCGCAACATGGGCAGCTATTTTCTCAATCATCATCCGCCTAAAATAGAGGATTTAGATTTATATACAAATAACTCCTAAACATTATAAGTCAACTTTTACCACAACTTTTCAACACATACACATTTTAATTTGGACTAATAATTAATTATATATAGAAGAGACTAATGTCTACCTCATCTCACTGCTCCAAATGGCCTCCGGGGTATCAAACTCTCCAAGGAATATTTCAGAGAAGCGCTCGGCTTCATAGTTCTCCAGGTAACAGACCATGGCCTCAGGCAGCACCGGTCCCAGAACACTTCGCTGCACTATGTCCTGACCCTTAGACTGGGGAGAAGAACCAACCAGGTGTCAGTTTCAGAAAAAGGATAAAATAAAATCTGTTTTCCCGGAAAGGCTGAACATCTGTCCTTACCTCCTCTGATTTGAAGGCTTGCTTCAGGTGAGTGTACTTTAAGAATCTACAGAAAATGACAGGAATACATCAGAGGTCAATGGTAGTACTGCAAATTAATGATTCTAAGCATAGAAACCCTGATGGAAATGAAGAATGATTACTGTTGTTAAGATTTTCAATGAGTTCATAATGAGCAAAAAAGCCTGTGAGAATCTTTGTACAAAGTGGGATTTGTTTGTGATGTTTTCACCTTGCAACAGGCAGAACATTGGAGCCGGTGTACATCATGATGAAGAAGAAGACTCCAGTTAAATAGAGGCGCTGCAGATTGGGGTTGTCCTGCATCACCAGGTACAGAACATTGGCCACTTTTTCCACCAGGATGGGGTCAAAGGTCAACAAGAGCTACAGAAAGCAAAGGTAAGATAAGTGAGACAATCATGTTTTTTTAATCTAATTTCTGATAGCATATTGAGAGTCAAACTGTGCAAACCTGAACAATGTGAGGAAGGCTAGCATTGTCACTAATCATCCTCTTGATCTTAGGTAAAGGACGGATAATAGCATTATCCTGATCCCTGGGTAATAAATAAAACAGATAAAGCAGTATGTTAGAGGAAATACCTATGCATCAGTGGAAAATACAACATGTTTATCTTACTTCAAAACAATAAACAGAGTGTGCGGTTCCAACCTGCTGGGGTAGTAGGAGCACATGGTGATGAGCATGTTGAGGATGAGGGTAGCCAGATCAGACTCGTTCATTACAGCCTGACCAGTGGCCAAGAGGCACCATTTCAGCTGGGGAATGGCCTGTAGGGGGCGCCATCCATCCATCCCCTGAGCCCAGCAACGTGTTTTTGCGGTCAAGACACCTGTGCTCCAAAACTCCTGCATCTGAACATTAATAGAGATAATTAAAGAAAAGAGTGTTATAAAAATATACAAAGGGAAGCAGCAGCAATGAGAGCAATATTTTAAGATTTTACAAATAACATACATACCTCTTCAAAACTGAATGGACCTCTTCTTTCCTTGTCTGCGTTACCAAAGTACCATTCTTTCTCACTCTCCCTTTTCATATCCGGTGATGCTTCAAGTACATTGCTCTGTGGAAAAAAAAACAAAAAAAAAACAAGACAGTTATTTGATACTGAAGACAAAGTTTATGTTGCAAAATACAAAGTCACTTAGTATCATTCAAACGCCACAGGTTTATTTTTACCTGTAGTGGTACAGTCGCTCTGCTGGTGTGCAGATGTGCTAATGTGAGCAGGTCCACCAAGATGCGCACTCCATTGGAGTCCATTACTTCCTTAACATTTTTCTGCAAAAACAAACAAATATTTCTGAAAAGGGCCAAAAAACCTGGAGTTTCAATTAATATGATGTAGCAAACCCAAAAGTAGTGTTTCATTAGCTTACCTTGTTGAGAATGAGTTTGTTGAGGAAAAGGATGAGTCGATCCCTTTCCAGTTTGTCTGTGCACTGTAACCACAGAAGAGTATTTACAGTAAATACTTCAGGATTGGCATACTAAGCTGCACCCAGACAAACTGCATTGACTGTCTGGTTGTACCCACCCGATCCAGCATGCCCACAATGTATTTTGTGTCTGTGAAGGGGCCAATCTCCTCGTAGCACTTTCCGTAAACTATTGCGAGAGCCTGTAGGCACAGGCACTTCATCGTGACTTTGGGTGTAAGCAGAAAGCGATGGTAGAGCTCATTAAAGAACTCATAACTAAGAGAGGGAAAAGGAAAAGCATAAAACATCATGTGAATTTTGATGCGGAATACAGTTAATACAATTATTTTTAGTTGTTCGTTGCAGTCTTACGATCTCTTGATGGCACTCGATTCTTCATTTTCATCCTCCTCCAGCAGCAGACGTAGGTAATAATCCCCAATCTTGATCTCATCTGAAAGGCACTCATATTTCACCTAAAAATAAAAAGCACATTCCATTTGTATCATGTAATACAAACAGACTTGTCATTATCCAAAACTTATTTCAGAACCAAAAACTAAATGGAAGTGTGTGTGGGAGGTTTAAGCTTAACACACACCTCAAACTCCTGGTGGTTCCATGAGATGACGGTGGCGTTGCCGAGTTCACGGTCCACCCCAAAAGCTCGCATCTCTCCCTCCAGAGCATCCCTCAGCTCCTCCCTTGTCTTTAGGTTCCAGATGAGGTTGGACCGTGCATGGTCGAGCTGGAATCTTGGGAAAGACAATAAAGCAAGTTAGACTGGAGAGGTGATATACAGATCATGTAAACTGTTCTTAATCCGGAAAAGTTTAATGGAACATTACAGAAATTACAGCCAGGACGGAGGATTCATGTTAGCCAAGATGCTACCCTGAAAGCTTCCCACAAAAATAGACCAGACAGTTAAATAAAAACATAACGTGCTGCACACTTTTAATCCCCCTCAGCCAAATACAGTGCAAGATTCTGTTGAAAGTTACTGCCCTATAATTTAGATTAGATTGTCTTTGTGTAAAACTTATTACATACATATTTATATTTGAAAGTACTCAGACATTATAACTGCACAAGGCTGTTGGACATTAAAAAAGTAGGCCAGGTTCACCTATTTTCAATAGGCTTCTGCTCCATGCCAAGATGCCTCCACAGTATAAATTTGGTGCAGATATCTCAATGCATTCTTCAGATAATGCAATGAATGTCATTGAATGGACAGACGGATAGACAGACAACAAAATTATTATAATACCCCTTTGGCCAAAAGTTGGCCGAAGGTAATGTAATAAAATCAAGATGAGTATTACACACAACTAACACAATTAGCAGGCAGTTTGATCCGTCTTTGGTGGATATGTCTGGTCTTCAACAGCTCTAAATGTAAAGTGTCATGAGATAACTTTTGTTTTGATTTGGTGCTAGACAAATAAAATTTGATTGACTGATTAACGTGTAGTACCTGTAGTAGAAAAGCTCCCAGTTGGATTCGATCTTTATTCGCTGCCTTCTCTTTCTGAGGATCACTGGTTTTTGGTTAGGATTCTGAAATTGAAATGACAAATAACCCATTGAGAGAACAGCTTGTGTTATTTTTAAAGCTCAATATTCGTCCTTTTTCAGCATATGAGTAGAAAGATGAGAAGCTGGAATGGCAACAAGATGACTGATAGTTTATGCACATCAGATAAGAAAACAAAAATGGTTTTGAGAAGGAGATGAAAGAAGAGTATTAGAAGATAGACAAAGACCAAAAATAATGCCGTCACTGAACCAACATACAGGTTATGAAACATAAAACCAAAATGGGATCCCAAAATTGGGTGCATTCTGTGATCGTAGCTGGATGAGACACCCTCTCTGCACTGTCTGTTGTCATCTGGGTGACTTACTGCTTACAGTACAATTACAGACCTCTTCATTGTGTTGCTTCCTTGCAACAAGGATTTACTACTCACCCATAAAATCTTAAAATGCTGGAGTAAACATTTTTCTCTTCTAAAACCATCTCAAGTTCTATGAAAAAAACCTGATGCCAGTACATGGCCTTTTGTTAATGGCAATTCAACTCATGTCTCAGAGTTTAATTGGTCATTAAATATTAAAGACAAAACGCTAGAGAAAGCATGTTTAAATAATGGTATTATGGAGCTGGGACAGACAGTGTGCTAGTGAAGATATTTATTCGACTATCAAGAAGAAACATGTTCGAGGCTGCACAAGCAATATGATGCAACTGATTTTTTTTTTTTTTCTTATGATTGCATCTATTGTCGAACTGCATTCTGATCTCATACAGTTCATTCTACGTCTTTCATTGAAGATTTTATTAGAGTACTACTTGGTTACTTTACAAAACGCACCCAATTTACCACACAAAGATGATGAGGAGGGGGAGGAGGGGGATTCAAAATCGTTTGACAGATAGAATATGTAAATAGGATCCCAATGGTCACTCCTACTTACCAGGTTATTTCTGTCCTGCTGCATTGTTTGACAGCAGAGAAACCACACAAGACAAGGGGAGGGTGGGGCAGAGACAACACAGAGAGATTATTGTTCCTTGGATCAAACAGATGAATCGTAACAAAAGGGTCACTGATACAAAGAGGTTGGTATCGATATTATATGTTAGATAATTGTATTTTTTAATGAGTTGTGAACAAGTAAATAAGGTGATAAAAATAAGGTAATGGATGTGATTAGGGACTGTTGAGCAAGAGCAGGTCAATCATAGATAGTTGATTGTCTTTTGTCAGTTTCAGACAGTGAAGCCAGAGAACAGAGGACAAGGCATGGTGATATTCAGGTGAAGTAAGTTTCAAGCTTTGTTTGAAGGTAGAATTTAATTTTGCAGAACAGCCAGAGAGCCATAACTTTTTTTTTTCTCCATCTCAGCAGACGCCATCAACCTAAGCACACCCACACACAATCTGCAACAATGACCCACACAGGCTCAGCCTCAATTGACAATGAGCAAATCAAACAGTTTTTGATCTAAATAACATACTTCACCATGTTCGGCTGGAACACAGAGCAAAAACTGTAATCTAATGTCACGGCTGAAGAAAAAAAATATACACAATGACAGCTTGAGCATTCAATAGCAAGTAAATTAAAAAAGTCGAGGAAAAAAGCAACAGTGATTTTAATCTTGATATATTCTGCTTCCGTGAGGCCAGGCAGCAGCAGAGCTATCACAAGCTGACACAGCTCTCCATGCAAAACAGCAGCAGCATCTGAAAAAAGTCTCATTATTGCTTGTGGATTCTCCAGCACTATTCAGCATCAACAGGAGAAGCAGCAGCTAGAGCCACCTGCACAGATAAAGTCAGCAGCAGGAGCAGCAGCAGACCGAAGAATTGGAGTTAATCAATGTCTAAGTCCTGCTAAGAAAAGGGAAAGGGGGGGCTCACCTCCTTCTGAGCTATGCCCATTTTATCTCTCCAGTGCATCAACACTATATCAGCCTTCTCCTTGGCAAACTTCTCCACCTCTTTGGCTGCTTTGCCCGCTATCCGTTGCCACTCTGGCACCTTGTTGCGATTCAGCTGATCCTGTGAAGAACAACACCAAAATTATATCTACAACCCAGGACAAAAGATGGAGATGTTTTTTGGTTGGTTCTTTAATATAGTACTAATATGATGTGGTGGGTAAGATACCGTGGCTATTTTCAAGTTGTCACGGATGTGCATTCGGTCCACATCTTTTTCTGGGACTGGGTCAGGACTGTCGAGGTAAGCCAGCAACCCCATTGGCTGGGAGTGAAAGAAGAGACAAACAAGTGAAAAAGTAAGCAGTTTACTAATACCCCACCTGGTTGCACAACACTCTACCCTTCCTGCTTTCTGATACTATGCCTACCCAGGCATTCATTTTGAGTCTTGACTTTCAATCTCTCTAAAAACATTTCAAAAATTTGTAAAAAAAAATAAAAAATTGAGAGAGGTACATGTAAAGAACGTGTGAAATTATTATCATTATTATGATTATTATTAATAATAATAATAATAATAATAATAATAATAATAATAATAATAATAATAATAATAATAATAATAATAATAATTTTAAAAAACTGGGAGAGTAATGTCTGACAAATCAGCTGGACAACTTAAAATTTAAGAAGTATGTTTGTTTGTTTTTTTAATCCACAAGTTGAAATTCAGCTATTAAACTGTGCACTGCACCTCTTATAGTGTTTAAAAAAAAAAAAAAAAAAAAAAAACTGTTCAATTTGAAAAAAAAAAAAAAAATCGAGTGAATATTGGCAGAAAAATGGAATCAACAAATTTTCTTAGTAGAAATTTTCAAATATTTATATAAAATCAAAAAATTGAAATTCAGCTATCAAACTGAGCACGACCAACTGCACCTACTCTTGTGGTAAAGAACATGTGTGAAATTATAAAATACTTGTCCGAGAAACGACAAAAATCTCATACAGGCAGACAGAAGTAGGGATGGATGGATGGATGGACAGACAGAATACCTAGTATATCTATGACCCAACAAAATTATAACAACAAAAGGTATAAAAACAAAATTTAACAGGGACAGACTTAAACAGAGCATCTCAGCTGCCAGAGAAGCACGCTGGCTTAAATCCTGGAGCACTGTGCCTCCATCACCTTCATTACACTAATAGCTTCTGCCATGAGGTTTGGATGGGCATCAAATATATTATGTTAAAACTCTGAACTGGGCTGCTTTGGAGCCTTACCAGTATCCTCTTCAAAAGGTTCATCGCGACAGGGTTTTCTGCTGTCCACAGACCAACGAGATGACGGCTGAGTTGCCTGAAGGAAAAAAAACAGTTGATCCACTGTGTTATTTGATTGTCTGAGCGGACGTCCTTACTATTGGTTACGTGTTTATCTAATAAAGGTCCTTCTAGTTTTTCATACAACAAGAGTTTTCTAGGTGAAAATTCCCATTTATCACACACATAATCTACTACTATCAATGAATATAGTAGATTTTTTGTTGGGAATATTTAATTACCTGTTTGTAAGCATCCTCTGGTCTGCGCTGATCGTGAACAAAGATGTGTGCAGATGCCTCGGGAGAGCCCCTTCACTTAGTGCCAGCTCCTGCATCTTGGTTGCTATTTCCTTATCTCCTTCCTGAATTCAAGTAAATGTGACACAGTTAGTATTTAAAAAAAAAAAAAAAGGATGGATGGTGGTGGTGCATCAGTATCAAGGAGTAATTATAACAGGGTGCCTACAGGTTTCTACAAGTTAAATTTAAGACTTTTTAAGACTACTTAAAACAGAATTTAATGTCCATTTCACAGCTATAATGGTAAAAATGTGTGAATCCTAGAATTTAGGAAAATGTATTTGTTGACTCCAATCAGGTATTATTAAATTTGCACTTGCCCATGCTTACTTTTTCACTTCTATGAGCACTCCTCATAGGGGGATGTATAGTAAGCAATAATCAGTTCCTATTTTCAGTACGAACTGTCGTGTTGGAATGGATGGGACTGATTAGACCAACATTACTTTTTTTGCAGTTTGGACATTATCCAGACACATTTAACATAACACAGCCAACAAGTTTATGGCAACATAACTTAAGACCAACCATATTAAATTTAATACCTTTTAAAGACTTTTTTAAAGGTATTAAAAGCAGATTTGTACATTCAAGACTTTTTAAGACACTGTGGGAACCCTGTATAAGGCTACTGATTTATAAAAAGCAGCAAAACACACCTCAATAATTGCTTTCATCACCAGGCCAGCTCCCTTCACTATTGCCATAGAGGGATGCTGCAATTAAGAAGAAAAACAATTCAGTATAATAGGACTAAACAGATGAGTCAGGGGACAGATGACAGCTCTCATTTTGTCCGGATGTTTGGACTTTTTAACTTGATACAGACCAACAGAGTAGGAATTAATCCAATCAAATCAAACTGAACCACATTTGGCTTTGCTTCTAGTGTGAAAACACTTTTTTGAATGGTTTGACTATCTGACCAAGTTACAGCCATTTTGGGTCATTAAACCAAGGAAGCAATAAAAAGGACCAGAAGAAGAAAAATGGGCAGAAGTACCATTACAAACAGAAGGTACAAAGTTTTTAACAGCACAAAGTAATCAGAAATTTAATTTATTAATTACGTTCTGGTTGTAATGCTGTAATAAAAGTAGAGATGTAAAAAAATGTATCAGATCACTCCTCTTTTCCAGATGAAAAGCTTTCTAGAAACCACACATATCGGGCACCACAGCCCACATACTGTAGGTGGTGATGACAGGAAGTAGGTACAGTACAGTGTACAATATGCAGAGGTGGTTCATATTCTTGTGAAACTGTATTGCGAAACCAAAAACAACTGAATCAAATGTGTACAAAAACATTAACTGGGAAGTTCCTAAATCAGTTTTTATTAATTCCCATTCAACCCACTCTTTAGTGTGCGTCAAAATAACTTCCCACCTGGAAAAGTTTGAACAGGGTGCGTCCATTGGAAGCAACCATCTCAAGCAGCATGTCAAACTGCTGACCCTCAGTGGTTTCACTGTAGGGGGCGCAGAGAGCGAATGTTAAGAAGTCCAATAAGGAGCTGATTACTAAAGCTCCTGTTCCATGGTCCTGAAATAAGAGAAGAGGACATTCTTAGGAAACTGAAAACCTATAAATGTCAAGAAGGTGACAAATCAAGGACATCATTTTCCAATTACCCTGAGCTCAAACTGCAACCAGTGAACCAACTTACCACATTAGTGATGAATTTTTCAAGAAGGTTTTCCAGGAACTTCTTTGAGGACAGCAGAGACGCCTTGTTCAGCTGCTCCTGCCTCAGGTCATAATCATCATGCATTGGCTGAAAAGAAAAACATGAGTGAAAAGGTCTCTGCAGGACAGGTATAAAACATGGCAGATTATTTTGTGTGTGCTATATTGGACTAAAACACAGATAATGAGATGATACTTACACACATGAGGGCACAGAGCATGTCTATAGCAGCATGTGTCACACCATTATTGTTGCGTTTTAAAGCTTTTACCGTCTTTACTCCCAATTTTTCCCTGAACCTGGAACACAAAAACATATCAACAGATTTACCAACACTTCTGCAGATGAAGTAGACCTTGAGAAACTGTGAGAATACACACAACAAAAATATAACAATTTAAAAAGCACAAATACTGTATTATTTAAAAGAGGTCTGGGGTTTGATGAGCAAAAAATTTATTGCTTCACAAGTGACTTGTTGTTTCTTTTGCTCACGGACTACCATCTGTTCAGCGACAAAGTTTAACAACATTAAAGAGTTTGCCCTAGGAAAAAAATAACCTTTTGAATCTGCATTTATATTTAGCCATGTTGTGTGGTTGTGTGAGAGAAACACCAAGCTACTCAAGCAATGAATCTTCCAGGAATCCCAATTGAGGTTCAGGAACAAAGAATCAACAGTAAATACAGTTCCTCTCATACATCTCAGTGACCCATAAAGGACTACAAGTCTCTGTGTCATACGCAGAAATGTGAAGGATACACGTTTGAGGCAGTCGGAGAGAGATGAAGGTAAGAAAATACAAAGATGAGATGACGAGAGCAGAAGGTCAAGGGAAACCGACAGCTTGTCTGAATGGAATGGAAAGACAAAGCGCCTGTCTAAAAGACAGAGATGAAAGCAGAACACAGATGAAAGAGAAGGAGGCTGATCGACAGAAGGCTAAGAAAGACACTGGAAGAGAATACGAAAGAAGAAACAGACAGACAGAGGGCAGACTGAGATGTATGGATTCATATTTACGTTCCATCTGTGAGTCCAGACCCTTGACCAGACCTTGAAATGACAGAGCATGCCTGTTACCAGCAGCTCACGAGAAATATAACTTCAAAGTGATACAAGTAGGAAGGTAGAGGCAGGGGATGCTCTGCGTTCTTACTTAGGCAGCTGAGTGAAAGCCTGGAAGCCAGCCTTGGAGGCCACCAAGCGACGGATGGCCTGAAAATGGCTCTCCAGCTCAGCATTATGTGCCGGCAACTCGGCCTCCTGGGACAAAAGAGCTAGGATGGCGTTGTTGATGAGCTTCTCTTTGTTCTCAGAGAAAAGACCCTAAACAAAAAAAAAAACAAAAAACAGAGGAATAAAGAGATGATAAAGGGAGGGAAATGAGAATAAATCCCATGGGAAGCACTAAAAAACACACTCAACACTCACATCTTGAGTTACTGCATGCAGCACTCCACTGTAGGAAATGTTGGCATTGAATCTGAACACTGCATCTGCAAAGTTCCCATCTGAAGAGAGAGAGAAGGAACCATGAAACACAGATCACAGGCAACCTTTTCTTTATAACAAATGACTCAAAACCATAACAGTTTAAGAGGGAGTAAAGTCATTTGAAACTGATGAGATCATAGGTTTTGACTCACTAGGAGGCGCTGCCAGGAATTTGAGATGCAAACTCTCCACTTCCTCATCCACAGGCATGCTCAGTAGGCCCCATCGCTGCCCTCGCTGGGTGGGGGCCATCTTGACACACACGTCCCTGTTGCCGGATGCACGTACTCCATCAAGTAGGCTGGCCAATAGGGAGTCCCTACAGAGAAGCCAAGCACACTCTGTTAAATGCATTATAAGAAAAACACTACATGAAGCAAATAGTTCATACAAAACAAAACAGGAAAAAGCAGGCATTTAAACTATGTTAGAATTAAGATGAACACAAATTCAAAAGCAAATGAGTCAATCTATAAATGCACAAAAACAGATATGTGAATAAGCTGCTTCATTTTGCATCATTAGCTGTTGCATGTGCATCCATACTATAAATATGCATATATTGTTTAACCCATACAGACCCAAAAATCCACCATCGACTAAAATCATCTACTGATCTAAAATGTTTAATACCTGTTGATCCACTAATCCTATCAATACATATAAATAATTGGTGTAAAGTGCAGTTTGTCATCTTTTCATAGTCATCAGATCAGATGTTCAGCTCTGTAAGTGAAAGTGGAAACACTGTCATCTTCTACAACATTGATTCACCAGTAAAACCAATGGAGTTGGATCAATGACAGTGGATGGAGACATTTGGTTTTGGTTCAGTTAATGATACATTTGCGGAAAAACTCTCTTTTTACTCAGTTTTCTGTTTCTGATATAACCCTCAACTTTAATTTGAGCTTTTATACAAAATCTATATGATCAGTAAATAAAATATAGGAAAATACCTGATTTTCACAAAAAAAAAGCAAAATACAGAGAACAATTTATATTATAATACTGGAATGTCTCAGAGCGTCTCTCTCTCTGTGTGCATGTGTGTGTATCTTCACAGTTCTCAGAAATGTAGATGTTTTTAACTGGCCAATTTGGTACCAACAGTTGAGGAATAGTCCAATCTCCACATTGCATATCTCAGCAAGTTGATAGGGCTAATATTTTGGGAGATATTAGTCATTTTGGAATACAAGAGCTGTATAATCACGATGCTCGGTCAACCAGAAGCGCAGTACCACGCTGCATGACAGGAAATGAAGTTAAAAACAGAAATGATGTATTTACTAGTTTCAGTCCCTAGATACTGGTATTAATATAACATGCTAGCATTATTATAAATGGTAATAAATCATTTAAATGCTAAATAGAGAGAAAAAAAAACCCCTGAAAACTGTCACAAAACTCGCACTAGGTCTTTATGGGTTAATATAAATAAAGAAAACATCACTTTCATGTACCTCTCTGTGGAAGAGAACTTCCTGATCTGGCCTCTGATGAATTCAACTGTAAACACCTGAGGGTTGTCCACATCACAGATGAGAGCAAAGACCTACGAGAACAGAAAATAAAGGAGAAAACAAGTGAGAAAAACAGAGGGAGGTAGGAGGACTTTACTCATCTCTCACAGACTGTAGTATGTTTACTCCAGCTGTTACCTTACTGTGTTGAACTACATAAATAATAGAACAAAAGGCTGTTTAAATTACCCTTTTGTCATTACAGGACTAGTGAAGTAGACAAACATTTCAGTTGAAGAATACTTTTCCTCTTCCTATCTAATTGATTAGTGAGTGCCCACCTCTCCAAAAGGTTTGATGGTGACAATGTTGTACGACGCCGGGTCTCGCTCCACTAAACAGGTTTCTGTCAAGGCCAGGATACGTTTAACAGGCTCCTAGGTTGGACAAACACATAAAATAATAAATATTCCCATCCTTCATCAATGAATGCAGATAGGGTAAATAAAAGGCTCTGACCGGGTGGCGAGGTGTGATCTTCTGAACCACAAACTCAGCCAGGGAAGTGATGCTTTCATCTGAGCTGTACTTCCCCAACCTGTCCGTCACAAACCCCTCGAAGGTCAGGGCCTCCTTCCTCAGTCGTAGTGTGATGCCAATGAAATTCCCTGCATGCTCTATAGCACTGCGGATGATTTCATCCCGATGCTCTGAGGCAAACAGATGCTGAGAGAGTAGGGAAAAGAGGAAAAAAGAAACCCATCTTAATGTCTTGTTATACATTACACAACAGTTAAAGAAAAAAAAAAAAAAAAAGACATGAATTTCACATTTCGTACCAGCCTGCTGAAGCCCCCATAAAGGATGCAGAATCCTCCCTGGTAGTCAGAGACCTCGACAAAGCCCTCAACGTTGCGATAGTCATAGGAGCACACCACTCGGTTGGTGTGAGGGTCAATTTGGTCAATGCCACCCGGTGTCACTTCTAAACTCACAGGCTTTCGTGTGTCACTCCAGTGGTGTTTATAGCAGTTGTAACGCTGTTAAGAGTCCAGCACATGCACTGAGACATGGTATGTTTACATGTACAGAACAAACTACTTTCACATGCACAGTAATATTCCTCTCATTCAGAATATGACAATAAACCAATGTGAAATAGGTTATGTAGCATGCTGCAGTTGAATATCCATTTTTGACTGAAATGTGGAACATCCTAACATTATTGAGGTTACAGGAACATTCTTTGGACTCCATCTGTTCATTAGTGCATTCAGACCATGGATCTAGACTGGGTTTTTTAGTGCAGTTTGTGACACATGGTCAAGCACAAATGACAAACCCACATTTCTTACTGGAAGGAGAAATATTGAGATATATGTATATGAAGTACTAGATTTTTGAATATGTTCCGCAACCATACTGTCAATCTTTTCAACATACTGGTTGATGAAGTAAAGAAGGAAGACACATATACACAGCTGAAAAGGTTTGCTACACATAGAAATTTCTGGAAAAAATAAATCCAATTGTCATGACAAAAATCAAAATGGCATGAAAGACAAGCTTGGGCACTGACCCCTGCTGAGAATTATTTGTGTTTGGCTGATATTTTAAAATAATCGGAGTATGGATGTTTGCTTATAACCAAGAATATTAATGGAATAGTACATACCATTATCCTAGCCAGACACACAATGTCTTTTTGTTTAAAAAAAAAAAAAGGGGGGGGGGGAGTGTTGTGTGAATGTAAACATGAGTCAGTATAATGTTGTCAACAGTGACAAACATCCAAATGGATAACTTACACTTTGACCCTTTGTCTGAATAGTAATCTTAGTACTTACCCTTCCAGTTATCTTTCCTTCTGAAAATTCTGTTCTGAATCTCTGTTAAGAAAAAACATAAAATGACAGTTATTGTATTTAAGTCATCCAAATGAAGCTCTTGACAGATTGCCTTCATGACAAAACTTCAAGTATTACAAAAATATTTTTGATGCTGTAATGTCTGTCCTCAGACTTATGAAATATGTCACAACAGGGAGTTTATTTCTTCTGAAACTATCTGCTGATTCCCATCTGTAATAAACAACTACAGTGAGTCAAAGGGTCTGTGATTTGCAAGCACTGCATTCCCAAGCACTGTATTGTACATTAAGTGACTTTGCTGCAATGTTTTTAGAGAACACAGCAAAATGTGCAGGAATGACATGACCAGAAAGCATGAAAAAGCCACAATAAGCACCACATCTGAGAGCCTGGTAATGTTTTTATGCACGAAAGCAGTGAAGCAGCACAGCTGTTCTCCTCACCAGTGCTTCTGTGAGCAGCTCTGTCCGGTGTTCTGTGGAGAACTTCAGCGTTTCGGACTTCTTGCTGCCGCCTTTACGGAATGTGAGGTTGAACTCTGTCCCCTGACCTTTTCCTACTGGACCGATACCACAGATGTCTCCATAAGGCCACTGGAATCAAAAGACAGTACCAACAAGAGAGACAAACACATTGTTAGGGTCACATAAAACATCACAAAATACATTATTATTACAGCATTTAGTAGAGTAATCCCTAGTACCCAGTTGGTATGTTGTGATCAGTCTAATTAGTGTTAAAAGCTTAGCATATTTTTAAGCATTTACACCTCTTATTACATGAGGCTGCACAGACTGCAGTCAGCTTTTAGCAAAAAAAATAGGACCAATGGCCTTGTAGTTCACCAGTATGTTCTATTAAGCATCAAAAACAGCTTGAATTTGCGACATGGTAGTTTCATTAGACAATAACTCAATTAATTTAATGAAAGTCCATATATGACTTCCTATCAGTGCTCAATAGAAACTATATTGATATCTCTAACCATTTCTATGTTATAAGCCGTCTAAATATGGACCACAAGGCAAATTTTTCAAAAATCTGCAAAAAATTTAAGAATCTGGCTTTTAGGAAGCTATTTTTGATTATCTGTCTAAATCCTGTAACATCATTAAAGCCATGTCCGTTTATGGTCCTGCTTGGAGTGACCCCGAGAGATGTCAGCCTGACTAAACTTACAAGCCAACATGATACTTTTCGGTACTCTCATACCTAGAAGGATGATATTGCTAAAATAGAATGGGGTTAAATAGGAAAAATGCTCATATAGTAAATATAATTGTATTTATAGTTTTCAAACTCTCAATAAAAAAGACCCTGATTTAAAAAAAAACAAAACATTTTTATCTAAATTTTTCAAAACTGGGACAAACTAGACATTGTCTGAAGGAAGCTACGTAAAAAAATAAACAAATCCAACAAGTAGTTTTGTAAAATGTAGACATTGGTGACTTTGAATTTGACCCTTCAAGGTCATTGAAGGTCAAATGTCATAGACCCGAAAGAAAGTTCATATATGACTTCCCATCAGTGCTCAATGGTAACTATAATGACATCTTTGACCATCTCCATGTTATAAGCCTTCAAAATATCGACGATTATAAGCAAAGGCAAACTTTTAATGTTTCAAAAATTTGTCAAAAACTCAAAAATCTAAATATTTTTAAAGTCTGAGAAAACTTTGTAGACATTGTCCCAAGGAAGGTACATGTAACATTTTAAATGTATCCGACCAGTAGTTTTGTCAGAGACGACGTTTGAAGAAACTGTTAAAGACGACAATGAAGATGCCGCCGGACACAGAGCCTTTTATCAGCCAGTGACATAAAAAGCACCACATTTTCTAGAGTAGCACCTTGTGAGGCGCTGACAGAAGAATGTACTGAATAACACAGAAGTAAACATCTGTTTGTAGCAAGCTGCCAACAGACTGACCTGATTTGTTACTTCTAACGTGGTAGGGTTGTAAGTGGTAATGCCATGGGTTCCCACTGAGAAGACTCGCTTGTACCTGGAAAAACAGAGCTTGGATGAGTCAGAAAAACACTCTATCCTTCACAAACTACACAGGGAAACACCTACAACACCTCAGACAGGCACATATATTTAACACTGAATGTGAGAAACTGGGTGAATGTTGGCTGGTCTTTGGAACATGTGGGATTTAGGAAAAGCGAGCCTTACAGATGCATTTAGCTTGAGCACACGCAAACATCACCTTTCAGTTTGCAGTAAAAAAAAATACCATATACTTCATTGCTCATCATACAAACACAGGGGGTGAGATAAAGGGGTGAGATCGGAAGGTTCATTTGCATTTCCCAGTAGAGTCGAGTGATGAGTCAAAAACAGGTGATATCACTCATGCCCAGTTACGTCACAATATCACCCCACATCCAGGTTAATGACATCAGCTTGTACACATTTACTATGAGCCAGCAGCTGACATAATGTGAAAGTTACCTACGGTAAAAATTATCAAAATAAAACCATCCTTCCATTTTAACGCATAAAGACCCAAACAGCAACCAGTGACACAAACCACCTACATATATAAACTGTTAAATACCTGTTGATCCAATAATCCCAACAATACATGTAAATAATTGATGTAAAATACAGTTTGTCATCTTTTCATGGTCATTAGATATGACCCATTTGGACGTTCAGAGGCTACGTAGTTACCGTGGAAATAATGTCATCTTCTACAACATTGATTCACCAGTAAAACCCATGGAGTTGGATCAATGAGAGTGGATGGACACACTTATTTTTACATTCAATTGGCAATATCTTTGCTGAAAAAGTAACTTTTTCTTCATTTTTCTGTGCATTGATATAACCAATCATCTCCGAGTCTTCATGAACATCTACATGATCTGTGCATTTAAATATAGGAAAAAAAACAAAATGATTTACACATAAACATGGAAAACACAGAGGATAATACTCTAAAAACTAGAAAAGCACTCGGAGAGTGCAAACCTCCGTCAAGGTAGAGTTTGTTCTTTTTTGTTTTTAAGGTAGTGCTTATACTTTCCTCCACTAGATGGAACTGAATGGCCTCATAAGCACCTCCGTACCATCATGCCCCATCTCCCAATGATAAAGAAACTTAAAAAAATTCCTGGATCCAGACGGTGATCCGGATCACCACCAAAATTTAAACACTTGTTCCTCATCCCATTTCTAACAATTCCTGAAGATTTCAACCAAATCCCTTCAGAAGTTTTTTTGAACACAGACAAACAGATAAATGCTGGCAAAAACTTAACCTCCTTGACAGAGGTAAAAATTGGTGATAAACCAGTTAAGAGGGATTAAAATAGAGAAAAATTCATACTACATTAAACCTTTGAGTGAAATGAACCAGTTGTAATGACTCACACATACAACATGAACTCAGCTCAACTGTTCTTAGGCCAGGGTTTGTCACATTGTAGGAAGGAAGTGTGAAAATGTATTGGGTAAATCTTTGCATGTTGTGCTGTTTCTGTGTGTGTTACAGCTTGCAGCATGGTCATGTACAGCTATAATTCTGTTTTGTATTTTTGTCCAATGTATAACTTTCTGTCTGATTGATGCAATGTCACAATAACTGTCCCATTTCTTTCTGTCCATAGTTGCATAGATGTTTGACTCTTGTACTGAAGATGGGAGGGTTAGACCAGTGTGGGTATTCTCAGTGGGGTTCAGGTCTGGACTCTCTGGTGTCCAATCCATGTCTGACATTCATGTTTCATGTTCCTTGACCACTCTTTGACTATCTGAGGTTGATGAATCCCACTACTGTCAATGTGGAACATGTCTGTGTCATCACCAAAGAAAAATTAATCCACTGATGTTTGACCCTGCTCATTCAGTATATTCTGGTTCAGCTGACCTTATTTAATGGACATACAGTATGATATAATGTTCCTGAACCTAGACCTGACCAACTGAACTAACCTCAAATCAGAACACTGCCCCCACAAGCTTACACTGTAGGCAGTATGCATGATAAGTTCACTCTTCATCTGCCTTGCTTATCCTGATACAATCAGGGTCAATCTGAACCCATCAATCCATTATTTCAGACTATATAAGAAATAGCAAGCTCCATGTTCAACAGTTAAGGCTGAATAACCTGCTGCAGCTGAAACATACTGAAATAATTTTCTAATGGAAGGTTCTCATCAGCGCAGCACCTGCTGATTATTTCAATCAATTTCTTGATGACTACATTACTTGTTTGCTCTATTTAAAATAAAAAATATAATAGTAAAAAAAAAAAAAAAAAAAAAAAAAAAAGAAAGATTTTGCATCTGGTCTAAAACCCAAAGATATCAGCTCACAATACTGTCCTATAATCACTGTAATTACACTTATTTACGTATATTTCTTTAATAATTGCATTAATATATTGTCTAGTGTATACTGTAAAAATTGCTGTTCTATTGTGTCTTAAGAGAGTATTTGAATAGAAAAGAACAAATTCAGAGCTACATTTATATGTTTGTTTATATATATATATATATATAAATAAATATAATGTAGTTTTTTTCTTTCTTTTTTGATCATTTCTTTCCAGCTATTTTTATAATACTTGAATGACTGACTGTATAATACTTGACTAATGCACAATAATTTCCCCCTGGGATTAATAAAGTATTCTGATTCTGATTCACAAAGGACTGTTGACTTAACTGTTGCCAGTTAAATGATCGACTAGTTATTCCAGCTCTAATTTCGTGTTAAATGCACATGTATTTGTAGAGCATGTTCTTTTAGTGACTAATCTCACGATCAGCTCCTGCACCAAACATGCTGACTGAACTCCTTTCCCTTTAGCACATCCTCATTAGGCCTCGATAAAAAATTAAGAGGTCTGAGCAGTAAACCATTTAGACGTACAGCTAAACGAAGTCAAACTGAGAGGTTACTTGCGGATAAAGGATTCGTACTGGTGTGTGGAGGACGTGACTAACACAATCAGACAGGACGTTCAGAAGCCTGAGGCGACGCTGGACTGGAATATTAGGTCCACACTCTCCAGCAGTCAGTGTCCTTTCTTCACAATTAGACAATTGGCATGTCATTTTCGTCCACTCCTGTTATAAAACCATGGTTAGTGTACTTTTTCTGCTGGAGGTTTCGTTTCCATTATTGCCTAATTCTGTCCTCTGAAGCCACAGAGTCTGTCTTGGTCTCAGGCCATTCCCCGTGTCTTGACCTTGGTGCTAAGTGGAAAGCTTAACTGGGTGTCAGCACAAACCTTGTTAATTATTCATTCTCTATGGGCTGCCTTGTTTTTCTTTATTCTTTATTCTATCTTAGTACAAAGGCGATATTCACCACTGCCTAGCGAGCATGTGTGGAAAATCAAGAGTAAATCTCCAAATGATCGAAACAGTTAATTATTACTAAACATAAATTACAATAAAGGTGTAAATATATGATGCAAATGAAGGGGCCACCTTTTTTTCTGTTGTAAGAATATTCACAATGCACATGACTGAGTGAGATAACAGCTTCTCATGTGATTTTCTGATTATAAAAGAAGAGGACTTTGTCTTTAAAAGTACTAAAAAGACATGTTATAAAGTGACAACAAAAATATTCTCAAAGAGAAAAAAAAGACAGAGGCAAACCAGTTACAGTATACGTAAGAATTAATGCTCTTAAAAATAGTGCAGATCCATGACTAAGTAACACACTGATGAATACAGATGAGCAGCTGAAGCAGTGACTACACAGATAGAAATTTAAGAAATGGCTGAATAAGTCTGTGGATGGACAGGTAAGAGAATATAATTGCAAATGTAAAAAGGCATAAAACTTTATAGTGTTGTTATATTAGCCACAAATCATATACACCTCACTAAGATGCTGTGGTGGTTAAAATTTACATTCTAGCACAGATAAGAAAATCATCTTGGTGAGATTTTACACCGCCATATGTCCACTGACTGCAAGTTCTTCAGTAATAACATACGTTTCACATGAAATGGGCTGACATGAGCTAGCTGTCCTAAAACTGACAACAAATTATGAGGAGAAAGGACAAACTTTACAGGAACAATATATACCATCATACGTTAAGTGGTTACTCTACTGAAGAAGATCAGTTCGTTCAAGTTTTTCCTTTGACTTCCAGTGAATGTTTCATAACAAATCAAATTTGGCAACTTCCTGTACTTGAGTAAACCGCTCCATCACCGCTTTACACCAAACGTGCAGGCTTTCTCACAAGGAAGGCAGAAGTATTATCTGTGTGTCTGCAAATGGAGCTGGGAATACAGATAATCACCTATACAAGACTCTACAGACCGCACAGTATTTAATAAACACAGTAGTTTAAGGAGAGGTCAATTACAAAGATTTGCTGTACTTAAGTGAGTCTAACTGCAAACAGGAACAACAAAAAACACAATATATTATTAGCAAAAACTACTAGGAGTCGCATCATATACACAATTGGATAGTGGTGCATGGAAAATATCTATTACTGCTTTTCCCAAACTTTAGGTTGGATTTTACTGGTTCACAAATTGTCACAGTCTAATACACAACAATAATGTAGTCAGTGAATTCTTTTTCTTAATTAAAATACATGGAGTTTAAAAATGTTGATCACATTAATGACATGTCGATGAGACAGTAAAACGATGCAAGATGAAAACAGATGCAAGATATAAAAGCAGAAACAAACCAAAAAACAATACAAAAGACAAAATAAGATGCAACAAGATAAAAATGGATGAACTCAAGATATAAAACAGACATAAACAATTTAAAGGAACAGAAGACAAAACCTGGGTTATAGTTGCAAAAGGTGGAAACTTTCAGATTCCATTTTTGCAGCACAGAAATCAGTCAGTTGCATTTGTGTTCATTACGCAAGAATTGTGTGTTTCTTACGTCCAAATCATGTCAGTGTGTTACTAGTTGCCAAACGTCACTAATCAGTGTCAGAAGTGATTGTTATCTGTGATTCATGTTACGACATTCAGGAAAAGCATATTTAATTCCTGCTTTTGATGGTTGTAGAGTCATGAAAATGTACATGCTATGACTGTTTAAAAAGGAAATAACATTGATTTTTAGGACTCAAGCTCAAAATGTTTAGGAACCACTGATCTATTAAAATCAGTCACAATGAAATCAAAATGATAACGTCAGCATCTGTTGCAGTTAAATTTCCCTGTTGTCAAAAAATAAATAAATGGGAAACTATGAAAGCATTCAACGGACGTTCAAAGGAGAATGAGACTTGCATCTTTAGAGGAAGACTGTAGAGAAGAAGTGTAGTCAAAACCGTAATTAGACAGAAAACCTAATGCCCCTCATTATGAGAAAGCACAGACAAATCTAATATTTGCTGCAAGCTAAAGTCACAAGAATTAAATTAAAAAAGAGGTCTGAGTAAAGAGAAAAGAAAAACTGCACTGACACAAACACTTTACTTTTTGTTTACTGTCATTTCAACAACTGGAGCAGAAACAATTCTGGCACAACCTCAGAAAATGTCAGTGTAACCCCAAGTCTCTGACATCCAGTGACATAAACAAAGAAAGAAATCAATTCTTTTTAAATATCTGCCAGCTGCGCCTTGAAGAAGCAATCTTGGACTTCATTGGGGCATTCCTAATGAAATAAAAGATAAATAAATAAACCTACAAAACATGGACATGTGTTTTCCATGTTCCACAGTCATTATATAATATTATTTTCTTTGTTTTTTTCATTTAACCTTTATTTAACCAGATAAAGTCCCACTGAGATCAAAGTCTCTTTTACAAGGGAGACCTAATCAAGAGTCTGGTCTGGATAAGCTCTAAATGTAAAGTCATCAAACAACTTTTGCTATGATGCGACACTATACAAATACATTTCGACTGGTTGATTGATTGATTGATTGATTGATTGATTGATTAATTTGGGCAAGAGGTCAGCAGCACACACCGTGATGAAATACAGGTTAAAAGATCGGTGATAACAATAAATTAAAAAAACAGGCAATAAATTACACAGAGTAATTAAAATGTGACAACATTTTTGAAGTGCAGTGTAATTTGGGTCACCAGCAGAGTGCAAGATTTGGTCGAGGTCAGCAAATGACTACAAACATAGGCATTGTCCAAAGGATTCTCGCTGTCTAGTCAGTAATACGACACGAAAAGACGTCAGCCATCAGTTACTAAACATTTGATGCAAATGCTTTCAAATCAGTGAAATATCCTGTGCACATATGCAGTCGTGAGAGGAACTGACCTGTCAACAGATGCTGTAGGTGACAGACTAAAGCAAATCACAATGTTCATGTAACCCAGGTTAACTTCCTGCCTCCCTGTGACTTTCTAAATAGGAGATGCCTGAAGCTCTACTGTCCACCTCACATAAATGGACACACGCTCTTGCCGGACACTTCAGGAAGCATTAGCCAGATGAGGCTCTGATGATGGCTACTGGTCTGCCGGCCTGCTTAGGTTACACAAGTCAATGGCGGCCTTAATGGGACAAAGACATTTAGAAAGCAGGTATTGGTAATTTGATCCCACTGGCTCACTGGAGCTGGTTCATTCTTTCGTCGAGAGGGTCACCAAGCACCTACTTCACGTCCGGGATAATTTTAGGTCTATGTTGATAATGTATTTCAACCACAGTCTACTTTCCATATGATGAATACTACTATAACATACGGCACTGATTCACATGTCTGTTCATCCGAGTATTTCCTGTGCTGTTTTACAGTTTTCCTCTGACACATATTGTACATGTCATTACTCAGACACCACATTCCATTTTTGAGGAAATTCAGAAAAATTCCCTGTAAACTTAAGTGTCATTTCAGAGCTTTTAGGAATAGAACCTAAGCCCTTTTTTGACATCACCGATGGTAACTTAATACAAATGATACAAACTCAACATGAAGACAGCCAAAAGTAACTGACTTCTCTAAGACATAATGGTAATAGTTGGTCCATAATGGTTTTTGGGGAGTCATTGTTTGTCTGCTGTATCGAGGACAGCAACAAAGGTTTTACAAACCAAATATCAGCAGTCAGTACAACATTGTGTTATGTGTTTTGATATGGCTGCTGCGGGTGTCATACAGTCCAGTATATGAACAATTTCATATACTAGTAACCCTTCAGTGTAACATATGCTCATGTTATACCAACTGTTAACTAATCTGCTTGTTTGGTTTACATTTCAGTTGATAGAACAGCTCTTGAAAACCCTACATCACATTAGAACTGATAGAATTGATTGGTCGAAGTCTGCAGTCATCTTTATCCCTGGTTAAGATAAGGAAGTCAATACAATGGAAGCACTGACTCAGGATTTAAGCTTTTTCCAAAGTTCCCCTTCAAGGTGTTGGAGTGAATAGTTAAGGAGGCTAGTGTTGCCATTGAAAGCTGATATAAAGACGACGTGAAATAGACAGTGTCACCTGGCCTGAAATCCTATCGCGAGGTTTAAAAAAGAAAAAAAAAAAAAAGAGTTGTGTGGGTCTTACTTTCCCCTCCAGGAGTGTTTGGTGGTGTAGAAACAGGCCAGGTCTTTGTTTTCTTTGACGACATTCATCTTTTCACAGGGCCTGCAGAAAAGGAAAAATACTTATACTTTATATACATTCAGGGTGGGAAAAAATGTGATCTTGACTCTAGCCTATTTAAGGTCAAATATATGGACATAGAACACAGCATGAACAATGAGGATCCCGTTAATAAATTTATCAAATAATCTGTTCCCTGACCTTCACGAGATGTTACAGCATCAACTTTCAATGCACATTTCACTGTACTGTCACACACACTTCACACAGCCATTCCACATTCTGCACCTCAGAGTGAGTCCCTCTTTGTCCCTCCCTCTTCTTCAGAACTAATGCTGAGTAAACACTGATTATCCAACAACACAGAGAAGCCAGACACTCGATAACCATGACTGAGTGATTCTACATAACCATTATCATAGCTATGAACCACAGTGTCAAGCCAGCTAGCGGCACATGACACCCACTTTATCAGACACCATCCGTCATCTGTACAATTTCACACTTTTAAAGGGAGCATAGTTGTGACTACAGAATCAGAAGTATATGCTGTGCTTTTCTAAAACTGACAGAGTGAAGTAAAGGTCTTCTATTCCATGCATGATATCAGGAGCACAACAACCAGCTGATCAAACGTCAATAAAGTGTGGTGCAAAGCTAGCATGGAATATTGATTGCCTCTAGATAAACAGAGGTTAGGCAATGTCTAAGTGTACTTGCTCAGTGTCCAAAATGGGATGAAAAACCATATGAAACAAAAGCTGATTCAATGCTGAGTCAGCCAATTGTTCAAACATGTGCGGTAGATGAATTACATCCATTTCCCTTTTGAGCAAATACAATACGATTGTTTACAGTTTAGAACAACTTAGAGCTGTAGGTTCAAACACTAACCAGGCAACACACCAGAGAGGAGCAGACAAAAGGGGGAATAACTGCCTTGTCCTATCCCTACTTAGTGCAGTAATTTGCTAGCAGCTGCAAAGTGACAAGGAGAACCTGTGTCAGCACTCTGCCAGGATCCTGGAAAAAATCTGACTCCAGTTTTCCTTCCTCCCCATTTTAGTGTACAAATTAAGCAAAGAGCAGCAAAATGAACCTAAATGATGGAGTTCTTCATTCAATCAGGGGGCAAAGGGCAGGCTGCACACACAGGCTGCTTTCAAATCAATGAGAGCTGTAAAAAAATAAATAAAATCAAACATTTTGACTTTCTTTTTAATCCTTTGCAGCGGGACGCCTGGGTCTGTTTTCCTTTCAGACTTGCTTTCATGGAACAGCATAATGAAACCAAACCAACGCGGGGTGCTGATGGCATGTACAATAGGAGATGTAAGCAGCAAGCAGTGCACAGCATGCTCTTTGCTGCTGCAGAGGACAGCCCAGTTTTGTTTTTTGTTTTTTTTATTATTATTATATTACTGGGATGAATGTAAAAAAAAAAAAAAAAAAAAAAAAAAAAAAAAAAAATAGAAGGAAAGCAGATTCCAGGATTGGGTCATGTGATTAACCCTCCCAGCTCTTTCGGTCTGTATGTAGATCAATGGGAAATTATTCATAGGCTATCTAAAAAGAGTTTTCTCAAGGCAAAACTAATGAAGAACAGAAAGCAAATTCAGGTCAGGAGGACACAGACACAAATACTAAATAAACACAGCCTAAAACATTTTGATATTTGCATGGGAATTTGTTTGTCTCACAACTTTTTGGGAACATTTAACAAATATCAGTTATGACAATATTTTATGGTCCAATTCCATACTACAGGACAACAATACATACAGTATAGTGCTGTCTATTTGGAAATGAGTAGTGCTGCTGTAGCAAACATCTACATCCGAAACATCTAAATGTCTGTCAGCCCTAAAACTGACTTGGTACTGTATCCATACTGTGTGTCACCATAATTACAGTGGATAACTTTTTGCAGATGATAATAAAATCTTTATCACTAGCATCCAGGTGAGCTCAAGGGTTAAATTTGCACCTGTTATTACAACAGTGTATAGCAAAAATACAGCCATAACCATCTGCAGTTAAACTTGTATCTGACAAAAAACTGTCATAGTTAAGAGTTCAACAGACAAAATGGTAAAAGCACATTAATCTGTGCTAAAGTACAGTATACAACCTCTAAAATACTCGTGTAATGACAAGCCATCAATAAAAATCAAATGTGGGGTTTTTTTTTTCTTGAAACATTTTTCTGCACCCATGGCATGTTGCAATGCCCTCCTTTTATTTGCCAATTACATGTAGCAAGCCTTCAACCAAGACAGGAAGTAACCGCTCAGGAACCTACACTTCACTTCATTGTGTCTGGTTATAAGTAAACTGCACGCACCGCCTACTATCAGAATACAGTATATATATACAGTACAAGTCATACAAACGTGACCATTCAAGCTAAATTACAAGATTTGCGTTAAACTGGCTCATGGCAGTTGCTAAGTCCGTCAGAGGATGTAGGCTGGTTCGCCGCGATCTGTCAAGTAAATCCATGACAAGCAGCATTAACGTTACCTGACTCTCAAGCGGCTAACCAAACTCTGCTTCACTGCAACAGGCCTACACGGTCCATGTGTAGCTAAAAACAAGAGCGACAGCAGTGTTTTTGCGATGACGGAACCATTGCTACTGTCTGCTCTACTCCCACTTACACCAAACACTTTGGTTTGTTTGCTACACAAATAAAATGAGCTGTAGCAGGCTTAATGTTAGGTTGGCCACAAGCTAGCAGCTAACTAGCACATCACTCAGCTTCTGCTACTTCCAGGCAGAGGAGCTAGCTAGGCGCATTAGCAGCGGGGTTCAATCAAGCAAACATGAAGAAGATGGCTTGGAGAAAGTGGCAGGTGCTAACGGGTGAATTTACCTGCAAAATCGCTAACGGGTGTTATACGTAGCCGTCCCTCAGCCCCCCACCCTCCTCTGAGTGTGGCTGGTACTTCTCAGTTTTCCCACTCTGATGGTGAAGGTGCTCAGTTACGCCGTATTCCCCCCAACAACGCTCAGGACGCTGCCATATTCCTGATACCAAAAGTCTGCAAATGCGCATGCGTCAGGCCTGCCTGTCATGCGGCGGTCAGCTGATTGGTTTGTCTTAACGACAAATTACCGCTATACCTGATCTGAGGTCAGCGTTATCTGTTTCTTGTTTTTTTTTTAAATTGATTGTATCAGACAAAACTGACCTCGAAACAGTTTATAGCGTTCTTCTGCAGATAAGAGTGCATAAAAGATGTTTCCATTTGTACAATTGAGAAAATATGCGTCACTGTGCAAATCAGCCAAAGAATACATTAAAGATCTAAGTCCGAGATGCATTTCGTAAAAATTGCCTTAAATTCCGGGCTAAATGTGAGCCTTGTGTCATAGAAGTAAATGTTTTGTAGTATCAATTTCACTGAAGTGGTTGAAAGAGCATTTAATTGATGTTTTAACCGATTCATATTTAAGGTTGCAGGATTCCAAGGTGTTTGTAATAAATGAATAAGGCAATTGTGCCCTCTAGGGACACCGTCCTGCAGTTCATAGACTATTTATCAAATCCACAGTACCTTCATTATATCTAGACTAGATCAAACACACGTACAAGGTTGTATTAATGTCACAAATCTGCTGAAAAATGAATAAAAATAGAGCTAAATCATAAAATGTACCCAAAATTTTTTCGTTAACAACACTACCACTTTTCCAAAAGCCTATAGCCAAGGTTTTGATGTGTCTTACACAGTAACTGGAAACTTCTTAAAACGAATCTCTACATACATAAAGTAGAAAACATTTCTATTTGTGTCTTTCCATTCAAATAAAACATTTTGCTAAGTACTAATGGCATCTGCGTTATATTTGTTTCCATGCCTCAACACTTTGTTTTTTACAGTTTGCTTTTGCTTTAGTGTTTATTACTTTTCTTTACTCTCACACAGCTATTTTTCCACAAACAATTGTTGATGCAGTATCTGTATTCGACAGTAATTTTGTTTCTTTGATAGTACATCAAAATTCAAGAATTGGTTATGCCACTTAAAAGCCAAACATGAAACAACCAAATCACGCGTGACCACTGAGGTTTCGCCATAGTGATCATTGTGGAACAACACCAACATAAAAGCCATAATACATTAATGAAAATCATCCCTGACCCATGACCCTTCAGTATATAATCTAGAAAGTGGTTAAACTAGTCTTTCTGAGATTGAAAGAAAGACTCACCGTGATTGAAGGTAAAGGGGAAACATTTTGCCTGTGAATGCCTGGTGTTGCACTGTGAGTTTAAGCGGGCCAGCACAGAGTGGTCACGTTATAAGGCATCTGATTAGGTGACTAACCATGCGCTGCCCGTTAGTATAATTTCATTACAGCTAGAGAGACATGAGAAAAAAAGTTTCCTTTTTTTAAACTTAGGAGCCCTCTTCACAAAATGGTTAAGCTGGTGACTGAGCAAAAGAATCTTTAACAACTTCCTATTTAGCTCATGTGCCTGTGAAGAAAAAACACATGCACTATATTTGACGGTGAAATACAGCACAACATAATACAGAACTTTATTGTTAGATCCATTACAGATGTATAAAGAGTGAAGCTGATTAACTCTGACCTGTCTCTTAGCAGCATCTGTTCAACAATGAATAAAACCAGTGACAGTAATATTAACACAAAACTAGACAATATACAAAGTGTGATGAATGAGGTGTGTGCATAATATGTATATTTCATTTGTACATATCTGATTGCACGTGTGTATGTAAATTTAAAGTCATATACATGCTGTATCACAACTGAACTTAACCGTGTAACAGAAGAAAGCAGCAACAATACAAAACTCCCTCATAGTGGTTTTATGTCGATGACAGACCCATCCATTACTGGGTCAGAATTAGACACACTACCTTGTATTCTACCTCATGGTACACTAGCAGTCTTAGATGGATGTTCTGTTGCCAGTAGCAACCTCCACTGCCAAAATTATATATCAGTTTGCAGCCAGCAGGTTTTTGTCAGACTGTTTCCAAATATAATCAGGAAACTAACCACAATCAAAAATGGTCCTGTAGGACTGTTACCTGTAGGCACTCTTCTGATTATAGCTTGATGACTGATAATTAAACAATTATTTGTCAGAATTTAGGATTTCCTGTTAACCATCACCATAGACTGATGATGAGAACTTGAGAGTAACAAATAAATGAACTAACTATTCATTTATCAATGGTAATCAGTAAAAAAAAAAAAAAAAAAAGCACCTGAGTGTTTCAGTAGGTTTGTTTTGGATTTCATTTAATGTGTCTTAGTTGTCTGCACCACAACTAATACACAGTGATGGCTTGAATAGAATAGAATAGAATAGAATAGAATAGAATAGAATAGAATAGAATAGAATAGAATAGAATGTTTCTTATTCATGGTACACATGTACAATGAAATGAAAAAGACAACTCTCTTGTGGCACAAAGTATAGAAGACAAAGAGATTTTTTAAACATAATAACACTTTTCACATTTCACATCTTTTGTGTTGTTCATGTCTTGCTCTTCCACAATAGCCTGTAAACAATACTGGACTTTTTAAAAAATATATATCAAAAAAAAAAAAAAAAAAAAAAGCCCAGTTAAATTAAATGGTCCAAAGTCCAATTAAATGGCTGAACCAAAGGACACTACATTTTGTCACAGGTCACAAACAGATGCAGCTGAATGAGCTGAGAAATTTCAAGCCTGAACTTTCTCAACCTGATCAAGATCTGACTTGTCTTAGTCATTATCGCCATCTGGTGCGTCACACTATTCATGACAAGCACAACGAAATGAGAGTTTGGTAACACATACGTTAATATGAGTAAAATAAGTAGTATTCCTGGCTTAGAGGTGGAAAACGGCTAACGTTTCAGTTTCCAACAGCATACGATAGAAAACACCTTGTTTGTATACCTTATACATTTCAGAAACCGAAGTACACTGAAGCTGTCATTGAATATTACTTGTGAATTATTTACCACCATTTCATCGATTAAAACTACAAAATTTGTTGTTAGATTAATTGAATGATACAACACCACCATCATTTTGAATGTGCTTTATAACTGTTTCACTGACAATGTGAAAGTTGCCGTAATGACTTTTTTTTGTTTCGCTCATTTTATTGACGAGTAAAACGTGTAAATGTTTTTTCCGTGTTACACGTAAAGCCGTGAATGCACCTTCAGTAACCAAGGTAATGACGCTACCCTCCGTTACCAAGGCATTCTCAACGCAAACACTAGCTACATAGCCCTGCTAGCCTATCTGCTAGATAATCTTATAGCTATGATATAACCCCTGTTTAGCCGTTTGATCGAATTACACATTCACTTGGAAAGATTTTACAATAAATCTCGCCCAACATAACACATTTTAATTGTAGACTCTTCACTGCGGGGCCTAAATACGAGACTGAAACCCCATTTTTCTTAGAATCTGCACAGTCTGCAAGCTAGCTAACTTAGTAACGTTGCCGTTAGCTCTACAGCCACCATGGTAAGTAGCTGCTACGTGTTATTAGGCAGGAGGCCACCTGTTTGCTTTTACAAGTTATAATGACATATGTCCAGTTGTATTTTTCAGATTCGTTCTCGTCTTGAAGATAGGTAAAGCTATGCAGTTAATAAGTATTCTATTCACGATCTACTATTTGTTTGAGCTTGTGTGGGTAGGCCATGCCTTCTATTAGCATGGGGAAATCGTCTTGTTAATGTAGCTTATCAGACAGTTTTGGTATATTTTCTAAGCCCATCTTTTACCTCAAGTGACGATGTTTTTGACTTAAGTCCTCTCCTCTCGTCTCGTCTTTACGAAGGGTGACTTTGAGTTTAATGAACACCATCAGCATGAAGTCATCAATTACATGCGGTTTGCACGTTCAAAGAGGGTCCTCAGACTCAAGACTATTGATTCCTGCTTTGAAGAACTCAAAGACAGCAGGTGAGGTTTTCATAATGTATATCTGAGTCTTTAAAAAAAAGAGCTGTAAAACAAAGCACAGCACATAAAACAAAGAGAATTTAAGATGACACCGTAATACACTGTTTACATATAAATACAAGTCCAAACTGAAGTAAATTCCTTTAAATTAGCGCAAAGCATTAAATATTAATGTAAACATATTCAAGGCTTGAGCCTTAACATTTTATGCACTGATTTATACTGAGCTATGTGTCCAGAGGAAGAGCTAATCAGATTATGCCAATAGTGTAATGGCCACTTCATAATGCCTTTTGTGAAGCTTTCTGGACTATGGCATGGATGTTAACTCTGTGTAGGTGGGTTCAAGTGCTTTGTAATACATCCTTCTTAAACCAGGTATAATATGTGTGGAGTTTTTGACATTTTGCAAGAGTGTTTGATAATATATTTCTAATGTTGTATATACCGTATATTAAGTTATGTTATGTACTAAGACTGTTTATACAAATATACTGGTTATGCAGTATTACATTACATCTGGCCTTGTTTTTGCAGGGTTGTAATGAGTCTCTTTGTGGATCCAAGAAAACACATGAATTATGTGAAAACTCCAAAACAACAGCAAAAAAATCCAAAATTAAATGGCACCTTCTGTTTAGTATGAGCTCAGTTTGCACAAAGAACTGTGCTCTTTGTGCAAACTGTGTTCTAACAGTGTTTCTTTTGTCATCTTGTGGTATATTGTATATACCACATACTTCCTTCAGAGCTTCCTTCTTAAGACTTAGGCAGAATAATTTTTTTCTCTGTCCAGATGTTCCTATATATCTTCTACAGGTGTCACATGTTTTAAAAGAATGTTAAGCATTAAATACTGTACATTACACTTGTCTTTTGATGCACAACAAACCTAGTGACAGCCCATTGAACAATAATGTATGTAAATTTACACTTCATTTGCACTAACTCAACATTAATAAACGTTGCTCCTTCCAGACTGGTGGAGGAAACCTTTACAGCGGATGAGGTGAGAGAGATGCTGGATGACCTGCAGGCAGTGGTACGTGGGGAGGTGGAGACCGAGCTCATCAACACAGCTCACACCAATGTGCTGCTGCTCAGACAGCTTTTCTCCCAGGCAGAGAAGTTCTACCTTCGACTACAGACAGACATCTCAGAGCTTGAGAATAGGTGGGATATTTGGAAGGATACATATGCAGGCTTCCTGTTAAAGGAGTGATATTTAGCTTTTTTTAAAAAAAATGGAATTATGCATTTTAAACCTTTCCCTGTTGTCTACATAAACTGTAAATGCTCTGCTTGGGTCTGAATTCTTCATTAATTCAACTCCACAGGTCCAACTTCAACCCTATTTCTGAGTAATGACACCAGAAAGGTGGTTTGGAGTGCTGGCCCTTTAAATGCACATGAGCCACTTCAAGCCCAACCCCCTTCAGGTTGTTGGCTGTGCTGCTCTGTCCCATACAACCAATAACTGAACATTTTAGGCAACTGGCTCGAAGTTTAGATACATTTTCAGTATGGACTACAACTGCTGCTGCTGACAAACAATTATGGTGTCATTGCAGAAATGTTTGTCAGAAGTCTTGACCTTATATGTGCAAATGAGGTGACTTAACTAGTTATAGACGTAACAAATTAAGCAGGAATTAAAACAGGTTGTAGAAATCCACTCGATTTTTGCCAAAATGAATATAAAGATAGCTTTGCAGCACCTGGAGAGTTCAAATTCAAACTTTTTGAACTATTAGGATACCCAAATACACAAATAATTGTATCAAAGACTAATAAAAGTGGGTTTAGCAAAATAAAACCCCTTTAAATATTGCATTTATACACTAAAAACACTATGCAAGCATTTGACAGAAAGTTATTGTGGAAACAAGTGGTGATGTACTTGGTTAGATATTATGGACAGTACATAGTAAAAAAAATACTTTTGAAAAAAATTTTTTTCTCCATACCATTCATGCAAATTCTGATCTTGTTTGTGTAATGATTTGACCCATATCTTAACAACATATTAGCAATATGTGTGCAGAGGTTTGAAAATGACATCATTATAGAATACAATACAATACAATATGTTATTATCCAGTTGAGGCTGTAAACTTGTCTTAAATCTTACTGCTAGAATAAAATAATATGAAAAAATATAATAATTCACTTTAAACATTTCCAAGATGAAATCATAACCCTAATGTGACAGTTTAAGGTCAAACAGAGTATCACACCTAAGTATGAGGTGACCTAGGACTCAAGAACATCGTTACCCTTTGTACTAGGGGCCCACTTCCTTCTCAGTATGGTTTAGATGTGGTGTTAGGTGTGTTACATGCCAGTCAAAAAGGTCACTGTCACACAGTCTATTATATGATTCAAACTTTTTTTTTTACTAGCGCAGTGGTTTCCTTTTTGTAGAAGCATACACTTACACTAGAAACCACAACTTTTTCTGCTGCAAAATTTTGAGGTCAGTTCACATAAAATTCAAAAGATCATGTTTTTTTCACAGCGCTTAATCAGTGACATCTTAAGATAAAATGGGGCCCGTATTATTCACACTAACCAGGGCCTTGTTCTCTGAACCTCCCCTTATATTGGGTTTTTGCTGTTCTTACAGAAGTCTTGTAATTTGTCAAGAACCCCAACGGCACTTATCGTGTACAATAACTTTATTTCACTCTCAATGTGTTTCAGCTTGGACCCTAATGGTAGCCAAAAGCTGAAATGCATTGATTTACATTTAAAGTGAAGTAAAATTGTTCTACCTGACAAGTGTTGCTGGTGTTGTTGACCTGTTGCAAGTTTTTTTTATCCTCCATGCACATTGTAAATGAGTTAATTTGTGCTAAAACCTTCTACTTATCTGAAAACATTACTAAAATCAGAACTACTTCCACAGCTTTGAATCAATAGAAGTAAATGAAACATGCCTTTTGCAACTAAGTTCATACAAGTTCATTATTATACAGCTGAACGCATACTTCTTTGTTGATGTGATTGCACCACGTTGACCACACAATTCTCTGTGATCGCACGAGATGTGCTCGTTGCCAGGTGGCAGTGGATAATAAATCCTCTTTCTTTCCTTTGTTTCTTTCGGTTGCCAAGAGTGCTTTAGAACCTGTTTTTTCCCCACAAGCTTAAACAGTGGGCAGCGAGGGCATGTACATATGATATCCGTAATAAATCACATAGGAAGTGTTGTCATGATGTACTTTGACACTCTTGACATTTTTGGCATTAAAGACTCTAGGGTTTTTGGCACCAATCTCAGTAGTAAAGGTGGGTATATAATGAAAATATCTGTGGTAATGGGTTTACATATCAAACTGCAGCCCAAAGCACAAGAGGCTCCTCTTTGCATCTGAAGAAATAGAATAGAATAGAATAGAATAGAATAGAATAGAATAGAATAGAATAGAATAGAATATCTTCATTGTCATTGTATCAAGTACAACAGAATTTAAATGTGCCATCCAATCTGTACATATGTAAAACATATTATAAACATACATATTAAACCAGTTAAAATAGATAGAAAAAAAATAACACAAGCAGAAATCCATCCCTCACATAGAAGCATACATTCTGTTATTGCACACGCACATTCATACAATAATCAACCCTTTATTTTCCAGTCATGTAAACACATAATGAGCTTCTGCTATTGGCCAGTTTGTTCAACTGTAAAACGCTAGAGTAAAAATATTAGTTTTAGATACATTTTCCAGGTGAACTTGATGTACCTCTTGACCTCAGTAACCTTTCACCTTGTTAACTGCATGTTTTGGAAACATTTTTTTTTTTTTTGTTTAGAATATGAACATAGTGGGTGGATGAACAGGCTCAGCCCTACGTGACTGAGTGTGTGTCTAAAGTAGGAATACGCCCCGTGTTGCAGTCTACGTGTGTTCAGCTGCTTTTTTAAACCACATTTAAGCTTTTCACAGAGCTGTTCTGCTCACCACAAGCATATCTTCTATGTACAATGGTGTTATCAAAAACAAGGGTGTTTATTTTTCCTTTTTACCTAAGATTCCTAACTGCCAGATGGTAGATTATTTAAAAAAAAAAAAAAGCATGAACGCTGTGGCTGCAAGTTGACGGTTGCTTCAGAAATAGTACAAATGATTATTGCTATTATTGTCAGGTTTGTTCTGCTCAGCCCTGACAATGTTTTTATTTTGAAGACGAACATTTATAATAGAAAAAAAAATGTCATTATCTTCTTACATTTGAAGCTTTTTATGTCTAACTGTTTTTCCTCCTGTATGTGTAGGGAGCTGTTAGAACAAGTAGCTGAGTTTGAGAAGACTGACTTTAAAACCCCTGATAAGGTAAGTATTGTGTGCAGCTCAACCATATTTAGGCCCAAAACCTCACCGTCATTATGGTCATCATTAATCATGTGCTGAAAGAATATTTATACCCTCATGGAATCCACTAACCTGAGGGCGGTGGAGCTTTAAGACACATTTTAAGTCGTTTTATATTTCTGGCTGACTACATGCATGCGGTTCAGAAGTCACACATCAGTGAAGCTGACGTGTGGTTTTACAGCACAGTGTTAAAGAAAAACAAATCAACTTTGTAATGCAATACTCTTCTCTGTCATGACTTTAGCTATTCACACCTTTTTTTTTAACATAGGCCTTAGTCATCTTCACGTTTTTCAGAGATACAAGGCAAACCCAATGCGATGTACAATGTACGTGAATAATATTTCATTTAAATTCTAATTCTAAATTTATATAAAAATGTATTTACACGCCGAATTTCTTGTTTTTCTCTTTAATTTTTCACTTGTTTGTGGTTTTTCTGCCTGTCTTTTTTCTTCACTTGTTTGTTGTATGTTGCTGCTGTCAACTGTGAAATTTCCCCCACTCTGGGATATCTTATCTTATCTTATCTTATCTTATCTTATCTTATCTTATCTTATCTTATCTTATCTTATCTTATCTTAT
>JAQQZY010000014.1:16589472-16653965 GCA_030068375.1 Ostorhinchus rueppellii | reverse complement strand
GAGCTAACCAGCACTTTGGTCATTTGTTTTCTGATTCATCTTATTAAACTATGTAAGATTTAGCACATTTAATGTCTAAAGCAGATATTTTTTAAGTAATTGTACAGCAGTGTGATAGAATAAATACTTTTCCAGGTTTGTTTGTTTAGATCCCCATTGGTTTTTACCAGCAACTATTCTTCCTGGGGTTCCTGCAATTTACATGGCAACAATACTGAATACACACCCAACACAATACACTAACCTAACAGACCGTGGAGAGCAGAGCAGTTAAAACACAAACAAGATGTAAATGAATCATCATAATCACACAGATTAGTAACATATATAGCAATCAGGATGCCACTGTAATGCATACACACCTTAAGAATATCTATTAATTATTGCAAATATCCTCTCAGGTTAAGTTGTATAAAGTATGTTCTTTTAAAACTAATTGTACTGAAACAAAATCAGTGAAGAAATCCACAGGTTCAATTCATGTAGCAGATCAGAATTTTTGCATTTTCTTCTCACTGAGGTTCTAAAACTTACAGAAATACAGTATTAATTACTTTAACATCTATGTTTTGACTGACAGCATCCAATCATGTGTTCGGGTTAGGCTGAGGATCTGCTGAACACAACAATGGGGCAAAAAAACCCCAACAAATATCACTTGTTTTGATTAGGAAAATTAATTCCCACATGATTATAGAGTTATGTATTTTACTTTTTCAACTGGCAAACCAATAAAAAGGGGCCTGTAACCCATTTTAGGTCTTAAGTTTGGGAAAAGCAGCCTGTATGTTGTTGTAGAATATTAAATAACCTATGAGGTTAAAATCATTATATGTTATACACATTAATGTATAATATATCACAGGCTGCTGTATGCGGTTTTGCGAGATTTATCTGGCAAATTTGATATATTTTTTGCGATACGTCAAACTCTATGTGTCTGTTTTTCTGCCATAAGTGAACACATTCTCTCCTACCAGTGTGTGTTTGCTCGCTGATACACTGAATATTCCTTTATCTTAAATTACTGCCTCTCCGCAGTGAAAAACACAGGAGCCTCTGTCATTCCTCCTGTTCATGCAGCCGCTGCGTTTCCAGCGGTCACATCTGTGTGGATATAATATGCTTATTCTGCCGTATCCATTTCACAGTGACATCTGTCCAGCGGCGAAGAATTAAAGGCAAAAGTCCAAATGCCTACACAACATTCTGCCAAGTATTGATTTACTGTTACTCGTGTAACATACGTGGATACACTGAACGCTACATATTATTACACTGAGATCATAGCTGAAATTGGAAACATGTCAGTTGGTCTTTTTTGTTTTGACAAATAAGCAAGAGATTTTTTTTTTTTTAATCTTAAATTAATTCTTTAAGGAGAGGAATGTGACAAAATGTAAGTGTGTACCTAATGTTTTCCTCTGTGTGTGTGTGTGTGTGTGTGTGTGTGTGTGTGTGTGTGTGTGTGTGTGTGTGTGTTTGTAATGCCTGAGTGTCTACCTTATGAGTGCACCTCCCTGTCTGTGGATCTCAGGGTCTGGAACAAACAGTAGTTCCTTCTTAATTGGGGTGAGATCTAGGGCTTAAAGGGGGCCAAGAAGGGACCCGAACCCCTTTCTTTCTCCTCCAGAATCGCTTTGGCTACAGAGGTGCTTTTGATGTGTGCTTTGGCTCTGCGAGTCCTACTTTGGAATATGTTCTTGGGAGACCATTGGTTACTTGCCTCCAGGCAGAATCTCAATCCCCAGGATCCTGGCCCTCTTTGATGAAATACTTTCGGGAGCCGCTAACCCTACTGATGCCCATGTGCACCCCCTCCTCCCTCCCTCCTTTACCCTCTTGTTCTCCCCCACCTCACCCCACCCACCCTCCCTCCTACCCTAACCCACCCACCTTCCATCCCCCACCCCCCACCTCCACGTTCCTCGGATTCTCTTTGAGAGATTCATAACAAGGACTTTATCTCTGTGTAGTCCGGGCCAGATGAGCACTGCCTGACAAACTGACAGGAGAATTAGTGGTGTCTTACAGAGCACCTTTGACTGTCTCCTCTCTCAGCCTGACTTCCTGTCGTCACGGAGATGACCATTTTTATTGTATCGACCATGATTTATATCACAGCTCATGCTCTATTGTGTGGCATCTGCAACATTTCTCCACTTCTGCAAAGCTAATAACCTCATTTATACCATATTGTCTACTTTATTTTTATTCCCTCAAAGGCAAACAGCCTTTAGTTTTGACTTTTTTCAAGGAGCATGGTATAAAAATGCTAAACTAAGCTCGGTTTCGGTGGATTTATTGATTTGAGCTGATGCCAAACCAAGTCTTGCTCACACACTCGTCTTAGTTTGTCAACTTCCTGGAGTCTGACATCCAAAATGTCATCCATCTCCATTTTCTGACTAAGTCAGAGTCAAACATTTGGGGTTTTTATTGACGACAAAGATGTTGACAGTTGTGACACGAGGCCTGATGACTCTGATTGATTAAGACAGTAATTAGTCAATGCAGGCATCGGCGGCATTACAAGCATCTGGAAAGTTACTGTAAAACCTCCTCGTTTTTTATGCTGCCTGGAGTTACAGATTTCTTTATTTGCTTCGGTAGCTGATTGGTGCTACAATCTGGATAAATACAATAACAATGGTTTAACAGGTTTGACCTCTTGACCACACACACATTCAAATCCTGGTTAAACGATTAACCGGGTGATTTTCTCCTTCTCCAAACTCCCACCTCTTCATTGATTGAAACAGCACCCTAAAGACCTCTCGTACCACATAATTTCCCTGTATATTGATTATGTATATTGATTACACCGAACCCTACAGGAAGGCTTCCTTCTCTCTGCGTTACCACAGCATTAGGTGTCCTTTCTGAAGGCTCGAGCCCAGGAGACTGTTTCATCCTTCACATATTGACAGTTTCCAATATGTGGGGCGGGCTGTTCCATAATGTAAATGCAGGGTTTTAATGTGGATAATTGGGGCAAAGTGGCCTGAGAATGCACGGCTTTAATTTTAATGACACTTCAGCTCATTCCTCTGAATACTCAATAATACAAAATAAATGCACCTATTAGTCTGTTATTGTATTTTGCATAAACTATGGAAATACCCTCATGAATGTAGTTCCAGAGCATAGAACTTTATTTACATGTACAGTATGCATATTTATATCTAAATCCATATTTATTTTTGCTATTCTATAAAGTGTGAATGATTCTGTATTTTACCTGTGCACGTTTTAACAGGTACAAACTTTACAATAGTCACTTAGTAACTACTCAAAGCACAGAAATGCACATAAGCAGAGTTAAAAGTTAATGTAATTTTCATTCTAAAATATGTTTTTAGTGTCAAATTTCTTGCACAACCGGGCTGATGAATTTGGTATAAAGTGTTTAAAGAGGAAAAAGGTGGGAAGTAAGAAAAGGAAAAAGGAAAGAAAAAGAAAGGAAAAGAAAAGAAAAGGAAAGGGGGTACACAAAATAAAAAAGGAGGGAGGCAGTGAGTAAAGGAGGGAGCATATCCGAAGGGAGGAGTCAAGCGAGGGAAGGAGCAGCTGGAGTCCCACACTTCGCCCTCTCTTCTCCTCGAAAAAGCGCTCTAAATGTAATAACAACTCTCCATGCGCTTCTCTGACGCTTCTGTTATTTTTACGCGCATCTGCGGTCTGCTATCAGCAGATATTATCGGCAGGCTGATGGTGTTAGTCCGCCGGTGGTTGAACACAGCAAACTGTGAGAAGGAGGAGAAAGACAAGCAAGAGGAAAAACTCTGGCAGCGCCGTTTTGGAGTTGGAGTTGCAGCGTAAAGAAAAAAAAAAGTCCCAGGCAACTAACTCCAGAGGCACATCTGCAACTTAGGAAGAGAAGAAGGGGAAGAAGAAGAAGAAGAAGGAAGAAGAAGGCAAATACTTTTCTTTCCTGAGACGTTTTGAAAGTCAAGATTTAGGTGGAATCACCCAGAAAGAAGTAAGTAATCTATGAAAAACGCACACACGCGGAACAGCCTGTGTACATGGTTGCAGTTACTTCACTTTTAAAGTTTGGAGACTCAGTCAGAGAGGGTTTCACATTCCAAAAACGATGTGGATTTCATACAAGTTTCTGTAGACATGGAGCGGATTAAGTGCGCCGACACGGGACTCGAACTTGTGCTTTTTAAAAACAACGCTGAAAGCTTCGTGCTGGGATCTGAAAATAGGCGAAAAATGTACCACAGACTTTACGCTTGGCCTGGGTGTGATTTATTCACTGCTGCTTGTTTAAAAACCCCGGATGGCACACTTAACAAGTATCCACAAGACAGATGTGCGCGTTTTAAAGCCGGGGATGTTTGGTTAAAGTTGCATGAAGTTTGGCATTAATGGGAAAAGTTTTTTTTTTCTTTATTTCTTCTTCTTTTTTTTTTTGGTGCTTTTGCGCGTAATGGGGAGGGGAAAAAACACGTGTAATTCTGCAGAGGGTCCTGAGCAGAAACTTCATGAACCTCAGTAGACGTGAAACTTATTGGACATTTGCCTAAAGAAACGCGCATGGGGGGTGGGGTGAACGTGGTGGTGGTAATGGTGTGTGTGTGCGCGCGCGTGTGACTGTGGAAGGGGGGGCGTGCATATTTATGTGCGTGTGATCATATTTCAATGTCTGTTATTGATTCGGTTTATCCTGTCAGAGTTGCCCAGACTTCATGCAACAGTTTATAAGAAGATACAAGGGCATGTTTTTATTGCATAAACAACTACGGATGACCCTTGACCTTTCACATGCTGGGATATCGTCATAGTGTTTTCAAGTTTTGTCCCAATGAAACAAAAATTAAAAACAAAACATCTTTTATTTATTTATTTATTTATTTATTTTTACCAATTTTAAAAAGGTTTCTTTTTTAGAGACATTAATTTTTCAGCACATATCTGCACTGCAAAAAAGCAGCATCACATTGAAATACATATTTTCAAATATACGCTGATGTGAATTAATTCCTTGTGTTTCGACTTCTCTCCCATTTTTTCTGCAGAAACAAGATTCAGTATCTGACAAAAAAAAATAATAAATCACCCAGAAAATCTAAATGATTTATGATTTTCTTTGATATGTAAAGTTTTAAAATGATCTGATATTTCCCTTCACATAAAAAAGTAAAATATTTTAGGAAACATCAGTCCACCGTGGTGTGTTTGAAGGCATGTGCATGTGCCCAAAGAAATTTAAGCCCATTACAGTGGGGTCTGTGGCTCTGCAGGGGTCTGCGTGGGGAGTTTCAGGGGCCCCAAGGAAAATAAGAAATAGTATAAATTTATTGATTTATTTTTGAGAATCTACTGAGGATATTATAATTAAAATGACGGTAGTGACTGGTGCAACCAATGATTTGAAAGTGATTTAGGGAAGAATAAAATAAAAGTAGTACAAGGGAAATAATATCTATCATAAATTTGTGCAAGACGAGGAAAAAAAAATCCCCCCAACAGAAGTCTGTGTGCTGGTTTGGGGGTCCGGGACATGAAAACGTTTGAGAGCCCGAGCCTCCACATGTGCAGATATTTGTTTGAAAGTTTCCCTCCTGCCTTCGCCAGCTGTTCCACATTTTATCTGCTTGTCTGCTCTCGGGTTTCACGCAGACGACGAGGGTCCGAGGTGCTCAGCCATGCGGTGCAGCTCAAATCCTCATTTTTTTTTTCATTTTTTGACACTTGGCAAATTATTAATGTAGGTCTGGCCGTCTTGAATCATAGCAGTGAATGAGCAGAGCAAATAAGACATTTACCAGGACATGTTCACACAGATAAAAATCTCCTTTTAGCTGTTTTTTATGAGGTCGTTCCATCATTCATCTCTGCTGTGGATTTGGCACCGAGCAAAGTTTTTGTGGGTCTTGTTAAATTTGTCAAATAAAATAAAAAGAAAAAAATTACTGTCACATAAACTGTCATTTAATATTTCCGCTATTTTATTTATAATAACAAAATAACATTTCACAAGGCCAGCAAGTGGGAAATTAATCACTGTCATGTAAATGACTCAGCTCAGTAAACTTAAAAAATAATAAATACTAAAGACACTTAGAGTTATAACACTTACATTTCAGGCCTAATAAGCTGGATTTTGAAATGACCACAACAAAAAAGAATTTATAATAATTTAACTCATAAGGATAAAAAACAATATGGTTTTCCCTTAAATATATGTATTTTATTTTTGAGGCCTGTGGCATGTTAAATAAAAATTAAATGGATTTTAAACTGCCACATAATTATTAAAATGTCATTAATAGACAAAACTATTCTAATGCATGATTTATTTTCAATTCCAATGTAATTGTGATCAATCACATTTCAGTAGTTAAATGGTGATTACATAATATTTCTAATAAACTTTTAGCAAACTAATTAATATATGCAAAATAATTAAAATTGTCGGTAGAAACAGTATAATTCAGTATTTTTATGAACATTTTAGATGACAGTAAAATATTCAAAATATCCCAATGATTAAAATATACTTTTACAGTAACTCTTAAGAATCACTAACTGTATGAATATGATTTGTAAAGGTGAAATGTTTTTGCAGCTATTACACTGTCCATAAAAGTAGTAGCCTGGAGTCATATTAATGCCAAACAGGTGCACCTCTACCAAAAAAACAGGACTTTGTCTCATTATGATGCAGCAGCAGTGATGAATGCAGCAGTGTTTAAGATGCTAATCTGCTGGAATGAGATGCACAACACAAAGCCATTCGCTTACTGTAGCCAGCAAAGATGTATCATTGCCGCTCTCTGCTTCTCCAGCTCCATGCACTAGGATCAGGCGGATAAGGTTTTTTTTTTCTCCTGCAGGAGTCAGTCTGTCAGATAGCCGCATATTGCTTTATCTTAACTTGAAAGCGCTCCTTTAAGTAAAATTATGCATAGCGACACTGGCCCGGTTCAGCCGTGACTGACCTTGCGACCTGGCAGAATAAGGGCTATCATGTTAATGCAGGGAGATGACATGCTATTAGCTTTTGAGGTATGGCCCTGTCCTCTTTTTTAAGGGCCTTGCATTCAAAGCTAAAGGCAGGTTCTGTCCTCAGGCCCTTTTACACCCTGCAGGAAAAATACCTGTTATTAGGTTTGTATGCAGGAGGCCCTAATGAGCTGTGTTGTTGTGCTAATGCTCTAACCAGAAGCTCTCAAAGAGGTGGCAAATGTTTTGTTAAAGCAAGGATAATGTGAAGGAAGTTGATTTTCCCTAAGATAGTGCGGATTGTGGTTATTTTTTGCATGAGCTTGCATGTTTTGTAGGTTTTTTCGGCAGCATTTGAAGAGCTTTATTTTTCCACCTGACTATTTTGCAAATATTGTATTTCGCAGGAATCATGCACAGGTGGAAATATAAACAATTATTTTAGCTTCTTATGCATTAATAAACAGACATCCAATCATCAACTTCCCAGTGAAAGTTTGCAGTGTTTCCCTGTGTAATTTGATTAGCTGTTGCTTTCTTTCCTGTAACTGTTGAATAGACGGCCTACGCAAGAAAAATCTCACTTTGATGATTGGTACTTTGATAAGTTGACATCAAATGAAACAGACACAGTAGGGAAAGAAAAAGGACAAGTCAGACAGAGGTTATGATTGAGGAAAAAGGCAGTGCAGAATGGGGGGAAATGTGTGTATGAGCGAATGCGTGTGTGTGTGTGTGTATGTAAGCTGGTGTAGTTGGCAAAGCGCGTAGGAGTACGAAGAAAAAAGTTGGGCTGAGATAGCAGACCTGAGGAGCGTCAAAACGTCTTGATGCATTTGCGTGCGAGCAGAGACAAGAAGGGGTCTTGGGTTGCGCGAGGGCTTCTCCTTGGCCTCCTAATCCCCAGGCCCAGCCATCCCTTCAGGGCATGCCTCAGATCTGGCTCTCTGGCTCTCCGCGCGGACGACCCAGCTCCGCCAGCAGATTTAATATGCTATGTGTTCCTGCTCCCCCGGCTCCCCTCCACCTCCACCATCATTGTCCCAGAGTGGGACCCCCGCTCCCTGCTTCAAGGAGCCTGCTAAAGGCACCTTTCAAGCCGGGTGATGTCTTTGGTTAAGGCATACGGTGGAGCCACTCATGTTAGCACACTATAATATCATATGTGCATTACTCACATCGACGAATGTTATTACACTTGGGGTTTTGTAAACGAGGAACCGTTGCATACACCATCATCTCATCACATTTGAAACACAGCCACATCTCTATTCTGTTTCTCCTTCTCACACTTATGCAAAAATACACATTTTGGTTTTATTAGGACTCTTGTCACCCGGTCTCCTTTTAATTTCTTTTCCACTCCTTAGTGGCAGCAACTTTTTTCATTTGATTGATTTTAAATAAGAAAAAAAGTAAGAGTTTGTGTTGCCAAGGCAGAGGTTTGTTTTCCATGGCTTTGGACCACTGGAAACTCCAACTGGACCTGACAATTAGTCTGGTCAAGTGCTTTCCCAAACAGAAGTCTTGGTGATGGCCAAAAAAAAAAAATAAGAAAAAGAAAGTATAAATTAACTTCAAGTGAATTTAAATCAACCAGGATGAATTTATGATGAGTGAAGCTGCATTTGACGGCTTTACTTAAGCCTTGTTGCAGGCAATGTAAATTTTCCGGCTGATGCTCATGTTGGTGTGTACGACGGCAGAGTGTGCCAGTTAGCGGCTGTGTTTTCTTTTCTCTCTCACTTGAGGAGAAACAGGACAGGTCGCGGCTGCGTGAGAGCGCCGTTCATCCCCTCCTCTGTTTGCTGTAGCCCGTCGTAAAAATGTCTTTAAACCTGCGGTGTGAAGTGTAGCAGCAAGAGGTGAAGTGCTTTGGTTTAGCCCCCATTTGCTCGCGGTGCTGAGTGTAAAGTTGAACGCCTGAAGACACCGTCTCGGGGTCATTGCTGTTATTGCAGATGTGGCATTGTGTCAGCTTTGATGGGAGCCGGTTGTGGCATCCGTGAGGGGGTCTCCGCTTGGGGGACAGATGAGCAGGCTGCTTGGTGTGAACAATGATCTGTCACTTAGCCCTGCTCCTTCAAGTGTGAAGCCATGAGTCAGGATACAGCTACTTTTTTTTCTCCCAAATTATTTCAATACAGCATCTTTAACTGTGGTGCCTATTGTCTAAACCAAGCTTCATTATTTAAATGACTAATTAAGTTATATATTGTCATGCAATGCTTACAATGTTAACCCCATGTGTTTGCAAACCCATGCTGCTTGTAGTTGGAGTTATCCTTGAGTTTTGCTCCATCCTGGAGTGTAGGTCAAGGAGGGCTCTATTGTTAAAATGTCAAATGTAAATCCCAAGGTTAATACCTGAAAGAAACACAGGCCTGACATTCTCTTTACTCTCCAAACACGTTTAGATGAGTACCTCTTCCCCCACTCTGCTCCTTCATTTCCGTCTGCTACAGACTTGGGGCAAGTTGGAAAAGGAGGGGCATCTTGTATAAAACCCCTCTAGTGTGTTCTTCTCAGCAATGAATGCTAACAGACCCTGGCTTTAATAATGCCTCATCTTAGAAAAAACAAAAGGGGAACTCTACTATCTGAGCAAATTTCTGCCCCAACCTGAAAGAGCCCTCCTTTGACAGCGCAGCATTTGAAGACTAATCGTTTTTTCTCATGCAAAGCACACTGTTTTAAGAGCCTGGGCCACGGAAAGAGAGGGGGCTGTGTTTTAACAATACTCCGCAGGGAGTGAGGAACAAGGTTCGGGGAAAAGGGGGGGTAGGGGGGTATAGGGTTGGAAAGTGGGGGGGATTCCTCTCTTCTTTGCTCCTCAGACAAAGCCCAGTTCCTTTCAGGGTTTCACGGGGGGTAGGGTGTGTGGGGTAGCGGAGGGAGCATCCAAGAGTTTGAGTTCCTTGAAAGAGAGGGACTCCAGCCGTTTTTAATGACAGTTTGTCATCATGGTTTCTCTACTTTCCAGGGAAAATGTAGGACTGGCCTTGCACTGACAGGCCTGGAAAGAAGTGGGCCTGAGAAAATTTATAGAGAAACAGAAATATTAACGTGTACATGGGGCCCTAAAACGGCTTTGGCTATTCCTGCCAGACTGGTGTTTTTATTAAGCGGGGTCGACATGCTTTGGAAATATATCTTATTCATGAAGAAAGCCAGGTTAGACTTCCCAAAGAATTCATTATATTCCCCCAGATGCGGCTTTGCGGGTTGCAGCCGTCCCTCGGAGGATGTGGAGCGTGGAGCGAGACATTGTAAAGCCTCCCTCAGTGGGCATGGGAGTGCGAAGGGTTCCATTTGTCAAAGGTGCTGGAGTCTTTTTCCCTCCTCAACACTTTCCCGGCTCAGTCGCAAACTCATTGTCTGAGCAAAGGCAGGACATTAGTCACCACAACACCACGGGAGCCTGCGGGGCTAAAGGACCAGTGCTCTGCAGCCCGGGTTGGGGACAGAGGGGATGAGTGAGGGTTAGAGGGAAGAATGGGGAAGGAGAGGAGAGGAGAGCAGAGGGAAAAGGTGAGAGAAGGCCAAGAAAGGAGGACGAAATGTGGGGTATGTGTAGAAGTGAGGAAGAGGGGAGAAGAGTGCGCCGAGTATGTGTGTGGGAGAGGAAGAAAGGCCGTGATATGGGGCGGGGGGGTGTTGGGAGGTGGTGGGATGGGGGGGGTTAGAGGGAGTGGAGTCTGTAGCTCTACCTCAGGGCTCAGTATGTAAGCCCCTGTCTACCCCCCAAAGCTGCTTTCACAAAGAGATTTACAAGACAGGTCTCCGGTGTGCTTTGCTGCCCTGCATTATGAGTGAGTGAGTGCGTGAGTGTGGAAATGTGTGTGTGGGTCTTGCACAAATGGACCTTTCTTGTGTTTTCTTTCGCTTTTGCATCATCTATGCAAGAAAGATATCCACCCAAATTTACCAGTCCCAGCAGGTCAAACTCACAACAGCCCCAGTGGAGTGGTGTGAATAACCTACACTCCCAGGTGGCGGGGTGTGTGTATGTGTGCGTATATATGTGTGTGTCTCTGCGGGTGTGTGCACTCATGTGTGAATGTATTTCACAGATTCACACATACAAGGGATCCTGTTAGCTTTTGGAATTATTTATAAAGCTGGGGTTTTGTGTGGCGCTCTAAGTCCCTGTCTCCTCCCATTACTGCCTATGACTCTACCTGGGCTTCCTTCAGCCCCCAAATGCTCCCTCAGCCACCCTTCCAGCAACAAGGAACTGAGTTTGGTGTTTTATCTAAACCCTTTACAGCTACTACAGAGACTCTTTCCCCCCTTCTGTCTTTTCTCTACACAAAACTGGCTAAAAGCGTTTTTCTCCTCTGGAAAAACAGTTTTTCTCATTTAGAAAGTCATAATCTGTGGAGACAAACACAATCTATATACTTCAGAGAGACACACAAAGTTATACAGACCCATCCCATATGGCCCTGATTACCCTGTAATCCAGGAAAGTTTTTTTTCCCCTTTTTTCTTGCACGGACCAAGCGGGGGTGAAGGTTTTAGTGTGTTTGAGATGGTTTATGTTAATGTTGCTTTTATTGAAACAAGCTGGGATGTGATTATAGTCCTGCTCGGTACATATGAGTGCCGAACTGCTCCAGTTTCTTCGTCTCCCTCTGGCATACAGATCAATGCAAACCAGCTAACGCAGGGTAATAAGCCATTAGTACACACATTGTTGGAGAGATTTACATACATTGACCGGTGAGCTGATAAACTTGGTTCCGTGTCCTAGAGGTAAGAATTATTGTGTGTGTGAGTGATTAGCTGAATGAACACAGTAAGTGTGTGTGAACCATTGCCGGGTGATCTCTTTCCTGTGACTGCCTGTGTGATAGGTGCCAGATTGTGTAGCTGGAAGCCAGGTTGTCTCTGCTTGTCAGGAGAGTGCAGGGTGGAGGAGGGGAGATGTGAGGATGATTACAGTACACTGTTCCTCTGATCTGATTCATCACTAACTGTCTCTCCTGCAAAGGGTGAACTTATTATCCCTGTCTCAACTTCTACCGTGGAGCCAGCTGCTCTCCATGCTTCCCAATTAACCCCAGGCACCCGTCAAACGCTCCAATTAAGGCCTCCTCCTCCTCCTCACAAATTTATTTGCCTGCGTTTGGCGGCGCGGCGCTGGCTGAGATACTCGAGTGTGCGGAGTTGAGTGAGTACGCCAGCAAGCATAGAGCGTGTTTGTTTAGGAGCTGTCCTAAGCAATGGTGTTACAGCTCCCAGATTTATTTGAGGTGGGGTTGCAAACAGCTGAAACGAGTAAATACAGCCAGATGTTTGGCTTCCTTACGATCAAGGCGGCGCGCCCGAGGGGGCTACGGGTCTAATGACAGTCTTGTTCCTCGCTCTTTATGCCGGGGATTTTCAGGGGGCCATTTTGTGACTATGCTCTTTGGAGTTTATGGGAAGTTTTTAGTTGAACACTTGTCCGCGCTGTGAAGTTTATGGCATCTCTTTCCAGTGTGGCGTGGTGTGATATCGTCTTGGAATTTGAGTTGCGTGAGTCTTTCTCACTGGGCTCAGAGTTTCCTGCAAACTCCTTTCAAAAGCTGAAATATTCAGCTGTGTGTTTTGATGCGCTGGTTTCTGATGAGCAACAGCGTGTGTGTATATCTATGTGCAGGCTGTTGGTGGGGTGCAGCGTTAGCATCACTGCCAAATCCTCTGAGACTGTGTTGAGTGTGTATGTGTGTGTGCGTAGCCTGCGAGTCAGCGCAGAGGGATGGGGGGGCTCTGTGGCTGATATGAAAGTGAAGGGAGAAAGTTGTCTCCTGACGCTGCCGTTGGGAGAGCCGTCAAGGAGCTAGAAGTCTTTGGGACTCCCTCTGAGCTTCGGCTGTCTTTGATCTCACACCTCCGCTGCCATATACTCCGTATTACTCCATGGAACACACTCTCACCTGCCGCTAGTCCTGAAACACAGACCCCTCAGTTCACAAGGCTTGTATGCTCCAAATACAGGCCACTAAGGCAACCCAACATGAAGAGAGCTCCGGCAGAATGAAACACAAAGTAGCAGGAAACACTTTAACTACTGGGCTGTACCCACTCATTATTGACATTATCGACTTGTGATCATTTTGCATTAATCATCGAAGCATTATGTACTCAAAATATCTGTCTGAACCCCAGGATTTTTTAAAATTACAGCTAATTCACAGCTCAAGAGAGACACCTGCAAATGTTGAGCAGTTTTGGGAGATTTGCTAGATTTTACATAGAAAACTATGAATGATCTTTAACTCCTTTTGTATAAAACTACGCCAATATATTATTTAAGCAGTTCTTATCAACAGATACGGGCACTGGATTATATTTTCTTCTGATTTCAGCCAGTCCAAAATGGGTTTTACAGAACATGTAATGCTTGAGATGTCTAATCATTGCATGTTACAAATTGTGTTTTATATTTGTAATTTGTGCCTATGTGTCTGCCAGTTGACTGGTCCTGATTATGCTCAAAATCTGATCAGAAATAGTTTTAATGCTAATGTAACTTACAAATTGAATGTTTAATATATGACAGGTTGTTTAAATAATGTTGAATGGAATATATTGTATTATTTAACTCGGGTACTTGGTTTTTTTTTGGTTTTTTTTTACTGAATTTTGGATCATAAAGTTACATGCGTTTGAGAACCACGTCATTGCAAGTAAATATTTTATGCCCTAATATCAGCACCTGGCTCTTATTTCATCAGTGGTTCCATAAGTCTTGTGTGATTCATGGTCTTGTTGGTTTAAGGTGACCCAAAGTGCCTTATTAGGGTGCATGTACTTTGTGTGTGCGCCCCTCCCCTTTTTTCTCCTGTCCATCATTTGACTTGTTGCATTAAGGCTGTGGTGATGACAGAGTTATTCTGAGGTATTTGTCAGCCTGTCCAATGAAAGATAAGGAGAAAGCAAAGATTCAACAGAATAATTTGTTTCTGCATCTGTGGAATGTGTGACCCAGTGTTACCCTTTTGGATCCGTTCCCATCCACACAGGAAGTCTAGCATTAAAGCGATGCCGTTTCTTCATTTTCTCTTCCTTTTCTCTCTCTCTCTCTGCATTCCTCTGACTGCGGCACAGCTTCATACAGCATTCCTTTACATGCCAATTTGTCTGCCCCCCTTTTCTTATTTTTCCTCAAGTCTCCCCCTGTTTAGGTCTGGCTTTATCATGCAAGAGCCAAACAACAAGACAACTTCATCTCATCCAATTTTCACCCTTTAATATGGTTTAAATGGCATGGCCGCAAGGGCCAGTACGGGAATTAATAAGAGCCAATAAAGCTCGCCACTTGGGCATCGAGGCCAGTCTTTAAGTAAACATTATGACTTCTTGAGGGGGGATTCAGGGGCAGCACTTGATGAATTGTGGCGGAGCTTGGGAAGGGCTAATTTCTCACTTAGCCGTCCTGATGGGGCTAGCTAATAGGCCTTGCTTTGCCTGGCTGATTGTCTGCTGGCTTTATTATTGTGCATTATCGCGCTGCCCCCTGGCTGTTGTTAGCATTCGGCCCGGGAGACGGCATGGCCCATCATTAATCACATAGCACCGCTGACGCACTCTGCTTCAACACTTAGAGGAATTAAAGAAAGGAAGAAGAGGATGGAAAGAATGAGATTAGAGCGAGTCTGCATAAGAGTGGAAAACTGTACACAGGAGCGGTGTTCTTTAGGCCTTAAGCTGGCAGGATGGTCATGATGAAGGTGTAACCTGTCGCTTGTTTAGTTTCATAGTGCTCAGGATTGCCCTCAGAGGTTCAGGAGTCTCAAATGCCCCTTCTCTTTATAATAAACCTCTGTCTACAGCTACAGGATTAGTGGAAGGTACTCCACAGTCCCCTGGGCGAAGTGTGAAGTCCTTCTGTCAAAGCTCTACCTGCTGTCACAGCACACACGCAGAACCATCTATCTGCTTGATCCTTTGCTGTGAGCACATGTGAGGCAGAGGCAGCGAGAGAGGGAGGAGAAGTGTGTGAGGTTTTCATCAGTACAGGAATTTCTCTTCCTCCACTCATCCCCTCCCTGGGGTCCCCCCTCTTATTTATGTTCTGCACACAGTGATCGCACTTGCATACTGAAAGGCGTACGGAGCACCTGGCGAATCCACCGTCACGCTCACACACTCCCGTAGTCGAACAGCCCCTTTTTCCTGCCGTGCCATGTTCACACATATATTACATACAGTAGAAGGTGCGCACTCAAACAACGCAGCACATGGCATAACATGTACTCTTTCACTGTGAAAGTGCACAGAAGGATGTTCTTGTCGCACTGTGGTTGCGGCATCTTGCAGAGCGCCTTCTGAAGCCCTTTATGAAGAGTGTCTCCACAAACATAAGACTGTTTTCACTGGAGATGAGAGCGAGGCACACAGATAGGATGCAGACCTCACTCTCCTTTTCTTTACAATGCTTATGGGCCACTGAAGCCTTGGTTGTATGAGCAACAAGAAGCAACTTTTAACAAACAACCAAAGTTTGTATTAATGGTTCATGGCTGTCCTAATCTTGGCAAGCTGAAGTAAAAAAAAAAAAAAAAAAACTTTCAGGATGTTTTCTTTTGCTTGTCAGGGTATTTTGCTGAAGTAATAGGTTGCATTATTTACTTTGGCCTCCAGTAAATGGCTGAACAAGCATCTTTTCCTGAAAAAGTGTCAGATCAAACAAAGGCTCCAGCATGGGAAGAAAATGAATAAAGTGGAGAGCAGGGGAAACCAACACCGCATATCTGGGCCACCATGGCAACGAAGCCAACTGCATTATCCATTGTCTCAGTCTTCACAACCCCACTTGCCCTAACACAAGAGACTCATGAACAAATGCAAAGTCAAAATATATAAATAAACATACTAATAAGCAAGGGACTCTGGGAAAAAACAGGCATGAGTTCCATTGTGGTACATGCTTTATTTGGCCCTTATCTTCTGGGTAGCAAGCGAGAAAGAGGCATCGTGTAAGCATTACGATTACATCGTGTGGGTTTGTTACACAGGAATGTAAGATGCACTCAGCTCATTCTACTGTTCAACACACAGGGTCCCTCACCAGCTCTCCAAAGCATCTTAAGTGGAGAGGTCTGAGGGACCAAGACGCACGCGAGGATAATCTTATTAGCTCCGCTGAAAGCGTCTGATGGGCTGTGTTGTTGCACTGTTTGTCCTTGACAAAAAACATAAACATCCCTCATTTACAGTTTCCATTTGTGTGCATTGCTCTCTGAATAGTTTTACCTCCAAATAAAACTAAACCAAACTTAGAGACACAACCGATGCTGTGAAGTATAAAATATACATTCAGATCATGCAAAATCAAACATTAACTGTAAAATCATGTCAATAGATGCATCTAATTGAATACACCATAGGTGTACAAAGTGGAACTGACACACTGTGGATAAAATATAAAGATATATGTAAATGACTAACAATCTGGATAGCTCATCCATGTCATAGTACACAAAAGGGTGAGAAAGCCTAGCACTAAAGCAGTGTGCATGTGCATATTTGGGATTTGAGATATCTGTGTGTGTGTGTGTGTGTGTGTGTGTGTGTGTGTGTGTGGCAGGGTGTGACTAATTCTTACTAAATGGCCCTTACTTGAGGGTCTGGTCCCCATCAGCTGTAGGCCAGACTTAATGCCATCTGGGCACAGTGTTGTTTCACTGCTGAATGGGACCACAAACACTAAATCCCTGATCTCCCTTCTTCCCCTTTGCCTTCCAGGGCCAAGGGCAAAGCCATGAGTGCAGTGGTGAACACGGTATAGAAACCAAAGTATGTGGTTTCATCAGAGAACACCTCCCTGGTAGGGATTTTGAGCCAATGACAGGTCCTCTAACCACCAGCAAGCACTTCCACTGTCTTCTTAAGGGGCCTCATCCCCTCATTGACCCTATCCAATGCAAACACATGCAGCTCGAGCCAGTGCATAATCTCGCTGAAGGGCTCAGACTCCTCCTCCCTTTTCACCCTTCAGTGTTTTAGTTATTCCAGCTGTGCAGCAGCCCTTAATGTTGTTGGCATAGCTGCGAAATGTGCAAAAACACACATGGTACACACAGGAAAACATGTGCAGGCGTGTAGGGGCACAGTGAGGTGCACACATACATGAAGACACACACGCACACAGTCTCACGCTCTTCCCTTTCTCCATTCATTTTCTCCCCCTCTTATCCCACTTTTGCTCACAATCTCCCTCAATCGTCTCCATCTCCCATCTCTCCCCTCCCCTCTAACTCGCTGCGCTGCGGTGCGTTTGTGCAGTGTTGATAAGCCTAAGATAGCAGATCTCGGTGGTCGCTGATGTAATGATGATGAATGCTGCAGCGCTGCCAGTCTCCCCCCTCAGGGGGCCCTCGACACTGAACAGTCGCCCTAATGAAATGAACACAAATACAGTACCCCGTCTGTGAGGGGGGGTTGCCAAATCTAAGAAGACACTTCAAGAGTTTATATAGAAATGTCCCCCAGTTTGTGTGTGTGAGATTATAATTATGTGTGTGTTTGAGCAAGTGTGCATGCATTTTGCAAATTTGTACCTCCTAATGGTAGCATGCAATGGAAACAGAGGTATACCTTAAGCACTTTCATAAATGAAAGTGCAAAGACTTAAAAAAAACCCAACAAACAAAAGGCAGTGTTTTTTTTGATATTGTGTTTGAAGAAAAAAAGAAATGATTTTTTTCTATCAAAAGCAAAAGTTTATTTTAGTGTTTCACTTTGATGTCTACAATTTTCAGATGACTTTCAACTTGGTGCTTTTGTCACCAAGGCGTATAATTTATGTTAAATTGATTTGCTTAATGTGCTTATAAAATAAGAATGTTATTTTTTCTGAGGGAACAGTCTGAATTGTGGTATTTTAAACCTGTTTAATCGCCTCCCTTTTGGTGTGGAAGGATTACAGTTGAGCACAAATGAAGATACAGCCTCTTTCTCTTTTCTTTAATGAAGTATATGACAGACATTTCATGCAAAATACATTAATATGAAATTAACATATATTTTAGGTAACAACAACAATTGGTGTCTGTTTATAATTCAGTCTTTTATGCCGGGTGTTAGTGACACATCAGAAATACAGGGTCTGCAAATTAGTCACCATACATGATTATCATAGTGATGTTTCATTTCAGTTTATACAGATCGAATACCTTCATCCATCTTTTAACTTTTCTGTCTCGAAGGCTGCAAGTGCTAAATGATAACAGGTGATAACACCACACTCAACATCTTGATCCTGAGCATCTTAAGTGGTAAACTCCAGACTGTTTTTCTGGAGAGTGTGACAAAGTGAAAATGAGCAGCACGAAAGGTGAAAGCAGAGGCAGGGACATCTGCAGTATTGGGTGTGGGCGTCCAGGTCAGAGGGATTATGGGTGAAAAGGTCTTGCTTTTAATTGCTGCTTTGGAACTGTGGCCTGCCTTGTGGAACACAAAAGGCCGGTCAGACACGCTTCAGTGGCTTGGACTTGTGAATATTTGCCCGACCAGTGGAATGCCCCGCTTTCTCGTCTCTTCCTGAACATACCCCAGTCCTAACCCTCATATTCACTTCACTTTAAGCTCTTTTTCCCCCCCTTTTTTTTGCTCTGGTCTTACTCACCTGAGGCGACAAGAAGACACACACGTGCGTATATACGGTATAGACACACTACTGCTCTCACAAAGCGTGTTGTATAGCTTTAAAGGATTTTTCTGCCCTTACTCCACGCCTATTCAAAGCTTTCGCACCAGTTCAATCATTAAAATCATGTAATGACAGTTTCAAAGAGGGAGACTAAAAAGTTCTCTCTGATCATGCTCTTATTCCTGCCGAGGAAAGTGGAAGAGTGGCACCTATGATCAGTTATTAGTCTAAAAAACGCACAGATATGCATGTGCAGACAGACGTGCACCACACATGTTCTGACGATTGACTCTTTCATACTGCAAAGACCCCCAGAAATGAAAGCACCCAGTCTATCAAATGCATGCAGCAGTGATTTGAGATGATATCTGTGGAAGTAGGACAAAAATGTCTTTGGTTGGGAATGACGGCTACATATGTATTCATGTGGGAGTGATTAGAGGACAAGCTCTTGTTTAATTCTGTTTTGATTGGTAGGGGAGTAATTGCATTGTGTTTTTTTTTCCTCTTTTTTTTTTCTGTAAGCCTGCAATTGCTTACAGATGTTGTTGTCGGGTCAGAATGGATGACAGACTCTGGTTTTTCAGGAGGTTGGGAAAAAAACAAACAAAGCACACAGTGTTTGTCTGAAGTTTACCCTTCACCACTAACCCCCCCCCCCCCTTCCACCTCCTCTCTTTCCCTCCCTGGGGAGTTTGTAAAAATCTGTCTCTCCTCCCTGTGCGTTGTAGTTCGAGCAGCACTCTCTGTTTGCATTACAGCCGACTTTACTGCTGGCCTTTGTATCCGTGCATGTTTACTGGGTGGAGAACAATTAAATAGTATAGTCAGGTAATTAGCAGGGCTCTTTTGGAAAGAAAATGTTAGTCACACTAAATATTTCCAGTAATTATCTTTGAATTATGGGGTCTTAAGTAAAGGGTTTGTATTGGACCAAATGGAGCTGTCCTGTACTTTGTGTAAATGAGTGGCTGTGGTGTATCACTCTGTTGTCTCCATAATCAGAGACCTCCATGACCTAGATCAAGTTTGTAGACAGCCTCAGAGGTGCTGAACTGAGCAGCATGTCTGCTAGACTGTTGGCTGAACCCCTTCTAAACCCACAGACAGTATTAACTTGAACCACCTTTATTCTTTGAAAGAAAAATTGCCCGGCACCATGATATTCCCAAAAGGGCCTTCAAACAACCCTTGTTTTTTCAGGACTGTGAATGTTTCTCTCTCTCTGTGGTATCCCCTTAAGGTTTCTCCTTTCTCTCTGGAAAGACTGCAAGAGCAGGATTATCAGTTTATCCACAAGCTGCCTTTACTTCTATTCTGAGATATAAAATCTATAGAGTTGTTCCTTTTTTGACAAGAAGTCAGAAGTTTAGTGTGACATAGTTGAAAATAAAGCAAGTTAAATTTGGGGGTTTGAATATTTTAGGTGTGGGAGAACGGAAATCAGGGCAGGACCAGATCAGACACTGGCAGGTTTGAGTTAAAATAAATCGGGGTGAGCTGGTGGATTGACCTCTGGTGTGCTCTGGGAGTCAAGGAAAGGGAGGTTGGATCTGAAGTTTTTCTCACAAGGGCCTCAACGAGGAGGTTCTTCGGGCACTTTATTGATAAAATGTTTAATCTTGGCTCAAGCGAGACACATTTTTAATTTTAATACAAACCAAAGTAAGTCATGTTTACAGGGTTCCCACCGGGTCTTAAAAAGTCTCAAAAGTCTTGAATTTACATCTGCATTTAATACCTTTTAAAAAAAAAAAAAAAAAAGTCTTTAAAATGTTTTAAATTTGATGTGGTATGACTTGAGTTATGTTGCCATAAACTTGTTGGCTGTATTGTGTTTACATGCGTCTGGGAAATTTGGTTCCACTCATTACTACCCAACAATTAATATTGAAATTAGGAACCAATTATCATTAACTTTGCAGCTCCGGGTGAGAAATGACTTGGAATGGTGGGAATCAAAGCGCTGGGGTAAATAAGTACATTTCCCTACATTCTAGGAGTCAAATTTTTGCCAGTATGGCTGTGAAATGGGCATTCAGTTCTGTTCTAAATACTCTAAAAAGGTCTTAAAAAGTCTTAAATTGAACTTGTTGAAACCTGAAGGAACCCCGAGTTTAACTTTATACATGCACCTGTCCTTTTTTCTAGTTGTCCCATCTCCATGAGGTGTTGAGGAATGAACAATCACCATGGAAACCCAGTCCCAGGCCAGTTCAGCAGCTGAGAAGAAGAAGAGGGTGGAGACCATTGTGGCGACCAAGGGATCATCGGCGCGCAATGACATCAGTGAGAAGGCAGTGGCCTCCAGCACCACCTCAAATGGTACGCGTTGCCTCTTAAGAGCACGCTCAGCCACAGTGCTTCGTGTTAATATAATTTTGGTCTACTGGGATCCGCCCAGTTTGGGTAGATTGGTCTGTTAGCAGCTGAGTAATGGAAACGTACAAACCAAAATCTGTGACTATAATGTTTAATGTACTGTAACTCTGTGGTTACAGCAGCGGAATGTAATTAACTACATTTTCTCACTTTCTGCTCTGGAGTAAAATTTGAGGTATTTACAATTACTATTTCCATTTTACTCCACTACATGTCAGATGTAAATATTGTAGTGTAGTATAGAGGTTTAGTTTCACCACATTTATTTGACCCTTGTCACCTTTGACATATTTTAAAGATATCATGCTTCTCTGGGTATATATGATATACAGTGTGCAAAACATATCATCAAATCAGCTCCACACTGAAAAAACTGCAACAATAAAATGCTCTGACATGCGTTCATTAGTAATATAAACTAAATGATGTAATATAATATTCTATAACAGTTCAACAGGAACCATTTTGATGAATAACCTCTCCTACATGTGCTACGTTAAAGTAAAGCTGGGTGATTTGGCAGAAAGACCCAAAGGTGAACTTTCCGATAGAATTACAATCCATGATCTGGTATTACAACTTTTTCAGTTCCTATGAAATCAGCATGTATTTTGTTGGATTATGAACCCAAATAACTACAATATTAACAATATATTCACTATATTCCTTCAATTATGTAGATTGTAGTGGACTAATTTGGCCAGTGGTGTTTCATAATGAATCAAACATGTTGTCACACTAACATAAGTCATCTGTGTGAGCCAGACGCAGAACCAGTATGGACTTTTCATAATTCTGCATTATTTACTGAGCAGCAGCAAACACACAAACCATGTAAGTTAGTCAAATTAAAACTGAATATATGATATGATAAATAATATATGAAACCTGAATAGACAGACACTGAAGCCTGGCTCTAAACACACTGAAACAGTTACTAGCCTAGCAACCTGTAGAGACATAAATGCTATAAACCCATTAGTAAAATATTGTAATTGCACAGATAAGTGCAGCATTTAATATTAATGATAGCTGAGTAGGAAACTTCAGGCAGTGTTGATGTTTATTTATTTTTATCTGTACAATTCCTCTGAAAATTAGATCACATGCCAAGTTTAGATCTCTCACAATCTAAGTACCCTTTGCTGGTCAGTTTTGAGGAAATTTGTTTGCTTTTTTTTTTTTTTTTACCATTTTTGGATTCAGGGCTTTGTCTTGCAATGCAGTATGTCTATACTTGTGATGCTTGTTTTCACTTCACTGTAAAGTCTGAGTATTTCCTCTACCTCTGCCCGGCTAGTGCTAATATGTCTTTAAAGTATTTGTGTTCATTTATGGATTCTTAAAATGAAATACTTTCATATTGGATGATTTAAAAAGCTTTTCTTAAGCCATATTTGCTCTGGTCTGTTACCACCTCATATTTCATAATAATTGTGGATGTCACATACGATTAAAATCCTACCATAATCTGCTCATGAACAGTCAAGAGACTATTCCAAATTACCATGTGATTATATTAGTTCTGTGTTAACTGAGGTCTCTGGTTTTCACTCGGGGCCCTCGGTGCAGGGTATTGTCATCAGTTTGACGTCCATCTGTCCGTCTGTATGTGCAAAAACTTTGGCGTGCACTAAAGGCCGAGGGCTTTCAAGTGTGGGTGCCTTATATTTTTGTTTTGTCTACACTATGGATGCACCAATATATCAGCTGGGAATTGGTATTAGCTCATATGCTGATATCTGATGTATTATATAAACATTTTTGTCAGAAATTTTTATGTTCATGAACATGTCTATTTTCAGAGATAATGTGATGGAGGGTTGCAAGGCTTTAAAATTTTAACTTTTTATAATTAGGAAATGAAGATTTGTTTGTTGAGGATTAATAACAAACACAAAGCAAGGAAATTTAACATAACATTGGTATCTGTGTCAGTTTTCAGCCAAAATTATATTTTGAACATCAATATTATTATCAGTATTAGTCAAGAATTTTGAGGTTGGTGCATCATTTCTCTACACCTTCATTCGACTTTCTTCTGGTCATGAAGTTCTAAGCAACTTGCAACACTGGAGTGGAGATGGGGGATGGGCAACAATTCAGTTTAAGTCACTAATACCATGTTTCCACTAGATGGAACTGGCTCGACTCAACTTGGCTCGACTCGATTCATTACCCGATACTATTCCTGGAGGCTGTTTCATTACAGATACTACTGACTTAAAGTACCGGGATGTCATAGCGACACATCGCGTAATTTCTGTGAAGTCTGCTCTGAAAGTTGCTGATCTCGCTCATTGCAAGATCAAGAAAGTTGCTCATTGTGTGTTGTCCTTTCAAACTCATGCTGAATTTTATTTGTTGGCCACCAGGGACAGAAATGTCTGAACCTCCTCGAACGATCACAGTGTAGTTTTGCAGGCTCTCATCAGCTGTCGTCACCTACCGCTATATTTGCTGTAAACTTCTGCATGTGTTTTATTTTTTTATAGATGGTGAGTAGCACATTGATGATGCAGAGGCAACTCGCTGACCAATCAGTGGACTGAAGTGTTTACACATCATGTTCTTTTTCTGTTTTGGGTTAGGGTTAGAGTAGATACCAAAAACTAGTACCAGGTACCAGATTCCAGGTTTTTTTATGTAATGGAAACACATAAAGGTCATCAAGTCGAGCTGGTACCATGAAGTGGAAACATGGCTTAAGTCAATTAGCTGTTATGTCCTGGTTAACATGTGTCCCCAAACCAGAAAAATAATGATAAAAACCTGATTGACCAAGAAATGAAAGAACTAGACCTTTTGTTTTTTTGTTTTTTTTTTGTCAAACTCTTCTTCAGACTTAACATATGTGACACTCGGGCATAAACGTAAATCTAGACATTAGTTACACACATCCTTGAAGTAAAACATAGATTTCCTACACCTCAGTTAATTATTGTTTTCACTCATCAGTTGCTCCTGTACATCCCCAACAGAAAAACCAAACCTGAATCAAGATTGAAATCTGAAAACGTGACGAGATGGGTGACATATTTGGCAGTATGTGTAGTGGTCATGAACATTTTTGACCTTTCAGCAGGCACTATGTGTGTATGTGGTAGCTTATTAGTAGCAAGCCTTGACATCATATCCATGGAATAATGATGGTAAATGTGAGTAAAACATAGACTTTACTTATCCTGTGTGAATGCACTTCATGAAACACAGACATGGGGGAGTAAAAGTCAGTGAGGTCAACAGGCAGGGCTAGTCCTGCGTCAATAGGGCTATAGTTTGAGCAGAGCTGGTCGCCTACTGATGACCATCTTCAATTTCAGTAAACTTGACAGGGACCCCACCCCAAGGTCCCTGTGCATGAATGTTTACTTTTCTTCTATTCTCATGGTTCATATACAAAAACTCACTGGTAGCAGAGCTTTGGCATGTTTACATAGCAGTGCCTTCAACACATGCTATTAAAACCGGTGTGGGGTTTAGAGTCCATTAAGCTTGTCATCGTTTAGTCTTTCATTATATTCAGATGTCGGGATGAGGGATATGAGATGGAGATTTTTCATTCCTTTTTTTTTTTTTTGCTGGAAAACCTTGGAGCATCAGGCTAAAGTCATAACAAAACAGTTGAGATCACTCCGGACTCTAAGCTGCAGCTGTGCTCATTAGCAGTGAGAGGATTTAGGAGGTTTTTAGGTTTGGTGGCCTGATGGCATGGGGAGTTTGCTATCACCCCCCTCCTCCGCCGCCTCCTCCTCCTCCTCTTCCTCCTCCACACACCCCCGCCATTCGATTCTGCTGCTGTCAAATCCAATCATCCCAAGTGTGAACGAGAGACAAACAGTCCAAGAAAGGGTAAATAAGTTGCAGTGTGTCTCTCCCCATATGGGAGTTATCACAGGAAGTAGGTAAGGTAATGCATTCTGAAGTGTCTTGGGAACACACTCATTCTTACTCATTCCCAGATGGCCAGCGCTATTTTATTAATTAGAGAGGCAGCAAGGGAGGGGAAAAAGTTTTGTTGTGGAAAAAGCATGGATGTAATTTGGCTTTGTGATTGTGGATTTTTCTTCATAATGTGCTGCTAATTACAGCTTTGAGCAGCGAGAAGTTTGTCTTCAAAACCTTTGCAAGGACTCTCCCAAAGTGATTGGCCACGTAGGGAGACGCACTTCAAGTTATGTTGCGCTCCCAAAAACATACAGTAGCCTCATAATTCACTCGACAAGGGGAGGGATGATACTTATCTGCGCAGAAAGGTCCCCTTTAGATCCAGATCTCGCTCTTCGAATCATAAGATAGCTTACACATTCTTTGTGTGGTTATAATTACAGCACATTCCCGAGTTGCCCCCAGAACTCATAACCTCTTATCAGGTGTAACCCTACACTCCCTTCAACTTTAACCCCTGTAGCCCCTGCCCCACTGCTTCCATCCAAACAAAAGGTAATTGTGAGCAGCTGTGGAACCCCTGTGACTGGTTCTTCTTAGGAAGGCTCGGGCCAAATATTTCCCCCCATCAAGCGGAGTCGTGGCCCCTGATCTCAGCGTTGTGGAAACCCCGTGGTGCGCTCAGCAACGGCATGCTACGATAAGTTGTGAAAAGTGGAAAATAAGTTTTGGGGCGGGAGGAGAGAGGCAGGTGGCGTGGACATGGCGGATGTTTGGCTTGGACTTTCCAAAGTAATCACTGCTACCAGGATGTGCAGCTTGGAGTGTGAGTGGAACAAGGAGCAGATGATTTCATCCTTGAAAGTTGACTTTAGTAGGATAAAACTTAAATGAAAGCATACATATTCACCTTTAAGTAGTTAGTAGAAGTAAATCAACTTCTTAACAATCAGAGTGGCAGCTCACGCCTTATAATGCGTGATCATATTTTACAACTATTAGCCCATTAACTATCATTGCAACTAAAGCAGTTATTTTACATAACTAATATACCTCTGCCATTATTTATGTGCACTAGGACATTAAGAATAATCAGTCTCCCTTCATACCATTTAATAAAAATGGCTTATTCTCAAATCAACAAGTGGTTCTAGTGTCCAGATAATTAAATATATTTCCTGTTGTGAACTCACTTGTGAATTTGTTACAAGTCATTAGTTAACATTAAGTATGTGTACCTAAGCATAAACTTCTGGTGTCCCTGTTGTTAACTCTTTCCACAGCAACCAGACTGTCTTCCCTTCTTGTCCCCTCTAGTCTGTAAATTTTGTCCAAGTTGAGTAGGCCAAGAGTAATTATTGAGTCCTGGTAGTGTTCCCACATGGTTGGCTAAATGGTGGCTTCATCCTGCGTGCCATTCATCTCCCTGTCCCCTCCTCTTCCCTGACAGCTCAAAAGAGCCGACTGTGCCACAACAATGCTGTGATTGGTGCTCTTTAGGAGGGGTGCGGGGGGGTGCTTTCCCCTCCCACCCTCATCATTCGGCAGGCAGGTGGACTGCAAAGTCCCCTGATTCTTTTGTTGGGTCCTGAGCTAAAAAAAAAAAAAAAAAAAAGATGTCCATGCCCCTTGGCTGAATAAATCCTGTCGTCATGGGATAATTTGCTAATAAAAAAAAAGAAAAAAAGGTGGGGGCTAAATGGTTGGTTATGTGCGGAGGAGAAAGGGGAAGAAAAAAAGATCCTGGTTGGCTGGACTTTTTTCATGTGCTGGTTTAGGAAAAGAGAGGGAGTTAGTGTAAGTAATAGGATGAAAACTTAAAAATGGGAAGGTAAAGACTTGGAATTTGTTAGGGAGCGCTGTTTTAACATAACAGAGCTGCTGTAAAGCAGTTTATGAAATGGTTGAGTTTTATTGGTCATGGTTAAAAAGGACAAACAAGTTAAGCCCTAAAGGGCAAGGAATCTTTCGTGTCGGTTTGTAGAAAAAAATCCCTAAGCAAAGGAAAAGCATGGCTAAAGTGTTTAAGGAATGAAAAAGAACACTTGACTGCTTTGAAAAAAAATCTTATGACAGGGAGAGAAGAGAGGTAGAAGGATGATACTGAGTGAGGGAAGATATAGAAGGAGAAGAGTGAGGGGCCACCTTCTTTTTAGGCAGCCATTTAAATGATCAACAGTAAATAGAGGGGAATGTCATCTGACAGAAATAAAGTTCCCGTTAACAGCGGGGATGGAAAGTAATTTACAGATACGCTGTCCCCGCCATCTTTGTGCCTCCCAGATAAGGTTTCATTTCAGAAACGGATAGGAGACATTTTCACTTACGGGCCCCCATTCTGGGACACCTGTGATAACAGCTTGTGGACCCCTAATTGAAAATGGGTTTCAAAATGGATTTTCACTTTTCTTCCTCCTCTCACCCCTCTCCCCTCTATTCCCTCCCTCATGACTGCTCACCCCCCTTCTCCTTCCTCCCCTTTCCTTCCACCCCCGTCAACACCCAGCTCCATCCCTTTTTTGCTTGGCGTTCCCTTGTCGTTGGCAGAGAGGGAGGCTATGTTGGAAGGGAGGGAAAAGGGGGGAGGTTTCAGGGGTTGGGGTGTGTGTGTGTGTGCGTGTGTGTGTGGTGGGGGGGAAATGGAGCGTTGGGAGCGGATCATCCCTCAGCCCGTGTCACAGCTATGACAGCCGCGTGATCCGTCTTATTAATGAAATCATTGATCACTTGATGGGACTCATAATCAACTGTTTCTCCACTGTGTCCTGCCCCGTCTCCTCCTCCTCCTCCTCCTCCTCCTTCCTACTCTCCCTGCCACCTCTGCTTTCCACTTTTTATGCCTGTTTTTTCCGCTCCATAACCTGTTCTTTTCGTTGGTATAAAAAAATAAAAAAGTAATGTAATGAGTGAATGAAATAAAGTCAGAACACACAGAAGCTGACAGGTGCGTCACAAATAATTAAAACTGTAACTACTGAAATTATTAAATGGGCTCTTTCTAAAGGAAATAAACAGCCGTGGTCATTCGTTTGAGTGTAATTTAAAGGTGATCTCCGTCATGTGTGTTTGTGCTGCATGTATTTCATGTGGACCAGAGGAGGAAGCAGGGGCCCCTCTGTATTACTGTGCTTTGGGCTCTGCCTGTGGGGGCTAATGAGAGAGGACTGATAGAGGGATAAGGGACCTCATGGGAGCTCTGGCTTGGCCCATGGGTCAAACAGCACAATGTAGGAGGTGTTATAGAGCCTGACACACAACCCCACACAGGAAAACTGGCCTTTGGTGTCAAAATGACCCCTCTTTGTCACATAAATAATACATAAAAACTTTGTCTGAGCAGGAATACGGAGAAAAAAAGTGTAATTTTTGCCACACTTTAGCACTTTGAGGATTTTTATGATCAATATAGAAGCTACCTGTAGATCATAAATTGTTAAGTCACATTTGGCCCATGTGCTTACACACATTCACACACAGTGGATTTGCTTTTCCTTGGTGAGCTACAGACATTTCATGGACCTCTGCACTGAAGGCAATTTCCTGCAGCAGTGGGGGGACAGGCTTTGGCAGAGCCACCTCACGGGGACCTGAGGCGCAGGATTAGCTTAGCCTCGCTGCTACTCAGGGGCGGAGGGGGAACCTCAGCTGCTCAGGCCTCTCTGGTCCAGCCTGGCCTCTCTTGTCTGGCAAGTTTCCGTCTGCCTAGATTTGCCTGCTGGAGCTCCACTGTTCGTTCACGTCTGGAGGCTACATATAAGCCACTGCATCAAGCCTTTGCCATGCTGTGGAGATGCTACCGTGGAGTTTAGATGTAGCGGAACAGCAGTTTACAAATGCATTTCCACAGTGTAGTAAGTGCTGTAGTGCAATATGATGGGATGCAGTTAGCAGAAGTTGAAAAAGGGATACGTTTCTTGGATATGTCTTTATTTTCTCTGGTTCTGTGTTTGTATGAATATCACAATCTACACTATTAATTTGTGCAAGACCTGGTTTTTAATCGGTTAGTGCAGACATGATGTTTTACTTTTTTAATATGGAAAAAATACAGCTGGGTGGAGTAATATTGTGAACATATGACTGTGAAAGTGAAAAGGTTTGTTACGTTTTTACTGACCCAACAGAGCTATTTTCTTTTAAATAGCCAAGATGTCTACTGGTGAGCATTTTCCAATAATAGCTTCAACGCACTTTTACAACCACAATAGTAACTAATTAGTTTGACAACCTCAGGGTTCAGTGTGAGATATTTAGTGACATCTAGAGGTGAAAATGCGGATCGCAATCTAATGTATATTAACCTCCCCACCCTCATCTATGGGGGGCCTTGAATTTAGTGTCTGCCCGGCCAGCCAGTGTTTGTTGTGTCTGTCCTGTGCTTTTTAGTTAATGGGGAATCGGACTCTGTTATACTGTAGTCTGATTACTGATAGAAGCAAGGGATCAATAAAAATTATCTGTATATATGAACTTAGGGCCACACTTTGTCATAATAATGGTAATGGTAATAAACCTTGACACTGGGTATGTGGTTCATTGTAACACAATTATTGTCATTTTTGTGTGATTTTACATAAATGAAAATATACTTATAAATATTATACTCCATTTATGCCATTAGAGCTGCCTTAATTCCAATAAATCTTATACACTGGAACCAGTGAAATGTAACAGAACTCAACTGCTGATATTTTTTAAAAAACATTTTTGAATTCTAATATGTTGTGATAGTTCGTGGCGACCATCACAATGGATCCTCAAAAGAACCTTAGGTCATTTTCACTGACGTGCTGAGAACCAAAAAGGCTTGGGGGTCAGAGGTCACATAGGTCAGATAAAAGTCTCTGAACCAACAGCTAGCTTCACAAAGACAAATCAGCCTGCTCTGTGTGAAAGGATAGGGGAACCTTGGACAGCTCAGGAACCCTGCAGCCATGCTGGATCTCACTCCTCTCAGGGAGGCAGAGAGACGATCAAGGGCCCCATAAACTCATAAACCCATAAAGTGGGGAAACAGTAGTTGATTATTCTACCCCTCTGTCCATTTGTCAGTAGGCATCAGTGGCCTCCCTCCTGCCAGCAGTAACAAAGCAGGAGTGTCCTGACCCTGCCAGGAGAATTTATTTTGGTGTGTTCTTCTCTGTGTTTTGTTCACTGGCTCACGCCTCCTAACCACATTGGGGTCCTTTCTGAATGGAAGAGAAAGGGTTTAGTAGCAACTAGTGGTCTTGCCACCGGAGTTGGAGTCTGTACAAAAAGACAGGTCATGTTACTGAGCAGATTCTTTGCCTAGTATTGGTAATTTCTTTGCAATTAGACAATATTTGTTAGTGAACAATAAGGCATTTATTGAATGAAAAAAAAAATTTGACTGATCAGAAATAGTTCAGTTTAAGGCCAGTTTAAACTAATTTGTGTATTTAGTTAATCCATATGCACATGTAAATGCTGAAATATATGTATTTAGGGTAAAGTGCTGAAATAAGAGGCTTTTTTAGTACTGACTAATGGTGAATGGTAAAATCTGTTCCCCATAATAAATAAAATCCTTGTCGGAAAAAAAAATATAATACTGTTTTATGGAGACATGCTTTAAAATGATTATGTAGTAAATACTGGTTTAAAAAAAAATTTTTTTTTTTAAAGAGTAAATACAGAGCATTAGTTTTCAGCTCTTAAGTGACTGGATTAAATTAAATACTCTCTTTTCAGTTTAAGGGAGTAAAAAGGCCCTATACCTCCTAATCTCCCTCCCCTGACCTCCACACCCCCTGGGCCCTGACTCTCACCCTTCTCCCTGCTCCCCCTCCTCTTTCCCCGCCCAACTCTGTTCCTCACAGTGCGAAAGAGGAGCTAGGATCAAAGGCCATAAACCATGGCAGTGATTTCTGGTGATTGATTAGAAGCAGAGGTTGAGAAGCAGCAGCTCTCTTCCCTCCATTCTTCCCACCCTCCAGTGCTGCGCACGCATTCTCCCAGGGCTCTCGTAAATAGCTCCGGCTTTAAGTGTGAAAAGAGTTGCCACGATTGGCAGACGGAGGCCAGAAAACACGTCCATGTTGGAGCAGCTTGGCTAGTTTTTCCTGCCTCTTCCTCCTGGATGGCAGGGGGGTGTCAGTTGATAAGAACCATTTGTTGTCTTGCTTGGATCTGGGGAGGGACAGTGTAATCCCCTCGCCCTGGTCTGTTTGCAGAGCTGGAGGAAAAGAGCAGAAGAGAGGAGGAGGAATTGATTTTCAGAGAGAGGGCATGCGGAGAATTGAACTCAGATGTGTAGCAGAGACAGGGTTTGAAAGAAACATTCTACTTGCGGGGAAACAAATGTCTGTAGCTTACAGCAGAGGGGCCATGCAATTTGAACTTGAGCAAGTCCTTCTAATGTTAATCAATTGCATAGCTGTCTTTCACCATTCTCTACCCGCCTCCTCCTCCTCCTCCTCCTCCTCCTCTTGCTCCCCTGTCCCAGACCCAACTCTGCCTGGAGGCCTCCCGACAAGCAAGTGGCCCTGTAAAGGCATTTTAATAGGCCATGGCCATTCAGTGGTATTGAGATTAATTCTTGAACTGAATCTCCCACATACATGCTTTGGCACTGAGACACAAATACACATGAACCCCTCTCTGTCTCCCTGTGTCTTCCCCTGCCCGATCTCACCTGCAGCTGTGAGTCTAATGATGTTCGGAGTGTGGGCCTCGCAGCGACAGCTCCAGTCCCGGGGAGATGTGTCTCATGTCAGACTTTGCGCCAGACAGACTCCAATAAGGAAAGGGGGGCTTCGGGGGTGTGGTGTGGTGTGCTGGGGTGGGGTGGGGTGGGGTGGGGTGGGGTGGGTGTTCCTCAACACAGCTGGAGCAAAGCCAAAACTAAAAGTGCAATTCTCTGAAGGTTTTGTTTTTCCTCTGTGGTATTTACAAAGTGATTGAGCGCATTTTTGAGTGTCATGGAGTATCTCATTACGCCCTTAAAAGCTTTTTATCCATCCACATGTTCGCAGATATGTACACATGTGTTGCAAAGTGTAGATACACATACTTAGTCATGCATGCACGCAGACATGTAATCTCTCATTTTCTCTCCTTTTCTCAACGGCACCAAACTGTACACACTTGGTGCAGCTGGACGATGGGGTCGTGATTATTAACTGTTTGGCGACCTCATGACTTCATCTTTGGTGCTGTCAGAGGCAGCCCACATTATGTCTCTGCTCGGCTCAATGGGTTCTTTGTTCTGGCTTGGCTCTGGAGCAGCTCAGCATGGGGCTGCGTGAGTCCAACAGTCCCACTGCGGCGCTGGAGGGGGAGGAAGGAAGGGAGGGAAGTAGTATGGATGGATGGATGGATGGAAGGTGGAAGGGGAGGCAAGTAGTGGATGAAGACAGTGAGGGAATGTAAGGGAAAGGGGATGAGGGCGATACAGGGAAGAGATGGGAACTGGAATAAGACCTGAGAAAATGAGGAATGACGGCAGTAAAGCAGTAAAGAGTTACAAGAGATTACCATGAAGACAATGAGAGTGAGATAGAAGAGGTGAGATGTAGAAAGGAGAAACGGTGAAGGAAAGCATGCCACAGGTGAATTTTAAAGTAGGCTTGAGCTGGCCTTTTCCTCTGGTATTTCATAACATATTGGAGTGATTTATTCCAAAAATAAGACCGCATTGTAAAGGCAACATATCCGTCGCCATCCTTATGTGGAATGTGGGATTAATGGCAAAGAAGTAATGCAGAGATTATAGAAAGAGTGGAGCAGGAGAGGAGGATTTCTGCAGCGGGAGTGACAGAGGAGGTCATACATGAGGAGAGCTCATTACTGAGAGGGGGACAGCAACAGGAGGGAAGGGAAAGGAAGGGGGCAAGAAAAGAATGTAAGATGTAAGAATCAGGGACAGAGGTGAAGAAAGCTGAGGTAAAAAGATCAATGAGGGAGAAGCCACAGAAAAAGAGAACAGACGAGTTTAGAATATGAAATTACGTCCATTTTTGTAGACATCCGTTATGTTATTTTAAGAAATATTTACTCTTAATATTTCTTGATGAAGTTGGTTTTGTATCATGCTGCTGTTTTTCTTGTTTTTGGGCCAGTATGAAGTGGCCAGAAATGCATATTCAATTAGGTCTGTTCAACATGGAAACTTTCCAGAGTAAATTGGTTACAAATATTGGTTGGACTTGCTCTGTTGGTTATGAAGGGAATAAAATCACACACTGTATTACTATGGGTTACGTTTCTGTAAGGTGCAAAATATTGCGCTAGCTTCTGTGATGATATTCAGTTTGCAACATTGATACCTGTGATTATGAATATTCCAGTAGGTTTTTTTTTTAAAGCTGATCCAGGTTTAGGGAATACCCAAAAATGACAGTTTTCACACATTTATGCAGAAAATAATGTGGATACTTCAATAAATACTCCCATTGAGCACAACTGACAGTGAGTGGCAGCAGAATTTTTTTTTGTTTTAAATGTAAATGACACTTTAACCTGACATATACTTCCTAGCATCAAACCGCAAACCTCAACTTTCTGTTTCATGCCTTTCCATTGCACTACAGAGCAGCTTAGAGAGTTTGTTTTTTTTTTTTCTTTTCCCTCTCACCTCCAACCTCCTGCCCCTTAAAGCAGACAGTGGTTAAGTCTGTTTGGCCAACGAGTGAGATCCTCTAATCTGTAGGGCTTTCCCTGCCTGCTACAGACACTGTAATGAAGGGGTCTGGGTTTCACCTGTATTTTAAAGGGGAGAGGGATAAATTAGACCTTGTTTATTAAGCTGACACTCCCTTGCATATCACAGGTGGGGGTCGAGTCTGTGATTTTGCAGGAATAATGACCTCACCCAAAGCTGCGATGATTATGGTATGAAAATATTTTTACGTGAGGTGTACTGGCACCTTTAAGGCTTGAATATAAAAAAGTGGAAAATGAACTAATGTTGTTTTAAATAATTAATCTGTCAAACTGTAAAAAGTTGATTCGGTTGGCCTTGAACGTTAGCATGATGTGTGCACAGAACAGCCAGTCATTGTGGCAGCAAACTGAAGGAATCAGTTGAGTTGTGTTATTTTATGGCATTTGGCTTGTAGTTTGGAATTCTGATTGTCATGCTCTCAGTTAAAAAGGCCTTATGTCCAAATGTGATGGGTTAGAAACAGTAAGCGTAACCAGCTGCAGCATCAAAGACCCAGGCATGCTGTTCATTTAACCCAGATCCGTCACACTCATGTGTAGCCCCTGATTCAACCTGTAATATAGACATTCAACAGAAGGCATTAGACTGAGTCTAATATAGCGTTATGGATGCAAATTAACTCCCAGTATTATACCTGTGATATGTCCGAGGTTAGGACAATATTTGAATATATTTGGTCGTTCACGTCTTTTTTAAAAAAAAAAATATTGTACCAGTTTACAATGGATAGAATCATTACCTGCAAATGTAACGTACATCTGTGTCACTAAAGTAATCTCATTTTATTATAATTTTTCATAATTTAGGCCCTGTCTCCAGAAAGTAATGTTTTCTGACACCTGAAGGCAATATTTATAAGTAAGTCTCTAGAAGAAATCATTTTTTTCCTGTATTTGGTAAATTATGTTGTTGGCTAATTCAAGCTGTGTGACGGCAATATAAGAACAACTTCTATACTTATATCAGTAAAATATAATATGCAAAGTATAATGATGCATTGAACAGATATATAAGCCTATGATACACAACTGTGACATAAATGACACAAATCTGAAACAATTACTGAAAATTGTTCTAGGATTTTTCCATATTATTTTAAACATTTTAGTGCAGATGGTCCCGAAAAAGTGGCTGTCAAACCTTTTCTGGGTTCATATCACTTTGATGCTTGAAGAGTATTTTAGTGTGGATGTAACTGGAGTGTTGAGGCAGCTTCACCTCTGTTTACCAAGCTGTTCAGCAGGTATGAGAACAGATTAGCAGCAACAGCACGACCAGTGAAAAAGACAAGTTCATCTGCACATCCAAAGGCCTAATCACCACAGAGAGAGAGAGAGAGAGAGAGAGAGAGAGAGAGAGAGAGAGAGAGAGAGAGAGAGAGAGAGAGAGAGAGAGAGAGAGGGAAAGTCCACTTTTGACTTAGACGTTCACCAGTCATTGATAAAGTGCTTAGCAGCAGGAAAATTAATGAATCCGGCCTGACTGGGAGAGGGGGTTTTTGGGTTGAGGAGGAGGGAGAGTAGGAGGATGTGGAGGAGGGTTGTTGGGGGGTAATCCTGTTCCAGCTAAATGGCTGATCCCTCTCATTCCTTAGATATCAAATGTCAAAAGTTAAATTAGCCTGCTAGCCTCAGATAGGAGTTAACATGCTTTTAAATGGGGTATGGGGGGGGTGGCGATTCCTGCCCCCTCTGGGATGGCAGGCAGGTACCTTTGAAGTATCTAATTATCCAGCTCCTAGTAAGTGCTGGCTAACTATCTTAATACAGGCATCTGTGTTTCAATCTAATTCATACTCATGTACATACAAAGGCAGACTGTGTCAGTTTGTATCTGTAGGCACAATGAGTGGTTCAGTATGTAGAGAACAAAGTTACAAATGCTAAAAGTTTGTCTTATTTTTCTGTAGTATAAGGTGGGAAACATCCACAGTGGCATTTGGATCATATTTGATGTGCTTGAAATTGCTGTATTATTTTTTCTATTTTATCCTAACTGTTGGCTCGGTGCTTCTTTGCTTTGGCTGGATATCCATTTCTCTTGGCGAGCTGTTCCTAATCTAAGTGCCACAGACTTGGTCCGGATCACTCTGGTGTCAGAAGTGGGATTCCAATGCTGAGGCCCAGTGGAAAGCTGGCCCACTCTGGACTGGTGGGCAGTGTGCCCAGATCCACCCTAAAAGACCCACTATCCCAACCGGTCATAATTCTGCCCTAGCGTGCAATCACTTCATATTGTTACAAAGGTCAGTATAAATAACTATCAGGTTATGGCTGATCATAGTTGGCTTTTGACTATCTGAAGCAATGCTAATACAGTCTGTAAGCCAATCACAGCTCTAAATGGCATTTTTTTTCTCTTTGAAGCTTTGATCAAATGCATCTCTTGGTGTTTGATTCCTCAAAGAATGCTGGCCAAGGTGCCCTCTGAGTGAAAATTCTTAAAAGCATAACTATCCATGGTCAAAAAAGCATCAATGTGCATTTCAGAGTCAGAGCTTTCAGCTCTCTCACTGCAATTCTTATTGCTCCCTCACAATGTGGCCTTGATGAATGGTAGTGGGGTTTCAGGGCCACTCTATGGTGGGCCTGTGCCCCTAATGGGTGAATAAGGGGTAGCTAGGGGCAGGCGGAGGCTTGGCACGACACAACCCTGCTGTGAGGCTGATTTGAGGTGAGCGCAGGGAAGAAGGAAGGAGCCAGGCAGGCTTTGATTTGCCCCTCCCCAGCCCTGAGGCCTGGAGGCTGGGACTGTGAGATGCAGAGCGCTGGGTGCGTCCCAGCAGACCCCCAGCGGCAGAGAAAAGGAGCTGGGACTGCAGGCTGTGGAGCTGGGGGTTGGGGTGTGGGATGCTAAGAGGCAAATTGAGATGTGGGAGTCGTTGAATTAGTTTAGATGATTATTGAAGAGGGCATTTGTGGGCGCTGTGTGGGAAATCAGCAGCTGACAATAGACTGCTAACCAGGAGAGGGAACATCCTGACCTGCCCATGCTTCTCTCTGCAATTTGCCCAAACATCAGTCACAGGCTGATGGTTACCATTGTAGATTTACTCTGCAGACACTGAATCAAACATGAGAAAAGTTACTGGGAGTGAACTTTATGCTTGTTGAAGTTCTCCCATAGATTCTAAAGTTATGGCCTGATTCTACCTTCTAAGTATGTGTCTGTTGAGCATTTTCTCAAATGTCACATTTCAACATGGATAGGTGCACCTTTGTTAAGGCCCTGTAACCTTTACATGATTGAGACCTGAACTCTGTTGTAAGGAAGGCACCCAGCCTCTTGTGGAACTGAACCCGTCAGCCAAGAAGTTGATCAGAAAAATACCTCACACAATTGCCATAATCTCTTGCGCGCTTGTTGTGCTGGGTTTGGTTGAGTTTGAGCGGTCTCTCTTTCAGCCTGCGCTAATCGTGAATGATTCCCTCTGTCTATAGTGCCAATGCCAGGGCCAGTGAATCAGGTACATAAGCCTAAGCTGCTTGGAGAGGTGCTCTTATTAAACTCTAGCCAGCTGCTGGAATGTTTCATCCCCCTCTCATTGTTAATTGGGGAGACTTGAGTCTTTCCCGGGAGTTGATTTGCAAGAGAAAGAAAAAAGGAGCAAGAGATTATTGCACAGGAGGAGAGGAGCTTTGAAGAAGTGTTTTGTGATTTCACTGTATATCCTCCGCTCCTCTCTCCTTGTTCACTCTCCATGTGCTCCCCAGCCAAAAGCTGTTTGTGCCACTGACAACAGTTCTTTGAGAAGTTCGAAGGGGTAACATGGTCTATGAGTATGGCTCTGAGGTACAACAACAACATCTCTGATGTTTAGGCTTCTTAGAGAAAGGGGCATCAGGGAAAAGAGTTACAATGTGCATGGGTCCTTTGTGCACCCCTGAAACATACATGTCCCTGACAGAGTTCAAGCTGGAGGGCAGATCAGATGTTTGAGAGTCAAGGACTGATTTGCCTGTGGAGGAACAGTAATCCTTTTTTTTAACCTCTGCCTGTAGAAATATCTTCAAAAACAACAAGCTAAGGGTTTTGTTTCACTTTTCATTCTTTGAACTGGTGGGGCACCCTTAACTTTAGTCCCCCCACTTGTCCTGGAGACCAAAGAATTGGCCCTACTCCATATCTCATTATCTCTTTTAAATTTCACTTTGTCACTGCATCCATGCTCTTCTTTATATGACCATATTAAAGGCCATGCATAGAGTTTTCTCTGAAGGTATTCGAACCAGAGTTTTACAATGGAGACCCTGGACAAGGGGAAAAAAGGGAGAAACCTGGGCTTTAGCATTTAATGAGTGGCTTGCTGGGGGTGAAAGGAAGATAGAGAGCAAGTGAGGGAGAGCAAGAGAGGGTTGTAGAGGGTTTGCGAGAGAGTGTGGGAGCAGAAAGAAAGAGTAGTAGGAGAGGAAGAATGCAGGAATGGAGCACCAGGTACCATTATAGTGGCAGAGAAAGCTCCTGAAATACTAGAGCTGGGGCGTGTGCTCTGATCAGGACGGCAGTGAGCACAATTACCTTCTTTTCAAATCCTTCAGTGACACTGCAGGAGGAAGGAGGACTTTGAAACTTGAAAGGCAGGAGCTCGCTTTCAACCTCAAACGCGAGCAGGAAAGGGCTCTGAAATTTGTTCAGTGCTCCCCATCCACCATTAGGTTGTTTCTTCCTCTCGCCTCCAGGCATTTAAGCGCTTTTTGAAAAGATGTTAAGAAATTCAATCACCATAGAGAGAGAGAGCGGGATAGTTCTTTTTTCAGATTTTTTTGAGAGGCATGCTTTCCTCTGGTCCACAGAGGACCGGCCTGCTGCTTTTGTGTTGGGCTGAATAGACCAGCTAACTGGTAGAGGACTGGATGCAGCAACCATGGGAAAAGAAGGGGAAATAAAAGAGGAATGAAAAATGAGGGAGGGAAAATGGGAGAGGGTCTGCTGGGCGGATGGTCAGAGTTAGAGATGTGTTGCAGGGTTCAACTTTTAAAAGTTGCATGTGTTTACCTGTGTCTTCGCCATCTTCATTAGCCCATTTTTGACAGATACCTGACATCTTATAAGAACAGAGAAAGTTTTCAGCTGCAGGTTGAAAAGAGGAGGAGCCTTACTCAAGACAGCTTTTTTTCTCTTTCAACAGTCGAAGGAGTCACTTGACCCTTGTACTGCTGAGTGTTTCTTTAACCATTTAAGGTGCTGTGAACCTCTAATGAAGCCCCTTAATGTGGTATATTGTTGAATGATGAACCCCCCTGTGGGTTTGCCATGGTGTCAGGAGGGGGGTAGTGTGACTGTGACACCACTGTGATTGAACTATTAGTCGCTTGACCTCCCTAGAAGGAAAGAGATAAATCTGAAAAGCATTGGGGGTCACAGAGAAAGAAAGCTAAAAGAAAGGAAGAGCAATAGGGCTTAGGGGAAAGAGTGAACAAGGAAAAAAAAAAATTAAAAAATAGTCATATGTAGTATATTTTTAAGTAAGCATTTGGGTCTCCTGAGTAGCTTTCCGTATGTCAGGCAGATCATGTTTTAGGCTGGTATTAGCACTTGATGGCCTAACTGCTATACCATCTCTGGCCCCTGTGATGAATCTATTTATAAAACATCAAATATCTTTATGAAAGCAAAAAAAAAAAAAGGGAGCTCATAAATAAGTAGCCAGATTTTTTTCTTTGCCAGATGTAATGCTCAATTTTCTAGATGTGAAAGAGACAACCGTACACAGTGGATGCCTGCTCTTACACCCAGCTACATGCTCTTCCCTTAACTGTGCTTTCTACCAGACTAGTTTACAGTCGCGACTTGCTTCAATCCATGTCAGGAAATGAACCCAATTCCAAAATCCCTTTATGTTAATATTGCGCTTTGCAAGAGCAGACCTATTAATCCAGCTTTAACCGTATAAGTGCCATTATTCCCTTAATAAGATCACTGGCTGTGCAGTATAGGATTAAATACTTATATCATAACTGACACTGTCATTTCCTTGGGATGATAGCAGCTTGCGTCTCTGGCTGTCAGTTCCGCATTAAGAATCCTTGAATCTGCTGCCAATGCTGCGCAGGGACGCGAATGGCCCGAATGCAGGTAATAGATGTGGGAGAGTGAGGGGAATAAAAGTGGGACCTGTGGGTTGCTTCTCCTCCTCTCTCAATCTCATTTCTCTTGTTCTGTTTCTTTTAACCCTCTCTTCTGATTACTTCTCCTCTTCTCTGAAGTGGTAGAGCACTATAGCAGCCCCTCTTCAGTGCTTAAGGTAGTGGCTCTTTAATCTGGCCCTCTGCTTTGCTCTTAATTGGCAGTTGGATGCTGTTAGTTTGCAGTGCATGGTGGGGGAGCCCTGCGCTGCTACGCTTCTAATAGTACAGAACCTCTGGCGCCAGGACAGCGGCATTTTGCCAGGTTCACAGTGAGAGACATTAACACAAGCAGGAGCGCTGAGGTGTACCAATGACCAACACCCTCAATGGGAAAATCATAATTACACATAACCAGGGCTGAACATGGAGACCATTCATAGCAGCTAATGAAGGGATCAGAGCTCGGAGAATAGACCAGACTGTAGTAATCAGGCCAAATAAAGGGGAATGTTTTTACTTTCAGTGAAGAGTAAACTGAATTAGATGTGTGAAACCACTGGAGCGTTGTATTAATCTACTAATGCAAGTAACTTCCACAGTTTCCACCTTCACTGCAACTATATATTTTATGACTAACTATAAGCATATTATTGTAAGTCAAAACAAAAAAACTGTGATCGAGTTGTTCACTGGCTGTAAAGATATCCTGCTCACAATAACCCAAAACACAAAACTATAACCTAATTATAACCTATAACCCAAACATAGCCCTAATGTCAAAGTCCATATAGTATCACACTACAGAAAAGACTATTACAAGGTCAGGAAACTTGTCAACCCTCATACATGTCAGTTCAGGGGTTAAGCCAAAGGTCAGGGGTCATGTCTTTATGGTGAAGCTCAGCCCTTGAACTCAACTCCACATTTATTCCTTTTACCCAGCATGCCAGGAAGCTTTTCCCCAGAGACCCCAGTAGTTCTAATTTTGCCCTCAGACAGAGAAAGAGATTTGGTGTGAGAACAGTGCAAGAGGGGGGAGCGAACAAGAGAATGTAGGAGGGTGGGGTTGGTACAACCCATGACGCTGGTTAATGGGCAGCTAGGAATGCAGGCGGAAAGTCTGACTTGCCTCCTTCATAAGAATTCATTTTATTTACAGGCAGTGTAAAGTTTAAGAACAGAAATTGGGGAATGCTGTCTCGACTATATGATATATAGAGGTTGGGTTGTTTGTCTTTTCGTACACTGTCTGCTTCTGAACTCCCATATATGGCTCGGTGGAAGGAAAACCCAGCAGGAATGCCCAATAGGTTACAGGTGCACAAATCTGATCTCCTCCTCATCCGTCTACTTGCATCTTCTATGTATGTGGGTGTTCAGGTGTGTGTACAAAGGAGGAATGTATACTTTTTTTTAACATCCCATCCTCTTCCTTTCTTTCCATATTTCTTTACTTGCAGAAGATGAGAGTTCAGGCACACCTTACCACCGCGAGAGGCGTAACGCTATCAGCTCCCAGGCCCCGACACCTGGTGCCCATGACAGGAGTGTGACCGAGGAGCCCTCCACTTCCACAGAAGAGCGCCCCTCACAGCTCAAGAAAGAGCTCCATGGTTCCCTTCCCCACCTAGCCGACCATGCCCTACCATACCGAGGCACTTTGTTTGCCATGGATCCTCGTAATGGCTACCTGGACTCCCACTATTGTAAGTACATTCATTGGGAGGGTGCGTTAAAAGGGTTGTATGTACAGTAGTATTGATATTTTAAACCATCAACAGTAGGGGGATGTCGCGTACCAGAAGACATTTACGTCTACCAAAACCACCAACAAATGTACGCTATTTATCCACAGACTGTATCGTACTGAATAAAGTATAAGGCTCAGTATTCACACACATCTGTGTTATGGTATCATCAAGTTTTATTTGTCAAACAAATCACACAGCCGCTTATTTTGACAGTCAGTCAAAATAACATTGTATCTTATAATCTTCACATACTGCGTCATCTTATAATTTGCGTTATAGCTCTGTTAGCTCAGGTGTGTTTTTAGACAGAAAGCAGCCACAGTAAAACCACAAATCACCTCTGTTTTCTGTACAGTTTGTGTTGTCAATAACTGCACTTAAAATCTATTTGGAATCATCCCAACAAGGTCAGAACTGTCACAATTTTCTTTGAACTGTGGATCGACAAGAAGTGAACTCGGCAAAGACAATAACATCGCATAACTTTATACACTCATAAGTCTCATAATCAACTCACTGTCATTGATTCCAAATGTTGTTCCTTTGCGGCTCTCATTCAATTTCATCACTCTCTGATGCTTTGGTCAAACGCTCCATGCCGTTAGTCTTCCTCACGATGGGAGACAGGCAGAGTGACTCAAAACTCCCTCCCGTAGTAATAAATCTGATGGAACTTTGGTGTGAGTTATTCCTCTCTATAATCCAATATGTTGCTATCTTTTGGATAACTTCCGAACTCTTAATCCCAAACACTGTAATGATAATTTTAAGTCATTTTTCAATGTTTGAAAGTAGAAACATGACATATAGCCCCCTTTTAAAGATGTCAGAGTAAAGTGAACATACAACTCAAGGACGTGTATGTAGCACAATCAAAATCTAAGGCTAAGTGTGTCTCTTTACTGTAGGTGAGAGTCAGGACTACCAGATGCTTAAGACTGACAGATTAGCCCATCCCATGTATTCATTTTGTGCTCACATACACACACACACACACACACGCACGCACACACACGCTTGTCTTATTTTGTGCCTGGGAAGTTAGTATGGGGAACGGCCAGCGTAGCTTCTTAATTCCCTCATTAGGGGCCTGTCTGAACACAGTACTCCACTTTCTCTCATCAACACACACTTCAAAGCCCCAAAGCAGTGCAGAGTCAAACCTCACCACCCCCTACTCTGCCTCTCTCTCTCTCTCTGGGACCCGGAGACTGTGTGAGAGAAAGGAGGCGAGAGAAAGAGAGACTAATGGAGATGAAGCCTGAGAGATTGAGGTGAAGTGAGAGCTGTGGCTTGAGCGAGATACCGAAGATAATTTGGCGGAAAAAAAAGGTGAGATAGTCGGTACTAGTCGGATGAAAGTGAGGCTGTGTGTGTATGTGGAAAGAGCGAACAGGAGATAGATGATTGGGGAGTAAGAGGCTGATTAGGAGGTTAATTCAGCAGCCACTGTAGCCAGGACTTAGCCCGCAGACAAGGATTTGATGTGATAGCTTGTTTAGTTTGGTTAAATTGGCTCTGAATTGGGGCAGACAGAGTGGGACAGAGTGATTTTAATCCAAAGGCAGTAATGAAAAGTCCAGTGGACCCCAACCTTTTACTGTAACTCTATTTATTCTGCCACTTCATTAGCTACTGCTCCCTCGTGCTGGAATTCTTTAGAGTCACCGAGGTGCCTCCTTAAGCGAAAGGTTACACTAAACCAGGCAATGCTGCTGTGGACAGGACCCTTGAGGGCAAAACATTACTGCCAATTACATCCTGACCTAACTCAGCAACACTGCCACTTCTCATTTTATGTATGTGTGTGGGTAAGTGTGAAGGAGCTCTGGAGGTTCCACACCAATGAAGCCTGTTGAGGAGGAGGGGGGAAAGAGCAGGGAGAGGAGGGTCACACTGAGGCTTAGGGTCATGTGGAAAAATCACAGCCTGAAATGGAGAGTTCAAAGGCAGCAGGAGAAGTCAAAAGGGCCGCAGAGCTTTAAGAGGCTTTCTTTGTGCATTGGTACTCAAGAGGTTGGAAGACTGCAATCATATGAGGCGGAGGAGAGTAGAGCAGAGTGATGCTGACTGGGAGGGTGCCGTGAGATTGAACTGTTCTGCATTTTAATATAAAGTCCTTTTAGGTTTATGATGATGAGCCAGCCATCAGTTGTTTTATGTATCACACAATAGGAAACATACAAGAAATTGTGCTGGATCTTAACCTTTGACCTTTGGCCAACAAAATGTATTCTGTCCATTTTTGAGCCCAAATGAACCTTTTTGTGAAATTTGTGTTGCTCCTGACATCACACATTTTAAACCTATTTAGAACTTGTCAAATAATCAAAAGGACAAACCCTGTGACATGTATAATATATATAATAAAGTGAGATGTTTCTTCAGCACTGACCTTAGTTGGAAGTTGTGAACTGATAATTCTAACATGGGAAGTTGTTTGCTTGAAATGTTTAGTATTCAATTGGTAAGTCATGAAGAGTCTATGAGCCTAATAATTTAACAAGCTTGCAAGAAGATGATGTGCTGTAAAAAGTGCAAATGCATTGTGGAAAGATGCAGTTGAGATTATTAATATATCCCTTAGATGAAAAACCATGAAGAGAAACTCCAAATGACTAAAATTATATGTTCATCATTGTCAGCTTCATCAGCTGTAAGGAGTTGTACCATAGACTGGCTATTTTAATCCCCATGTCTTTGGATAGTTACAGTAGAAAAGTATTTTACGAGAGAGAATGGGAAGATTTGTGAGAAGTGATGGGATCATCACTGCTTCTGCTGCTGTCATTTAGTGTCCACTTAACTGAAGGTATCTGTGCCTGAGCTTGCTGGATAATACTGGCAGATTTTGCAGTCTGTGAAGGAGACTTTTGTGATATTATGCTACCCTCCATTGAAAAATGAACCTCTGAACATGGTAAATGTGGCCCACCACTGGCTGTAACATGAGTATCAGTAGATGAGCAATGATTACACAAATATCCTCAGGACTAGTAGGTACTGGTCATATACAGAGAATAATGGAAGTAAGTATAAATGTAATAGAAATCAGGCCTTAAAAATGCTGTCTCTTACTATGTTTCGCTGTCAGTTCTCTGATCCTGCCTACATGGAAAGACTTATGATCTGAGATGAGACCACTGCTGTGTAAAACACCTCCGAGAGGCCCCAGGTGTTAAGGACATGGGGCGTCCCAAAAGGCAGCAGTCCCATTCTGCTTGATTGCAACTAGTTCCAGAGCTCAAACCTCATGAGCTCTAGCGGTCTGAGGGTCAGCAGATCGAAAGGGTTCCCCCTAAAACCTTCGCAAGGCCCCCTCCTCCTTTCCCATGCTCTGCTTTGAACCAGAAGCCTGTAGCATCTGCCGCCACAAGGTGTAAAAAGCCAACGGCATCTGTTCTGGTTTCTGGTCCCATACACATGTGAGCACATAGATTTTACACACACACACACACACACACACACACAGGTCTTACTCCACCAGCGGCAGTCCCTCTCTGTGAAGGTTTTGTCACCTCCTAAATTCATCCCAGGTGTGTGCGTGTGTGTGTGTGTTTGTGATGGAGAGGGGGCCCTAAGCCTTTGTGCTGTGCTTGCACAGTGCACCACGCCATGCAGCAGACAACCAGGTAAATCCGATTACTCTTAGCTCTGGTGTGTTGTCAGTGCTTAATGTGCCTAAATGCGACGGCACCTGCAGCCTCCCCACACCTGGCCACTAGGTCGTTAACGTGGTGGCGAAGCTCTGGGAGGCGTGGGAGTTGAACAAGAGGAGAGCATGAGGGGTTTATCTTCAGGAGTCTGTACTCTCAGTAAATCTCTGCTATTCACCCAGACTTTTGCTCTCCCACTCCTCTTTCGTCCATAGCCCAAGACAGTGTTTACTCTGGTTTTTACACCCACTTCAGCGCAAAAAGGAGGAAACATTGCCCCTATTGTTAGCATTAGCTAATCATGGTGATGCCTGAGTCTTAGCCGCTTTTCTTGGGCAAACACTGGATAAGAGTCCATATCCTTCTTACCACAACACTAATACATGGGGCTTTTCTGTGGGATAAGAAGTAAGGATTGGGATAAGGATTAATGAGGGAGAAGTCTTTTTTAAGATTTTAATTGTGTAGAAGTGTGAATGGGATGCACAACAACAACATCTGTTTGTATTGTACACTGATTAGCCGGTCAGTGGTCCTGCAGCAACAGTGAGCCCACTTGCTGGCAAAGTATATGCTTTTTCCAAGGGGAGCCTCCTTTTTATTTTAAAGTGCCTCTTTCTTAAACTTGCTCTTCTTTGTCAAACCAAAACACACCCATAGAGGGACTTAAAGCACACCAGTTTCAATGGCTTTCCTACAAATTTTAAAATTGCTAGGGGACATGAGAATGTTTGGTGAAAAGAAAGATTTACAATGTGTAAGTATTTTGGTTTTGTGGCTGTACTGTACGATACAGTAAGTCACTATAAACAGACATATTAAGCGTCTCTCCAAGCTGTAGTGGTTGCCCATCAACCCATTACTCTTTGGGTTGACTTCTTAAAAAATCTAGCCCTGATCTGGCTGCCAAGGCCTAATCCCCACACCAAAGCCATGCCGTCCTTGACTGATCTCAGAAACCAAGCCTGCTAAGCTAGAGGCAGTGGAGGTATGGATAGCTTGGCTGAAGGATTCCTTCACATGTATTGCAGTAAACCTTCTCTCTGAGCCTGGCCAGAGGTGACTGCTACCTGGATCACACTGGCCCCATGCTTTAGGGAAGCAAGTGTGAACACTTTGCTGTGGTTGAAAATCTGTTCCTGAGTATCGGGTGTGGTGGGGGTGGTGGGTGTCCAGTCACAGGGGTTAAACTCCAAACTGCTGTGCAGAGCTGATCTCAGGTCTACTCGGCCGTAGCACACCAGTCGTTGGCCTGGCGTCAGTCTGTCTGCCTCAATATCAAAATGCAGCTGACCACTGAACTGAATGAGCTAGCTGTCACCAAAGTGAACGTGATCCACACAACAATGACCCTGGGCTCTCTACAGTTAATTACAGTGCTTGGTCACTCGATTCATATGGGCTTTTTCTTATGTCTTGGAAAAGGAGCCGCAAGCGAGTATGTGTTTAGGAGGAACAGTTACATCACTGTTCAGATACTGGACTTTCGAACAAAGTTTGCGGTCTCCTGTTGGTTTGAACATGACAAGCACTGGATGGGAATCAGGTTTAAACATCCTCCCTCCTACAGAACTGGGGAGTACAGAGGGGAGAGCCTGGGGTGAGAAGACACGTGCCTGTTTCAAGGGTAAGTGTTTGTCTTTGTGATTGTTTCAATATTGGCTTTTTGAGTGTGGTGGCACGGTGTAGTCCCCCAGCAGTGTGCCGGCACAGAGAAGCCTGGGGCACACTGCAGGCAATGAAGAGGGATCCCTTCCATCCACCTCCTTTCATCAAGAAAGAACAACATGCGCCTGTGCTCTGCTGTGGCCCCTTGGTCCAGCGCACCAGGGATAATCAGATGATCCCCTTTTATACAGCTTATTAGAGGCATCTCATGCTGTAAGATAGGCCATATTCTCACATGTATGTGCTGCTTTTGTAGTGCTCGATGATTTAAAGGGGTTAAGCAGAGTTTGAAGTGCTTCAAGAATGCACTTTCATACCATCTTAAGGTCATGTGGTGCTCTTGTTACCACAAAGCTGATGCGTCTGAACGGAATATCGCAGAAAATGGCAGCTCTTATTAACAATGACGAGATTAAATGTGAACAGGCTAAAGAAGAATTAAGAAGAACTTAAGACGTTCAAAGACGAATACTCAGCATTTCTTGGTATCACAACAGCAACATCTGTCTGTATGTTTTAGTTCTTTTTGAAGGAGATTGGTTATTGAGTCAAGTCACAGGCAAATTAGAACAATAGTACTGTTGTGATTAAAATGAAGCTTTGCTGTGTATTGTCCGTTCAAAAGGGAATCAACTACAGTAAAAAGACATTGGCAAATGAAACACAAAAGCTCAGGGGGACTTCTCCTCAAGGCTGCTTAAAACCACTACTTCTTTTTCTCTTCTCCTTAAGTTACCTTGTAGCCTCCAATAGGATAATCACCTCTGCTGTGGGAGAATCAGTTATTTCATGCCCTATGACATGTTTGTTTCCCGCGTATCCAAATCTCATCGCTCGTCTTTGTATTTGCATTCCTCTCACATCGTGGCAAAGATAAGCGCCCTCATCCCTTCAGCCAACAACCCGTATCTTCCTCTCGTCTCTGGAGGGCCACAAGTATATATTGTTCTACACGAGGAGGAGGCTGATGAACACAGTATAATTAAAATGTTTCTAGCAGCCTGGTGAAATGTAAGATATCGCTGGAGAAAAGAGGAAGGGAGCTGGAGTCTGAGGGCATAAGTGAGACAGAAGGGGTGAGGAAGAGAGAGAAGAGCTAGAGTGGGGGAGGAGGAGGAGAAGGAGGAGGAGGAGGGGTGTAACAAAGCAGAAAATGAAGAGAGACATAAAAGAATGGGAGCTCAAGGAGGTCAGGCCCATCACAGGCTTTAATGTTGCCTTCAAAGATGCCTGGGACAGGTGGCAGCTCCAGACAATCTCGCACCACAGAGCAGCATCCTCTCAGGAGGAGATAAGGGATTCCTCCATCCAAGCACCCTGCTCTCCCTCCTTCCTCTCCTCTCCTTCACTCACACTCTCTACCTCCCCTATGCCCACTCTCCCCTCCCCTCCTCCCTGTGTCGGGGTTCTCCCAGACAGCCTGCTTTGATGTGGCTCAGTGTGAGCGGGCAGCTGTAGGCCACGGGGCTGCCGCAGTGCTGCTGGGCTACTGGGCCCGTGGACCGCTGGGAGCCGACTCGAGCGCGGCTCAATCAGTGGGGCTCTCCGGTGCCCGGCACTTTCAGGTCTCATTAAAGCGCTCCGGCAGGGTTAATCCTCTTTAAGGTTTACATGGGCCCCAGTTTGTCTCTCTGCCCAGGCTGACGGAACCCCTGGGCGCCACCTGCGTGACAAAGACTCAAATCACTGTGACACAAGTTTCTCCGTCTGTTGCCTCCATTCTCCACTCTCCTTGTGTATTCTCTTCCTTCTTGCTCTATGGCTCTCACTTGCCTTCCCTTGTGCATTCAGCCTTTTTCTTTTCCTCCCTGTCCCTTGATAGTACCTAGGCCTGGTTGTAAGTCCTTTAGGATTATTTGGGTGGAATCTGTTGACAGTGGTGCAGTAAATGGATTACAACTTTGTCCTTGTTTTGGGATGCTGTGAGGAGGGAAAGTGGAGAGATCAGGAGGATGCGGTTTGAATAATGAGAGAGGCAATGAGAAAGAGATAGACGGCAAGTGGGATTAACTAAAAGAATTAGGAAGACGACGCAAGAGCAAGAGAGAGGGTGAAAGAGAGGGTAAGGTGACAGGGAAGGAAAGAGCACAGAAAGTGGAGGGGAAGAAGAATCGCAGAATTCCAGATGTTTTTGCACTTGTAAGACCTAATTGGTCCAGAAGCGTCGGCTCCTGTCTGGCCTTGCAGAGCCCGGCAGCCATTTGTCTGACTGCTGTGACACTGGGTTTTGTCTTCCCTCTGTGACACACAATTTCCACCATTAGCCCAAATAATGGTCACATACCTCTAGGGGCCTGCACTGACTATGTCTAATGCTTGTTTCAAAAATGTCCCAGATTCATGTGTTTAATTCTAATATATGGAGGAAGTTAATATTTGCATCTGCAGGTTTTTCACTTCAGTACAGGTTAAGGATGCAGATGACCCTCAAATCTATGTGGCCTCAAGTGAATCAGAAATTAAAATACCTCCACTTTACTTTCTTACAGCTTCCAGTCTATGTATATGTTATTGTAACCTTCTTAAAATAATTGCCAAAGTCTTTTTGGCATGTTCGAAAATTTGCCTCTCTCATGTTCCATGTTTGACTGACCTTGTTGTTTGTATGTCAATAGGCATCTGTTGTTATAACTGTTTTGATTAAAATTGTTAGCAAATATCATATATTCAACAAATGGTTCAGTTTTTTGTGTTTCCTGAAAAATCTGAAAAATTACTCAGGCGATTATTTCAAGAAGGTGTTGTTATACAGCTGTATTAACATCACAGCTTCTATCACACAGCCACATGCTGCCTCAGTGTTACCTGCACTGAGACTCGGGGACTATCTGTGACATAGAGGGTCACTTTGTCATGGCCTGATTTCAATCAAGAACACCATCACTGATATGACCCTAGGACAGTATGTCAGAAAAATGTATTATATCAGTGTATAATGTTTGTAATCATATTCATCACATACACACACAAAAAAGGGAATCCATACTCGCAGACTAAACACCCTTTTTTATTTCTTCTGTGACCTTTAATGCTTAAATAAAGATCTCAAAAAAGATCAAACCCTAAAGCAAGTCTTATATTCAAGTCGAATAAATCACACAGGGGGGAGTCAAAGCAAAATAAATGTAGCAAAGTCCCGGTGAGTTAACTTCAGTTTTAAATCAACTCCCACCTCTCTGAGAGCTGTTTTGAGAGGAGATAGACAGATGTGAGAGAGAGGGTTGAGAGAGGTGCATCTCAGTGTTTCAGCTACTAAACTGCTGTGTAAATCTCCAAAGGAGGAGGCTAGAGGGTGGGGTCGGGTGTACAGAGTGTGCTGAAGTGAGGGGAGAGGGCCAACACACAGCGCTTTGTTCTGCTCCCCAGTTTATCCCAATCTGGAGAAATTCACCAAATGTAGGAGATAGATTGGTGCTCCACTGAGGCCTTGTGAAATAACCTTCACTCCCTCATCCATACTGGGATACAGGGAGGATGGGAGGTGGGGAAGAGAAGAAAAACGGGGCATATCTGGGGTGGGATGGTGCTGGGGGGCTATACTCTTTAGTATTGCACATATACTTGTAGTGCTGTGTGTGTGTGTGTTTTTTTAAGACTTAGTTTGGTAAATGTCTTGTAGATGCAGCAGGTCCATTAAGATATGTGTGATTTATGCAGAAGGGGAGTTGAAGAACCTGTAACTTGAACTTCATTGCTTGACTTCTGCTGCTAAATCTGGAGCTACTAACTGTATTGCAGTTTGGATAAATATATTGCAAATGGACACTTCTACACTAAATTGACAGCTGCAAAAATCTACATTGCGTCATTATAATAACTGGATAAAGTCAACGCTCTATTGACTGGTGAAAAGTTATCCCGTACTTAACACTGCAAATATTGGCACAAAGAAATACCCGACTAAAACATTAAGTCCTAGAGCAAATATGCAAAGACTTGTAGAACCATGAAGAGAAAGGATGGGCATTGACCGACTTGTTCAGTCTAGACAAACAAATTACTTTTGACAGTGAGAAGCAATGGAATGTATACTCGAACATAGAGCCTGTTATCGCGCATAGCTGACGTCTCTCTTTCTACCCCTCACTTTCTCTCTCTTTTGTTCTGCTTTTCTTCTCCACCATGCTAATTACATTTACCCGCAGAAAGACTGTTTGTGTTTAAGGGTGTGAGAGCAATTGAGCAAGTGAGACAGGAAAAAGTGAAAACAGAAGAGAACACAGCGGAAGAAGGGGAGAAAAATCTATTGATTTATAGAGGAAGGGCAGAGTGTGATGTGCCAGCTTTGTGTATATGATGAATGGCAAAAAGACTGGCACGCCAACACTTAAAATTCTTCTGTTATTTAACCTCTCTGCTTGCTTTCACCTCTCTCTTGATACTGCTGCTTTTAGGAGAATAAAAGCTTCCTTTTTAATCTTTTTTTTCCTAGTTCCTAGGCACCTTTTACAGTAGAGAAAGCTCTGCACAGCAAGAACATTAGGCTAATTTATACAGTGGTAATTAGGCCATTAGACCTGAAACAATCTGGGACCTGTAATTAAGCAAAGCACTCCAAAAGTAAACACCAACTCCCATTGAGCTTAGCAAAACAGTCTCCCAAAGTGTTATTTACATGTCCAAACAGCTTGAGGTCTCAGTGTAAGCAAACACGATGAGAGACGGGGTGTGAAGGGATTGATCAGAGGGGGAACTTGCCTTCACAAGACAGCAAGCTTCCAGACCACTGTTAGTCTGTACTGGGCCTCTTGGTTTCCTCTCCCGATTGCCAGATGAAAAGAAGAGGGCCAGTGCCACAGTTCTGAAGGAAAGCAGACTCACAAGCATTAAACACTTCGGTTAATATAATGTAGGGGCACATGCCAAATAGTCAAAATCTTCCTTAAAAGAGAGTTCACTTAATTGCACTAGACTCTTTTGCCTCACCAGGCATTTTTACAATAAAATGTGCATAACTTTATTTGGTGATTGATACTTGTAGATTGATTTTTTTTTTCATTTTGATGTCAGATAGTTTATCACATGGTGTATATGAGTGATTGCAAAAATGATTATAAGACTATAATAATAGAATACCTACTTAAAACACTTAAATTATGACTAAGTACAAAGGAGAGTATTGCTGTAAGTGCATCACATGGGATCTTTTGAGGTAAGAAATATGCAAATTCTAATGTAAACCACACTACACTGTCCATCTTGCAGCACAAACGTTGTCATACATGAAGTACATGTGCTTGTATTCCCTCGCAGAAAGTTGCACACACACATTATGCACTTGCAAACAGTGAAGCGTTTTGAGCATCTTTCACACACTCTGAAACGTTGCAGAGTTATCATGTAACTGCGGGCCTCGCTGCAGACGACCGTGCCTGAGCAGTGAGATCATGAGCGAGGAAAGAGGTGGCATAATGAAATCTGGCAGTCACGGCCCCGGCACAGGCTTCATATGTTCCACATTAGCAATTCACAAACCTCTGGAGCAGGCCCCAGCAGCCCCTTTTCTCACTCCGCCTTAGTCGCTTATGACAATCTGTCACTGGCTTTTTTGTGCTCTCGCAGCGGAGCGTCGATGAGAAGTGCTGTGTTTATGGAAGAGCGTTTCGTCCTCGGCTGCGGGTGACACTCTGTTAGAGCGGAGTCAGTGAACCTTCGCCTGAGGAGAGGAGCAGCCCAGGTTTAGCCGTCAAGACAATAAACTCACAATGCTGACTTGACAACAAAAGACAAAGGAGAGAAATTGTTTGCGTATCATCAAAACCCAAATCAGAACTTTGAGTGGCAGCTGGAATTCTCCTCAAGTATCACATCACATATGTTTCAAAGCCCAGTGAAGATCCTTTGTGGCAAAACTTCCATTATAAAAGGAGATTAACCAATAAGTATATAGCAAATGATGTGCTTTAGGCTTTATCCTCCCCTTGTCCTCCCCCTTTCTTTGAAATTATTCAAGTGTCCAATAAAGGACAAGGCAATTACCATCCTCTCTTTAATGAAGGGAAAGCTGGCTTTTGGTCCTGAGCATAGTGTGTTTGTGTTGAATTAGAATTAATGAGCTTGGTCAAAGTTTCCCTCTAATTGCCCTTTCATTAAGACCCATTTGTAATCATGTCTTAATGACTTCCATCCCCTCTCCAAAAAGAATACAAAAAAAATGAAAGAAATGAATATTCCTGCTTTGCTAAAAGTTTCACTGAGGTCATTATTAGAGTTGAGAAGCCTCTTAAAGAGCTGATTGAATATTAACTGAACTATACTTTACTGTAGATTAAAAGACACAAATGCTCATTTTCAAATCCTGATATCCACATGACTTCTTCAGTCCCTGTTGCCTTGCCAGTGGCGGTGTACTGTGTGCAGCCACGACAAAACCGTTGTGATTACACTTAACTTAAGGAATGCTGGAGCTGCTGTGGTGTGTGGCCACAGTGGGAAGGTAAAAAGTGACGTGTGCATTGGTTTCCTATGTGCCTTCCAGCTGTATTCTGTATTAGAGAACGAGAATACCCCTCAATATCCAGAAGAGCAGGGGCAATTTAGTCCCGGAGTAAACAGTAAGGAGTCCCTACAGGAAACACTGGAGATGGATTGCAGGATGGAGTCTCTCCCCCTTCTCTGCTTCGCCCTCTGTTCTTTGCGACTGTATACATTCTCTCCAGTGACACAGGGCTGTTTGCCTTGCTAATGGAGAGCTGCGCTGGCGTAAAAGAGGTGGCAGGTTCTATTTAGATAGGGCTATGGTAAAGTAAACTTCTGAGTTGGATTTAAATAAACCTCTGTGGACGGGTCTGCCATGCAGCAAAGTCATGGGCTGCAGTTTGAGGAAAGAGAAGGAGGTAGGGAGGGGGAGAAAGGGTGATGAAGGAATAAGAGAAAAGGGTCCAGTGTAGGCGCAAGGCTGTGCTGAGTGAGGAGCTCCAGAGACATAAACAATAGGGGGATCTGGGTAATTCAATGAGGAGTGGCGGATGTGGGAATGAAGGTGTGTGTTGTGGGGGTGAAAGGGTGGAGTCTTAAAAATTATTTTGTACTTTGTAATCTCTATAGTCATCCCCCCCTACCAAACAAGACTGAGGTTAGGATGAAATTCCTGCAATGTGACAAGGGATTAGTAAGATTAAAGAACACAAAGCTTTTACTCCCACCGAGTCTGAGCACAGCACATAGACACGGGTAAAACCTGAAAGTTCATTTCCGACTCTGACAGCCAAGGGCCGACTGCCCAGGAGTGGAGCTGTGGAGAGTAAACAAAGCTGATTCTGCCCTTGTCTACCAGCAGCCCTTCCCTCCATCCCTTCATCCCTCAGCAACTCTGGAATCAGCCGAGGTGAGCCAAGCCAAAACTGAGTCATCAGGAGGAAACTATCAAACGGAGACGGAGTGGTCAGATACTTGCCAGAGCAGTGCGGAGGAGGCTTTTACCACTTTATCTCTGCTATTGTGCAAGCTGTAGGCCTATGAAAACTCTCAAATGATTTCTGAAAGTTTCTTTTCATTCTTTGAGCATATTAACAAACTTGAATTTACTCTAGTGCTGATCTGAATAATAACTCAAATCGGGAAAGTTAGTGATAAATCAGAAGTAATTAGTAAGTAGAAAGTAGAGACATTTAGTGGTACATAATGTCACACATGGCGGTTAACAAAATTGTACTTATAGTTAATAAAACACCGGGTATAGTTTATGAAGTGAAATTAAAATACGCTGTTTTTTTCTTTGTTTCACTTGAGTCCTCATTAGGACTGTCACAATTATTACACAGTCACATTATTATGATTTTTTTAGCTTACTGTGACTATCTTGCATAATGGTGAAACCTGCTCCCATTCAGCTTTAAAACAACAGGTGGGTGAAAACAAGAAATAGCATACTTTATAGATTAGTTATTTCCAAATGGTTTTCAGTTTCGCTCTTCTGCTGTAAGTTCTGACCTGTACTAAGAACCAGATAGCATATGAAAATGCTACTTCCTGTCACCAGAATAATTTAAGACAGTTTATGGGATTTAAAATCAGTGAATATAAAAATTAGACTTGGATTTACTGTTTTTAGTAGTAAAAGATAACTTTTTTTTATTAAATAACTATTTTTTGAATGATCAAGTAAGCTAATATTAGCTGGGAAGCTAATGTTATTAAGCTAACAGCAACAAACTTCAACCATGTCTGTCAAGTCAGACAGAAAGGGAATTTACAACAGATATATAATATATTTAGAAAAGTAAAATGATTTTTGGCTTTTCAGAAAATATTTCTGGCTAGCACCACATTTATCTTTATGTGTATTTCTTTGTTCTGTTGTTTTAAATTAATTAAAAATCTCGACTTTTGTTGGCAACACTTGTGATTAAACATTCTTTAGAATAAAAAAAATATTTTAAATATTTTTGTAATGAAGGAACAATGAGAATTTTACAACACGCAGTCTGAAATGTATGCTAATTAAATCTACATCACATATTTCAAAATGCTGGTGACAGGAAATAGTATTTTTGCATGATTCAGGTAGTGACAAGTTCAATGGAGAACTAGTATAACTATAAATCATACTATACATTATACTACAATGGTGGCATGATTTAAAAGAATGAATAATCATAATAATAACAATATATTACTCTCACCAGATGCAAGAATTCATATTCTCTGTCAACAAATTTATTTCAAAATAAAATGAACAAAGAGGAAGTCAAGAAAAGGATGATACTACAAAGCAAAACATAGCTGTATACAGGGAAATAATATAGTAGTGTACGGGTCTTCACAGATAACAATCATGCAACAGTGCCGTCTGCCTTGAATTGTACACTGCCAGCGTGCTATGTCTGAAGGTGCACTTCTCCAATTAAACATGTCAAACTCAATTTTCTAGTCATGTGGAGTACTATTCAGCCTGTGAAAACAGCTGTGTAACGTCAGGGTTGGAAGTCGTTTTAAGTCTGAGAAAATTGCGTAGATTACATCACCCGGGTATCTTGCCTTGGATTTGGAGACTTTACAATTTAACAAAGAGGTCTGGGTAACGTACTGGGGGTTGTTTGAAAGACTAGCGCAGAGGTCAAATGAATGAAGTTATTAAGTTATATAATGTGGAAATTGAGGAGGGATTAAAAAATAGTGTATGTTGGCGGATTTCTTTCTGAGACTTAAATTGTACCGATTAGCAGCAATAAACAACACCTGAAGTGATGTGTAGATTACATAGAGTATGTCTAAGCTGGCAGTCATCTACAAAATAAATAAATGAGTGATGAGTTCAGCAGACCTTGGAGGTGCTGGGGATCAACACCTGCTGCGTTGCCCGGACATGCAGCTGCATTTAGCGTGGGTGACACTTGTAGAGCTGTGTGGCACCCTGCCGTTTGGACATCTGCCCTCTTGGCACACGTTAGCAGATGTTTATAAGAAAAAAAACACATAGCTAGCAGTGTCTGAGACTTGGTGAGTGAAGGTATGCAGATGTTGACACATGCTTTGCCTCAGGGTGGTGATAAACAACTTGGCAATGGTCTGAGAAACAGGCAATAAAGTTTCATGTGTTTGGCAATAAGATGTATGTACAGTTTATGAATAAATAGTTAATATGTTCTCCTATTCCATGTGCAGTATCTATACAATATGTATGGCCTCAGGTTCCAGGCTACATTGCAAAAAAATCCTATAAGTATCTCTATTTGCAGGGAGTGTTGCTTTTTTGTTATTGTTTTATAATCAAGTACTATAAGGATACATATGAGGTAGTTTTACTTTACTTTACTCTTTCTATTCTGCAGCTGTATACCTCTACTCCACTACATCTCAGCATTACTCCGCATGTACGTGCAAACGCAAATATGTTGAATTTGGTTATGAAGTTTTTCCCATATGCATTGGTAATGTTCTTTCCCTTCTTAAACTAAATAAACTCTTGGATTAATTTGAGAATATTTTGACACATAGCCAGAAACAGGGCTTTTTTCTGAGCTTGTGAGAAGCCAGTATTTAGAGATAGTTAATTCTCACATGACAGTGATGATGATCTTATCTGTCTGTAGTAAATGAAAGTATTCAACATAATTTTTTTCAAATAGTTTGATATCAAAGCATTTAGAACAATAAAATGAAACATACACATTAATACAGCAGTGATAGGCTTGATTCACTGAACAATGACTATTTTTCTTTTTTTTCCCCATTTAAATATGTTATGATATCTTACTGACTTTTATGAGTAGTTTTGTACTTGCAGTGAAGTACTTTCAGTGTGTATTAGTACTTCTACTTAAGTAAAAAGTCTGAATCATTCATGCACCGCTGTTATATTGTCGCGTTATATGGTTATTCAGTTGTGCCATAACTATGTGCTGTGTTTCTATTCGTGTTTTAACTCAACACTCAGGTAGACAACATAAGGAAAAAAGTCTCTACCTATGATTTTCTTGTTGCAGCTTGTCTAACAATGGATGCACAGCTGTGACAGAGAATTCCATCCCTACGATTCTGGTGTACAGTGCAGTTAAGGTTAGCGGATGAGCATGAATATGTGAATCCAGTCTGACGGCAGCATCGCAGTTTCAATTTCAGGGGTAAAAACGGAGAACGGCTTGGAAGCTCATATTATGCAAATGTTTTAACGTTTTATCTGGAAGGGGAAAAAAAGAAGCCTCTCAATTCTTTCTGCCAGTTGTGACAAAACACTGAAACGGAAAAGGATGTTTTTGTTCTCACTTTGTATGTTCCATTGGTTGTACTTAAACATTATCCTTTGTACAAAACCATATTTTGCTTGGTACAGTGAGAAACGTGCCATTTGGCTGCTTCTCTTTATGCTTATTTATCTGTGTTTATTTTAAATTCTATCAGCCTCGAGACATTTACAAAGATTTCCTCAGTGAACATTTTTGCAGCCGCGCAGCTTTTAGTTCACAGCGTTTAATGAGGTCTCTTTTGGGTGGGTCTGCTGAAAGATAGCCATCAACCACTGCCTTTCATTATAGCTGCTATTTAGATTAGCTGAGGAGGGAATGAAAATATTTTATAGAAGAACCAACGGCCTGACAGAATTTAAAGAGTAGGGGAAAGATCTCAGTTATGAATTGATGGTTTCATTTTTTCTTTCTTTTTCTCTTCCTGTTACTCTATACAGCTGCGCCACAGTTCTTCCCAACCTTCCATCCTCCTGTGCCAATCGATGACAGACATACCCAGGGACGATACATCTACGAGCCTTCCCCTGTGCCCCCTCTTCACGTGTAAGTCTTGCAGCACAAACGCAACCAAATATCGCCGATCACACCTGAGAACACACATAATTCAACAGCATCACTGGAGTCGACGATGAGCTCCCAACTGGTAATGATGATCCGAAACAAACTGGTAAACTTCCTTCCGCCTGTGGGCGTGGGGCATCCTCCTCATGGGTGCTGGGCTGGGTGCCTCTCTCTTTGCCTTTCAGGATCAAAGACCGTGGCCCTGTACGTGAGCAACATGATCCGCATGTCAGAGACACGCAAATGAACATGTGTCAGAGACATGGAAATGAGAGCAGGGCGAGGGGAGCCTGGTAGCATGCGATTCCTCATAAGAGCAGTGATCAAGCCCTGTCAAGAGAAGGAAGCAATGCCTCTGCTGACATCTACTCGTCTCTGACAGACACAGATTGGCTCCTGACACGTGAACTGTATATAGCCAACCACCTTGCCTTACTCAATCACAGAGCAATAAGGCTATCAAATATGAATTAGAATTAAAAACACTGTCATGCCTTGCAATATAGTATTTATAAGGAGTGGGATCTCTTATTACTGTGGTCTCATGTTTCCCTGGGGTGCTTCTGCCCAGGTCAGCGCAGAACTTCAAAGTACTCTGCGTACTCCAACACTCACCTTACACACCCTTGTGCACAAATTACCCAGTTTCCCTCACTTTTACCACTCTCTTTCACTATTTCTGTTTCTTTTTCTTTCTCCGTCATTTGTATTCTTCACATCCCAACAGCGAGTACCACAAGGAGATGCTTCATAGTCCTTGCGGTGCTTGTTTCTTAGCCGCAGACACGAAGGAAGCGATCACTGCACGACGAGGACAAATTGGATGGGGCAGCTACTTGGGCCGCATTATGTTTGATATTCTTCATCATTATCAACTCCCCCTTTCTCCTCCTCAGGAGTCATATCTCTCCCTTGCTGATGTGCCACTAAGCGTAATGAATTTTTTATGTCCCCCCACCTCCTCCGCCTTCCCACCTCCGGCCCACCCCACCTCTCAACCCCTCGTCTCCTGCTCAGGGGCTGCAGTAGGGGGGGAAAGAGGGGGGCGAGAGGCGAGGAAATAAAAAAGGGAGGTGATTGATGCCCCGTGTCACTGCAAACAAAATGGCAAATATAATTTAGCATTTAGCTTATGCGGAGATAATGGGGCGAACACGCGCCAGCAACATAGGCTCGAACAAACAGCCTGGCTTGTTATCCGTCAGGAGTGCTTTGGTATGATCCGGAGCACAGGTTGGAAGGGGGGGTTGAGGGGTTGGGGGGGACAACACAGTGCTAGGGAATTGAATTAAGGGGGAGAAGTTACGCAGCACTGGTGTCTTCAGTCACTCTGTCTGGACATGAGTTATCTGTGCGCTTGGTTTGCTGTCAACGGAGACACGGCCGTGGTCTGCCATGCTACTTATGGCCTGTTTATCCAAGCCATTAAACATAGAGCTGTTTAATATGACACACTATGCTGAGGGAAACTATTTGTCATTATTATAAGACAGCTGTTTAGTGGCCAGCCTTATTTAAATCAAGAACACGTTATCCACCGAACTTATGTGGGCTTCATGCAGAAATGATCTTAACTACTCCTGAGTCTTTGCACAGGAACAATATTGCTTTCTTGATTAATAAAGCAGCACTGAATTCCTCAGTGTAGTACTCATCAGTTGCAGTATTACAGCCCAGTCCAACCACCTGATGGCAAATTGGAGTTAATTAGACTTCCAGCTTCAGTTTTGTGCAAGACTTAGCTGTGGGCCAAACTTTTATGGTGCAACTTCAGCCAAAAACTAAACGCCTCTTAGGTTTCAAAAGTGATGCATTCTTGGTAATGTTGTGAGTAGCCGGGCCCAGCAAATAGGCAGTCAACGTATAGCTGTCGCTTGAGGGGAATGGAGGACAGGAGGCGGCTTATGGAGAAATATTGAATTGTTTTAAGACAAGTTCTCCTTGGTGAGGAGAATTAATCGTTATTAGCCCCCTCACAGATATGCCTAAGTACACAGGGACTATTATTGCAGTACTTCCCCATGCAGCCTCTCATTACGGCCTGTAATTACAGTTGGGTTGGCCCTGCGGCAGTTCCATCAATCCAGCCAGCTTCCCCCGCCACGCACACAAGCCAGTCACCACTGGGCATCCGTGGCCGGAGAAAAACACTCCGAACGCCCAGCAGCTTGTTTCCTCTCTGCCACAATGACACATCCACCATCCATACGTGGCAAATGAACAGAATCATATCCTATTACTGTGAAGGGCCTAATTGAAACATGTTTATTTATGGCCCCCGTTTTTAGATGAGGAGCGGGCGTTAGCAGCGCAACTAACGGGCTTCAGCGATATGAGGCGGTGGAATTAAATTAAAAGCTCATAAAATGAAATATGCTCTGTATTAGCTGTTTGACACTTAATTTGCCTTCAAATGAGCAGAGGAAATCACAAATTAACTGTCCTTTGTTTTTTTTCCCTCTTTACCTCACCTCCCCTATTAGGCAAGGGAGAGCGCAATTACAGACAGAGGCTAATCGTTTAGTTTATGAATTCTTGTGGGGAAGGTACCAACGTGCCATTCAATATTAAAGCCCCTGGGTCAGGAGGGGGTGGGGGTCTCTTCCGGTCGGTACTTTTGCTTGCTGAGGAACTCGTACATGAAAGAAAAGCACCTTGTAAGAGTTTTAACAACATCAGTCTGAGCTAAAACCAATGCAAACTCACAAGAAACATCTTCTGAGATACTATAAACCTTCAGGTAAAGCAAAACTTCAATGTCCCACGCTGCTCCTGGGTCAGAAGTGTTTTCTACTCTGAAGTTGATAGTTTTTCTTCTTCCTTCTCTCCTTATCCTTGGACCTTATCTTCTCGAGAGAGCGAAAAAGATCTTCCTGCTCCAGAGAAGATGCTTCCTGCCTAAATAAACACATTGATTGGTGAGGAGCAGCTCTCCATGGGAGCTCTGGTCCCCACTGCCACAGCTATTGTGTAGGACTGGCTTAATGGGGGATTGAGGGGGAGGCCGGGGCCAAGAGAAGAGACGGTTGCTTTCATTCCAGCTTTATTGCCTGACCAAGGAACACAGCAAAACAAAACAACCCTCTCATGCAGCTCAGCGCCGGCTCTCGGTCACCCGGAGACCGCTTAGTACAAACAGAGGTATTCGTCACAAGTCAATTATCAGCATCAGAGTTTACTCTGGAGTCCCAGGCCCTCAAGCTTTGAATGGGTCCACTAAAACAACAAAACACACTTATGGGATAAGCAATTGACTCACAACCTTTTGCATAGTTACCATTTGTTGATTTAGTAGAGAATTACTGGAAATGATAGTGAATTTAAGACTTTGTAAAGTTGTAACACAAAAATAGTGCTCTGGGGTTTCCAAACTGACTGTGCTTTACAGTTAAGGAGATTTGTATGAAAGCACATTGCAATTATTTGTTGGAACATCTCTGTTTGATGTTTGAAATTAATTTTTTTTTAAATTGCAAAATGAAAATAGAAACATTAGCCTCGTAGCATAATTACAAAGTCATAGTTTGGCTGGAATGTGATTTGTGCGTAACTTCACTCTCCTAACACTGCCGATTCATTTTAAGCAGATATCACAATTTGGTCAAAATAGCACTTTTATTCTATGAAGCTAATGATATGCATCCTCCTTGACCAGAAAAGTTTTACTTTAAAGAAATGAACCGTAAAGTCATGGACTGTATATTCATCATCGTGGATGTAGAGTACAGGTGGAAGCTGTGATGGTGTGTTTCCATGTCTACAGCCTGTGTGGTTATTTCATTCAGGGGTGTGTTTGTTCAGCTGCAGGCCGTCCTGACTGGAAGGTATTCTAGAAGTACCAGGGGAAAGCACATCTCTGTCATCGCAGCACAGCCACAGCTCTGAAATGAAAGTTAACAGCAACCCAAATGGAGCTAATTGACTTAAGGGCTGTGTCGTACAGCTGTTAGTTTACAAAACCAGCAAAATACACTACCAAAGTAGTCTTTTTTCACCTCACGAATCACAAAATCTTACATTCCGATTTTAATTTCTGGAGGCTTGTTCACAAATTTCACACCGTTTTTTCTGCACCAGCTCTCATTCGCTTCCCTCTCGCTGTCCCCTGCCTTTGGCGGAGCGACTTTTTTTTGTTCTGCCTTTTTTAAAAAAATGTGTGCTGTGTTGTTTTGTTATTTACATAAACTGTTGTCAGAGAGCCCAATCTGGGCATAGAGTAGCGGCGTGTTGCTTAGCATAAAGACCAGGGTCTTATCTCAACACCTCCTTCCAGATGGGAAGAGGCCGAGTATTGCAACAAACACACTCACAGATGCAGACACACACAAAATACAAAACAATACAAAGACAAAACAGGATGGTGTATGTTTTATACAAGCCAAAGGTGTTGTGTAACTGTATTTCTGTATTATAAGTGGGTATTTGTGGTGTCATCTGAACTGTGCTAAGGCCTCATTTATTAGCAGATCACTTTAGGCCATCCTTAGCATGTATTTTTTCTACATTGGCCGACAGTCCTTTTTTAAAAAAAAAAACACAAAAAAAAAACAACAAAACGCACAATTTTTTATCAACTGATGATAATTGTGTTCTCAATTCAATAAAAATTGGTACAAATCAGAGCATCTTTGACATTTTACTATGAATATTCGCATTTGAATATCGTCTAGACTAAGGCAGAATATGAAGTAGAGTCATAAATTACAATAAGAATAAATGATTATTTCATAATCGCATCTGATAATCTCTGTCCAAATATGGCCGCTGTCACCATAAAGCAGGGTGTGAGATGAGGGCCACTTTTTCATCTTACTCTCTAACTGTCCAAAACCCATTCTGTGTGACTTCATAGGTCACCCCTCTCTGGTGCAGTCACTGATTTCCCTCCATCCTCCATGCCTCCCCTCCCTCTCTCTCTCTCTCTCCCTCTCTCTCACCCCTTCCCCCCTCTTTAATACTTTTTCTATGGAGTAAGTCGGGGGGACAGGCGGTCACGCAGTAGCTGGCTTCATGATTAATGGTGTTTATTCTTGACAGAAGGCTCCTTTATTTATCTGCATTGCAGTTTCACTGATACTATCAGTCACCTGAATGAAAAATATTCAGTCATACCAATTTTGCAGTATAATTGAGTAGAGTCACTTCCTTTCAGTTTTTTTCCCCCCACGCTCTTCTCTCCCACTCTATCTGGCAGCCTTATCATTGCCACAGTAATTTTCGCGCTGCGTTGTTTGATATGGAGAGGCTGGCTTTAGCCGTATTTGACATAAAGCCTCTTCAATTTTCACTGGAGGAAAAAAAAGGGAAGAAAGAAAGTTGTGCACCACTCTGTGAAAATGTGTGAGGAGGGGAAAGTATCTCTCCCTTTTTTTCTGAGGCAATTTCAGGATTTAGAGAGAAAGGAGATAAATGCCTAAGCAGAATTGTGGGCAGATTGAAGTTACAGTATATCTATTTTTTTGTAATACACCAGTTTCATAGCTCTAAATGGTCCGTGTACTGTTTTTTTCTATTTATCCTGTGTGCAGGGCTGTGATATTTTTAAAGAAACCTGCGTATTTTGTGAATGATGGATCCCGCAGGTTGGGTGGAAGGAGTAAAAAAAAGAAAAGAGAAAAAAAGAGGTTTCACACCACAGATATTTGACAAGGCCTGTAAAAGTTTTAGGGTTGAGTCATTACCCATGGAGATCTGTTAAGACACGTCCCAAAACTCCACTTACTAGGCACGGACTACCTGCACTGAAGCTGCCACTGGACCCGTTTAGAGAGATAGATAGACTTTATTTCAAGCATAAGTGGCAAAAGAATTGGCAAATACATGCATTTAAATAATATGTGGAACTAAATATTCTAAAAAAAAAGAAGAAGGAAAAAAAAAGTCACACAATGTATAACTAATACATTATGGCACCAAGCTATCAAAATATTTCATTCACACTTGTAGTATAATGATTAAATACATACATTCTGATGCTTTTTTACAGTTTTGTAAATGGTTTAGGACTGATTTAGAATGTCTGAAAGGCTAATGGTTGTCCAAGAGAAGAAGAAATTTTTTCTATTTTATAATCCACAGTTCAAATGATCCCTTACATAATTTTTTTTTAGATGCAAATCATTTAGCTGCCGTTGGACAATTTTTACTCACTCTGTCATTTCTACAATGCCAGTCCCAGGTTGAATTTAATTTTAAGCTCCATTAAAAATATCTTTGAAAAGAAGAAAAAAAAGGAACACTGCGATAAAAAAAAAAGGAACACATTAATCTCTAATACAACCTTCTGAATTTGCACATGTAACATATTAGTAGATTTGATTTTCTATACACGAGTCATTTGCCCCCTCTTCATGTTTGAGATCTCAATTTGTAGCTCTCCCATGGAGCACAATGGAGAACCAGGTCTGAGGGGAAGAGATAACAGGCAGGTGCCAAAAGCTCTGCGCTAATGTGTGTGATTCAGCACTCACACACACACACTCACACACACACACACACACACACACACACACACACACACACACACACACACACACACACACAC
>JAQQZY010000014.1:16560989-16584236 GCA_030068375.1 Ostorhinchus rueppellii | reverse complement strand
CTATCACTGGTGAAAATTTCAAGAAAATCCGTCCAGTAGTTTTTCTGTAAAGTTGCTAACACACACACACACACACATACACAGACAAACAAACAAATAAACGCACAGTAAAACATAACCTCCTTGGAGGAGGGAATAATCTCACAGCAACTTCTTACTGTGGTGTAGAGGGATTTCAGTCCATTCTTCCATGCATAAATGTTTCACCTCATCTAAATCTCGTCGTTCTTGAAAATGCACCCCACCTATGAGGTCCCATCATCGAGTCTTAACAGGATTGAGATATGGGTTCTGAGAGGACCATTCCAGGGTCTAAGTAAAGCAGTCCTTCAGTATTACCATTACCTTGCTCAACACAAAAGCACCAGTTTTGTCACATCAGACCAAAGGAACAATCCCCATGTTTCAAATGATCATCGGTGAGTGCCATTTTAACTCTAATCTGCTTCCGTGTGATGAGTTTTACTGACATTGAAGACCACCGTGATGACAACACCTCACTACAGCCTTGCTCGAAACCTCATGTCCAGTTCAGCAACAATCATTTTTCTTCAGATCTAGTTGGTCTTGTTGATGTTATTGGAGATTTTCCGATCCAGAGTCTTTCACCGAATAGAATGCGTCTCCTTGAACTTTGTGTTGAGTCCTCATGAGCTCGCACACCCAAACAGACAATGAGACCACTTTAGTCTTGGGGGCTGGGGTTGGGTCTTCCTTTGCTTTTTCAATAATTGACTTTCTTGTTCCCAAAAGGTTAAGACAATTCCATCTCAGTCTAGCCTTTAGGTGCTGTTAGCCCCTCACTGCAGTCCGTTTAGAAGAGTCCAGTACTAACTAAATGAGCCCAGATGGGCTTCAGGTGTGGTTTAAAAGCTACAACAGTTCAGTTTTCTTCATATTTACACAGGGCTTATAATTTTGACCTATCCATCTGCTAAGAACCTTTGTACAGAGATTTTTTAGAGACTTCCAAAATGTAACAAAAGTTCCTTTACACTGATGAATGTTTCACTCTCTGTAAAGTTTTACGAATGATGTCAGCATTGGACTAAATCTCAGAAAAATGTTCCTGGGGGTCTGGTAATATGACTGGAACTGTGGCTTCATTGACAGCAGAAATGGAAAAATCAGTGACAACATCTGCAATGTTTGATCCATTGCAGACATATTAAAAAAAAGATGGAGTCCAAGAGAATTGAAGGCGATAGAAAGTTGTCATCCCAACAGCCCCAGCCAGCACTTATATAGAACATTAAGTCATGTCTGTGAAGGATTTAAAACACGGCAATGTTATGGAACCCCTATCAACTTTGGAGGGTATAAATGTTGATGCATTTTAAATGTATACATGCTATTTGCAAAATTAGTTGGGTCATCAATCTCTTGCATCAAACCATAGAGATCTGGAGGTCTAGGAGAAAGACTAAAAATAGGTTTAGGGGCACTTTACATGATAACGCTTAGGACTGAAAAACGCAAAATATTTTATCGGCTGTCCATATCATTTAGATGGTAACGGTGTTTTGGGGGGTTGAAAACAGAAAAAAGTGAAACCACCCTTCAGAGTCAAAATCTTGAAAACGCTCCACCCTTGCGTCATCGTATAAAGGATGAAAACGGCAAAACTGCGTTTCTCGTCGCATAGAAATGACTTGACAAGCATGCGACAGGACCGGAAAAACAAGTAAACAACATGTGGAGCCCTGTGACGGAGGTTCAACTTGCCCTAGCCGTTGTAATTTACATCCAAGAGTCCTTTCAACTACTGATAAGAATCCTGATAGAGAGTAGTAGAGAACAGAGACCAAGAATTAACGACGTTCAACAAATACAGAGGAGGCGACCTAGACAGCTGTGGATGTGACCTGGGAGGACTTCTACTCTTCTGTTTACTGTGAACAGGTGTGAACAGGTAGAAGAGAAGTAAAAATATTCTAGGCAGGCACTGTTGGGAGTGTTGCCACCTAGCCATCTGGTGTGTATACTGCATCCATATATATGACATTTCACACACTTTTGCGTTTCCATTTGCATATAGACTTCACCCAGAAATGCTCGTCTAAATGCGGAGTTCAAAGTGAGAATGAAACGCCACTTTTGCGCTTTTGGTTCAGATGTTTTTCTTGTAAATGTAGCCTTAGTTCAGTCATTTGGAATTGTCATTGTTAATGTGGAAAATAAAGTAATTCAATGTACGTCACTGGCAGAACTCGGTAAAGACTTTCTCATCTAACGATTAGGAATCCAGAATATATGCACCATCCTGTGTTTGTGTCTGTCTCTCAGTCTCTTTCTCCGTCTGTCTCTTTCACTTTCTCCCTTGTCTCAGCTCCCTCTCCTCTCTCCTTGGGTCTCAGCTGGCTCTGTTCCTGTGGCCCTTTGATCTCATTGAAAGGGTTTGGAGCTTTAAAGTGCTTCTGTTTCCGCTGTCAGGAGCCCCTCTCTTCCTCCTCTCTGGTTTAGGCTTTCAGAGTGGTGGCAGCCCTGTGCTGTGGCTGGGTGGGTTAGGGGTGTGGGAGGTGGGCTGTGGGGGCAGATTTCTATGAGGTGGTGAGATTGAGGTGAAGTTGGCGGGAAGGGAGGAATGGAGGGGTGGGGGGTAGGAGAGGACCTGACACCTGAGTGATCTCAGTTCCCTCAGTCCAAAGCTCCAGTTCCCACCTCAATCAGCACCTTCTGACCACAGGGGCAACATGTCAAGAAGAGATCCATGGATTTTCATATCTCTCCTTGTATTTTATCTACACAGAAATGCTTTTTTAAAGCCCTGCGCCTACTTTCAGGACAAAATCATCACTTTTAAGAGTGTAACGCAACCTTACTAAGTCCAGGGGACATTCAGAGCACTTGGATTATTGGATTTGGACAAGTTTCCTTATAGCCTTAACTTCTGTAAAGTACACATAAAGAAATGGTTGTGTTATTTCATGCACAGCCATTTCATGCTTAAATTCAAAAGTATTTTGCAAAGCGCTGCTCCTGTTTTAGCAAACTGTTGTTTCAATACCACCAGGCCTACCAGCTGCACCACAATGATACTTTCTGTCCTTAGTGAAGTCATCAACCTTCACCACAACTGTGTGTTTCTACTGTTGCTTTTCACTGAAAGGAATTATTAGTGTTGATATAACCTTGTTCCAAACAAAGCTTCAAGGCCTGTTTACATGAACACACACCCTGTATAAGACCTCAAAATCTTTTAGAGGGCATATTTACACATGGAAAGTGTATATTCATCCGGTGAAATAAGATGACAGTTTAAAATCCACAGACCGCCCCATGTAAACACACAGTGTCTTAAAGAGGCACTGGCTGGTTTAAGCGAGGCCACGTGAAAGGAAATGGCTTCCATATGTCAGAAGCTTGATCTTTTCTTGTGCCCTGTTTGCAGGATGTCTTCTTTGAGGATTATTGGGAATTATAAACCTACAGAGGGAAGCAGAGGAGTGAAGGAAAAGTTTTTTTTTTCTCTTTCTCTTGTGCTCGAGTAGCTTGCAAACCCTCCGGTACAGCTTTGATGTAAATCTTAAATCAGGTGTAACTAAGACGCTGCTTCTCTGGTTAACACACACACCTACAGTACAATGCACTCTGTACACACACCACACACTCACACACATACACAGGGAGAACACTCATACACACTGCTGCACATTGTCAGATTACTTCCTTCCGTCATGTTGATTAATGCACACTGGCAGATGCTAAGACGATCACTGCGCTGGAGAAATCGCGGAGGCCCGGCCTTTTCTTGCTCTTTTCTCTCACATGTATAGAGACACGCACCACACTCCTCCAAAACATCCATCTCTCCACTGTCCTCCTCAAATCCCCTCACACCTGGCTCTGCACCCCTGGAGACCTCCTTTTCCCTCCCCCTTCTCCCAAACTTGCCCACCCTTCCCTCCCGGTTCAGTCCATATCTTCACACACTCCCTTCTTTTCCTCCTCCTGACTACTGTTCATGCTGTCTTTCCTCCCTCACACCCCCCCCCTCTCTCTCTCTCCACATCACCTCCTCCCATCTGTGTCTTCTCCTCTTTCCATTTCACCTTTCAAGGAAACCGAGATCTCTTTCTTCCAGTGCACATGTTGTCTTTCATTCTTTTTTCTGACCACCTCTCTTTTCTTCTCCTCCTCCTTGCCTTCTAGTAGGGCCCTGTTCTTATTTGCTAAGTTAATTGGAAAAACAAGGCAAGCAGAGGCATTTTGCCAGGGTCAGTGTAGGGAGAAGCAGCCAACGCATGACAGGGTTAATCAGTGTCATGGCAGCCAAAGTGGGTGTCTGGCTCTCCTCAAATAGGCATGAGGAGGGCCAGATTGGGGGGAAAAACATCATCAAATTTTTCTACCTTTCCTCCTGGGTTCTTATTTCAATATCTAAAATGTCAAAAATGTCACAAGTAGTCATACCAGAGACATACAGTACATAGTAGTATTTGTACTGTACATTCTCACTTAAAATGGGCCTTTCTTTAACGATTTTACGTGGTAGAGTTACTTCGAATTGCGCAGTATTCCTAATTTTCCTCTTACATTTACTTCTGTCATATGTGACAAGGCGTTTTGTCTGTTTCCTTGCTTTGGTTGCATTTGACTGAGACCATGTACGTGTTCAAGATACATGGTCACCCATGTGACATCAAAGTCAGCGACGCGCTGCAGCTGTGTTGTGATCTGCACAAATGAGGCATGTAATGCTGGTGTGTGGGCACATGACTTGCTTATCATAAACATACACACTCACACACACACACACCTGTTTTGAAGTTTATGGATGACCTCAGCATGGCCTGCTTTGGATTGGAGTAAGTCAAATTTTTCTCATGAGTTTCGTGACAGGAGACGTGCAGAACCTTACCAATCGAATGGTGGTGGTTGTTATTGAGTTTCAGGTACAGTCTCTCAAGTCTGTCACCTTTGTCAGGCTTCAAAGCCTCGCCGAGAAACATCTGCAAATATCTGAAGCTTTGATAAGGAATGGGGTGATGAAATCAGGGATAGAAAAAAAATGTCAGGAGTCAAGTTTATGTAACCCACCTTGAGGTTTGACACTGGTAGCCAACTGCTCAGTCTGATTTAGGTTGTTGACAGGAAAATCAACATATCCACATTCTTTAACAACAGGAAGTTTCTACTTTTACTTATGATAACAATATTGTACAGTCTGTTCACTAAACAACACAGTGTCATGTGGTTCTCGATCTGAGTAAAGGAAACACCCTAAAAAGCATATAGACAGGGTTCATATGGGTGCTTGAAGTCCTTGAAAGTGCAGTTTAGTGTGTTTTCAAGGTCTGAAAAGTGCTTGAATTGTGTTTTAAGTGCTTGCAATTATAACTCTGTAATGTGATTTATTTATTAATTTTTAATATTACTCTGTCAGGTTAGATGCCAAGCCAAAGCTACTTACAAAGAGGTGATACATTTTAAAAAATAAAAGTTCATTTCATAAAAGAAAATTAGTGGGTGCTCTCGGGTCAACTCTAGGTACATTTTTTATCTTAATCTTTATCTCAGTATGTCTGAAGAACACCAAGTGGCTTCCCTTTTTTCTTGGATAAAACTACATCCTTTAATTTCTAATCTTTTTCTATTATGAAACATAATTGTAGATTTTTATAGCATAATATAATGTACATCATTGTGATAAAAAAGTGAAAAAAAAAATCATGAGGATACGTGTTCCTGTAGATATGTATTTGATCCCAGCGATAAGGTGCTGTGCTGGAAAAATTAGAAAATGACCCTTAAAAAGTGCTTGAACAGTGCTTCAATTTGACCTTGAAAAATGTGTACAAACTCCGTATGCAGGGATCTGTCTTTGAGAACTACGGAATGGTGTAACAAGTATATGCACAAACGTTGTATGCAAAAAAAATTGCACATAATCATGCAAATAATTTGTCAAATATACCATAATCACAGCTATTGTTGATTTTTATGGTACTTGGTGACTGGAAGTGATATTAGTATATTTTATGATTGGGTACAGTGTTTGACTAGTTGTTCAGAGAGCCCTCTTTAGGACATTGTTTTAGAAGATTGACTTAATGGGTTAAAAACCCCAGAGCATAAAAATACTGTGATGCTTGTCAATTGCCATGGCAGCTGGTGAAGCTTTGAGGCACACAGGTCAGCCCTCCACCTTTCCACACTTTCAACTTTTCCACTAAAACATCTCCAGAGTTTCCTCTCCTGCTTCGTCCTCTTGAGAGTGCTGCTGTTGGTCTGTTCTTCTACATCTGCAGCATCACTGAGACATGTTGTCACACACTTGAACGTGGTAAAAGCCTTGAAATTGTCCCATTGCCCCTTTGGGCTAATTACAAAAAAGTTTCTCTGTAGGTGTGTGTGTATGAGTGTGTTTGTGTACACGTATGTCTGAGTGTGTGTGTGTGTGTGTTGTTTCCACTCCTCCGGGCTCATTACTGGCCCTGGCCTGAGCTCTTTCATTAGAGGGACTGTGGAGTGGAGGGACGTAAGGGCTGGTAGGGGATCAGGGGACGGGGCGGAGGTCGTAATTGGGCTGTTCCGCTCCCCTGGCCTTGCTCAAGGTCACAGCAAGACAAACTCTTGAGGCCACATCTTTCTTCCCTTTTCTTCCATCTTTTCCCACCCTTCTCTTCCGTCTCTCCTCCTTCTCACCTCCCTCTTAAACCTCCACTTTGCCTCTCCCTCCCTCCTTCGCTCATCCTCTCCTTCTCCTGGGGTCTTTTGTCACAGTAGACTAGTCCACTGGGGAACCACAGAGAAGTGGAGGGGCTAATTCAGTCTAATCTCTTAGCCTGTTAATGTCTGGCTGATATGTGGATTTCTCCACATCCTCAGGGGAAGGCCTTTGTGGTGAAGGCCATCATTATGAAGTTTCCTAGCCCTCCTAGCCAATTATAAAAAGGGAGACAAATTAGTTCATTTCAAACTTGGCTCCAAAGAAGTTTTCCGGATTGTTCTCAACTTTATGTCTCACAGCAGAAAGATGATTCATGAGAAAGGTTTTTGATAAAGAGAATATCCATGTGGTATTCATATTTTCTGCTTAAGAGACACTGTGCATCTTGTGTGAAAATTGCAGATGGATTCTTTTGTACAACATCGTGTCCGTCATGTGCAATTTAGTACACGGTGTGGACTCAAAGCCAAGCTTGAAGCCATCGGAGTAAAGTGGTGTAGCGTTGCTTGTCTGGCGCTGGCCAGCGGTGAGCTCGGTCTAACGTTTCCCTCTGATTAAGACGCAGTGGTGAAAGCTGTCTTTGATCTGAGGAAATGTCTGCGTAGGGAGCAGTTGGAATGCAGTGCTCTCCTCTCTGCCTTGCAGATGGAGGCACAGAGATAGTGTCACAGTTCATTTGTCCGGTCTCGCCACTGCCAGTCCACCCCCAGTAGTAAAATCTGCAGCCAGCCTAATGAAATGAACTTGATGTCCCTGTTAAATGTGCAAAGCTAAATAGATTATTGATGTTTTATTTACAAAGAGTTAGTGACATATAGTGAAGGGTCATTTGAATCAAAGGATGTTACCATGTGTTGACTTAATCTACTGTTGATCTGCGGTTGAGATAAACATGGGAAACTAATAGAGGACATCGATGCCATGTTTTTCTCCCTTTAGGCATTATTGTAATTGTCTTTTAAAGTCAGCTTTTTTCTGTTTTTATTTGTTACTATTTTAGAGACCTAAAAACTAACCACTGAGGGTATCAAGTAAAAAAAAAAACCCAAAAACAGTAAAAACATTTTTGTGATTGAAATATCAATAAAATGACAGAGAAAACATGATTGAAAAAATAGAATTGAGTTAAATCACAGTATTTTTTGTTTTCCCAAAAGTGGAGGAAAATAAAATGTCTTTTAACAATATGGAACTTTTATTGACGATATTTTTGTATATTATAACATTTTGTGATCTTTCATCCTTCCTCTTTTAGCTTCTATTAGGATTTTCTTCATCGCACCCGAAAAGTGAAACTAAAAGTTATCCTCGAAATGAAATTAAAACTACTCGTGCAACTAAATAAAACAAAAGTAAGGGAGTGGATAAAAATAAATTAAAATCCAACTACTGTAAATCTGGCCTGCCCATTTTTAAAGAATAAAATTTCACGTTTATATTGACGTGCTAGTGTTGACAGCGGTCACCTTTAAGTGAATTACATGTTCAAAATGTATTTATTCATATATATTCTTTTTGTTTTTTTCTCTCCTATGTGTCTGCAGGCCTCCTGCACTGGCGGGAAGTCCAGCTTTCTCTGATATTTCCCTCATCCGGATCTCGCCCCAGCGGAACCCCTCTGTGGGGGCGGAGTCGCCCTTTCACCCTCCGCACCCCTACATCAACCCATACATGGACTACATCCGCTCACTTCACAGCAGCCCTTCCATCTCTGTTTTGTCAGCCACCCGGGGCCTCAGTCCTGCAGATGGTGAATAAAATGAAACGTACACCAACACGCATATACACATGTATGAACTCTCACAGGACAGATGTACACTAAACACGCATGTGCACATCCACACACAGCCCCAGTGGAGCAGAAATAGCTACTACGGCTTCAGGAGACCCTTAAAAATAATTGTTGAAATTGATTAGAGTGGTTTGATTGCTATTAGGAGGAATCTCGATTCCCTGTATTGGGTTAATTCCTGTTTGAGATCAGAAGAGGTCAGGTGAGAGGCAACCAGATCCATCTCTATTAAGACCCAGGGGTTGGGGAGATGTTATCTGAGTGTAGGGGGGAGTATTACGAGTGTGGCTCAGTCTATGTGGGTGGGGGTGCAGGTTGGAGGGAGGCTAATCCTTTTGATCTGTGAGTCATGTCAGAGACCTCTGGAGGATGCATCAGTGAGCGGCAGGGTCACGTACAGTTACACCGCTCACACTGAGGGAGGGTCGGATTCAAGTTCAGTGTCGGGGGGGTCGATTGTTGTGGTGTCCTGCAGGGAGCGTTTGCACCCTGAGATGTGGAGATCGAAGCAGACTGGGAAATCACTTAAAGAGAACAAACAAGCAAAATAAATTACAAACGGTGATTCTCCTGAAGAACTCCACTGCTCTTCTGAACGTGAATTTTCCAGTTTACTGTCAGTGTTGGTGAATTTACTGTTGACATGTGAAACGCTACAGAGGTAACTGAATGATTTCATCACAGCAATGCACCTTCTTTAGTCTGATTCTGTTTTCATTACTTTTCTTATGTTTTCAACTAAAGAAATGCTCTAAGATGAAAAGATGAAATGCTCTAAAAACACACGTTCACCCAGGCAGAGTAAACCTCTCAACACCAGGTACTATGAAACTTTATTAGTCTGAAGAAAAATTCTTCAATATAATGCAAATTATGATTTTTGGAGAGCTTTAAGATCGAACTCTGACTGCAGTAAAGCTAAAATGCATCCATACCCTCTGAATAAGTCTACATTCAGTACGAACTATCACTAAGGCCATGTTCCAGAGGTCATGTAAAAATTTAGGTTCGCTAGAGGAACACATATTGATTTGATTGGCACATGCGATGCAGTGCATATTGAAAAGAGAGAACTGATCAAAACCATGGTCAAAGTGTGCATACTGCTAAATAGATTTTTATTTTGACATTTGCAACTTATTTAAACTGTCACATGTAACTTCTTACTCACTGAAGAGATTATATGTGTCTGATTTAAGTGATTTAAATAAATGTAGTATAAATTTATTTGACAGAACAGCATCGTATTTTATTTGTTTTCAGAGCTGTTTTTACTCCATATAAGTAGAGAGAAATTACAACAAAATAATCAAACCTGTCCGTGAAAGGTGAGCAGATCAAAGAGCTCCAAAACAATTCCTTTTCACCTTAAACTCATTTTAGTTCAGGGGCCACATTCATCCCAATATGATCTCAAATGAGCTAGACCCATGAAATACTAACAGTGAAAAAATTAAAATTACAGTTGTAATTAGTATTAAAGTATTCACATCAACAAAATTTCCTTAAAAATTTGAATGATATGAACCTGAAAGAAAAAAACAAAAAAAAAACAATTAATATTATGGCTCAGTTTATCCTTTACATTATGTGCATTACAACTTTGCAATTACAAATACACAAAACATTTAATAACAGGCAGAATGTTGTTAAAATTGCACTGATTTGCACAGATTGTTCATATTTGTTCAGATTATTCACATTTTAACATGTAAACATTTTCATGCAATTTAACTTTTTTAGACTAAAACAATGAAAATTTGTGCTTTTCATCATTCATAGGTTATTATATAGTATTTTACTGGTTCAACCCACTTTAGATCATATTGGTCTGTATGTGGAACCTGAATGAAAATGATTTTAACATCCGACTTTTATATGTTCAGTGTAATTTTTTTCACAAATTCATCCCACATGGCAAATTGGAAACCTTTGGCAGGCCTGTGTTTGGCCCACGGGCTGCATGTTTGACACCTGTGCCTTAAAGTCTTAAAAATGGCCTGATGATCTATTACGCCACTCATGTCCTCAGCCGGCAACTTTTAGACACTTCAGCAGCAGAGCCCCCACTTTAGCTCCTCGCCTTGTGCTGAAGTGTGTTTCTGAAATGGCAGATAGCGGGGCATTTCCTCCACACCGGCGCACTCGACTTCACCTCACCCAAGTCTGTTAAAAGCCGTGTCTGAGTGAGGACCCAGAGTGTCAACCTCACTCAGCTCCTCTCATCTGCTCTCTGCACTCCAACGCTGCTCTTTGTGCATGGGAAGTATACGTTAAAACCTCTACCCTTCAATTTTCCATTACCAAATCATAATGTACACCAGCCTCAGCCCGCTTTAAATCAAAAACGTTTCTCCAACCTACCACATGATCCCCTTTCAGTTTATAATGCTTTGAATTGTGAATGAGGCACCTAATTAGTCCTTTAATCAAGCCTGTGATTAATTAACCCATCAGCTTTTGTGCTGTTAGTATATCACCCTGCTTACAGAGAGGCTCCGTCTTCAATATGCAAAGGTTTTTTTTTCCAGGAAAAAGTACATTTGAATAATGATGAATTAATTAACAGAATCTAATGGAGATTTGAAGTGGGTGGGATTTAGTGCCACCCTCTTGCTGCCACACATTTGCTTTCACATCTTTTTTTTTTTTTTTTGCTCCTCCCTCACACTTTGTCACTATTTTCCATGTGAGATTGGGTTCAGAGGTAGTTTTGGCCCCTGATCCTATTGTTGTGCTGAAGGAGTGCCCTGTGGCTCACCAAGTCCTCGGGCAAATATCAGTATATCCACGTCGAGTGCCACACTGACAGCCCCCCCCCATCCATTCCCTTACCCCCTCTCCTCCCCTTTTGCCTCGAGGATTGCATTCAGATGCCAACAGTTCTGATTTAGAAATTCTGCAAAGCCTTTTTCTGTGCGTGCATCCTGAATGGACCACATTATGACTGAATGCAAAAGCAAAGCTAAGGCGGAACAGTGGAGACAATTAAGAAACTCCCCCTTCTACCGAAGACATAATACCCAGATCGAATTAATTTAGAATTTTTTCTTACATTCATTTAACCAATCATGGATGCATATTGCAGGCATACAGGCCAGCCTTAAGAGGAAATCTCCTCATACAGTGTTTCTTTATTTATTTTCTCTTCAATTGAGGAAAACACAGAGCTCCAGCACTCTGTGGGTCTGAACCGATTCCATATTTGCATCCAAAACCACAGTGTTAGTCTTTTCCGTCTCTCTTTCTTAGAATATTTGCATAAGGAAGCCCACCAGCCGCCAGATGTTTATTTTTAGGCTGTGGTTCAAGGACTTACAGCACTCTATAACTAAGGGAATGACTTGGAAAAGACAAGCATTTGAGAAGAAGAGAGAGAGAGAGAGAGAAAGATAGAAACGTGGAGGCAGAATCGTTTGCTGCATCTTTATGCATGCAGATCTATCTGGGCAGATTTAGACCTTTTGTTTTTTCTCTATAGAGTTTAAAGGAGCAGAGTCGAGGAGCAGGTTGCATATCTGCAGACTGCAGCCGCGATGTATACAACACACAAGCACCATCTCTGGCAAAAGATGTGTCAGCCCACATATTCTTACCACACACACATACACACTTTTGTGGTCTCGTAAGTGATCAAGAAACAGTAAGAGGAAGAGAAAAGGCTGTTTAAGAATTTTATTGTGGGATGATCAGTTATGCTGTGCTCGGCATGAATGCATCAATCAAACACTAATGCACACTCACTGCAATCTCTGAGCAAGCATCCGCTAATCCCATGTGAGACTCTCTACTTCAGGTGATGCTCCCTGTGCAGCTGTTTTGCTTAACTTGATGGTGTTGCTAATGTGCTCATTATGTTCTGCTGAGCTGATTATCATCTAAAGTAAATGAAAGTAGGTTTATAATGCAGTGCAGGTGCTTTGCCTGTCGTCTTTACCTCACTGCCTAATAATTTTCCTTCGTGTGTCTCTTCCACATTCTTTTTCTGCCATTTCTCTCACCTATTTATTCAAATTCCTCTTACTTCTAAGTGTCTTTTTTTATCCATGACCTTCCATCTTTGCTGACCGAACTGTTTTTGTCGTCCAGCCCCTCACACAGGTCTGACCACAGCAGAGTACTACCACCAGATGGCTCTGCTGGCGGGTCACCGTAGCCCTTACACAACTGACCTGCTCCCCTCTGTGGCGTCTTCAGCCGGAGCCAGCAGTGCCAGTGCCCTGCATATGGAGTACCTGCAGGCCATGGACAGTAAGTCTGCACCGAAGCTGAACACCAGCCACAACTAATACATTTACATATGAGAGTGAATCCACCTCAAACTTAAAACCACCATGCCATATTGTCAAAACTATCCATATTTAAATGATTCCCAGCTGGGGTACTATAAGAGTCGCCTTGAGGCAGTTGTAAAGGAGCTTTGATATAAATATAAATCCATATGTATTTGTTAAAGAAGAAAAAGAAACTAAATAGGACTACAAAACTGATGTTTATAGGATTATAAACAGAAACCCTTTTAACAGCACATGTTGCAGTTGAGTATAGCTGAAATAAATAATTAATGAATACAGAGTTGAAATATCTAAGCCAAAATGAACAAAGAAGTAGATTGTTCTATGTAAAGTAGCATAAATAACAACATAAATATAACATGCATATGTTTTATAAAGGGAGAAATAACAGTTACATTATGTAAGATTCAAACCACATAGTGTATGGTTTAAAGTATAGGCTAAGTAATAAAATAATTATATATAATATACTATAAATAGTGAAAGTAACCAAAACAGTTTAAGAAATTGTTCATAGTGTTAGAAATATAACCAAATGATAAAGTTGATTGCTAATCATATAAGCTTCATATAGAAGTAACCTACACATGCAAAAAAATGCATACATTTTTGAAAGTGTGAGAAATATAAATAATAAAACTGGAAAATAAATACAGTATATGAGCTTCATATAACAGACACATGCTAAAAATGGCTAAATTAACAAATTGTAAAAAAAAATATAAATAAGAAAATTGCTAGCCAAGTGTTATGGCTAAAAGTAACCAGCTAGACTGATACACTTTTCAAATGTTAGATAAAATAAATAATCGAAGAAAAACAAGGAAATTATTAGCTAAAAGTGTTTCATACAGCAGAACAAAAGCTAAATACTAATGCATTGTTCAGACTGGATGTATATAATTAAATGTTTGGCTAAATGTATGAATAAACAGCTGAGAGTCCCTACTATATAGAAGTAGTTACCCAGGGGCCTAAAGTGAGTCAGGGCCAGTTTTTGTGTGAGAATTGTATTGACAGCGGGATGTAAAGTGTAGATTTATAAACCGCTTCTTCACAAAACTGGATAAGATAAGTCGCATTTGAAAGGCTGCGTTGTACTTTGTTACGCTCTCTCTAATTTGTTGAAATGAAGTCACTTTTGTGCAGACATTTAAACATATTTATTCCTGCAGGAACGAAAGCCATCCACCTCATCTCTGTCTATTGTGCTTGCACCTTATTATAAGTGAATCCCAGCACATTATAGCATGGGTGGCCCCAGTGGGAATTCAACCTCTGAGATGCACTTTTGCAGTACACCTAGCATGGGCTATATATAGATGAAGCTACAGCTTAACCATAGCAAGGAGGGACCTGCAACTTGACTTTGACATGATTTAAATGAGCTATTGTCTTAATGTGTTGGGCTCAGGACTGTGTGCAGAGGACTTATGCTAATGAGTTATTTTAAAGTGTAAATAGGAAATTAAACGCACACTGAATCTTAGAAAGGTCGGACAGCGTCACCCCTCTCCCTTTGATGAGAATGTATTTAGTCAGGCAGACGCTGCTTTCATGGAAATCCGGGGTGAAGTTCCCCCTATTCCTCAGAACAAACTAATTAAAACTAGCCAAACTTGTGCGGGTATCAGAAAATTAATTGCTATTAAGTGGGAATTGGAATGTCCCACCATTCATCACTGGAGAAATCCTTTCTTCTGTGTCACTTTTTAAGATTAATAGACTGAAACAAAACAATTAGGGCTAAATTTAAGTGGAGATGCAGTGCTCCTCACTTAAAAATCGCCTGTGATCATTGCTGGTAATAACTCATCATGTTACAACAATGTGTGTTCCACGCCTGAAAAATTAACACTTTAAAGCTCTGTTGAATTTTAGAAAGAAAAAACAAAAAAAAAAATACACAGAGCCGAGTCTATCAAGAGGCTTTCACTGATAATCTGGGCTACAACATTACTGTGGCTATTTTAGTCTATTTCACATCAGAGTAATTACCTTCAGAGAGAGCTGTGTTAATGAAACAATGGGCCTGTCCTTCCTATTTGTGCTTTAATGGGCCATTGTATCCCTCCGTACTGCCTAATTAGTGCCATAGCTCTCATAGATCCCTTCACTTAATTCAGTATTTGTGCTCTTTATTAGTTCATGTTCATTTTGCAGCTATGTTTCCCTTTTAAATCAAGGTGATTTTCTTATTAATGGTTTCAAGTCTTTCGAATACTTCAACAGATTATTATTCAGAAGGCCCAAATTAAATCTAATCATTGTTTATACCTCTTTTTATTACTAGATTGGTACATAATGACCTCTGTAGCAAATTCACTAAAACAGATCAATAAACAATTAGCGGCGCATAATTTTAATTTTGCAACTTAATTGTGATCACTCAGTTGGAGTAAAAGAAGACAAATTTCAGTTTTAAAACTTAAGTTTTTCTGAGCTTCTTGCTGCTTTTCTTTAATGTCGCATAGAACAAAAAGTCTGTCACTGTCTCATATTCACATTCCAGCCCTCCCCTGTGATAGCGTCCCTCTCAGGTGGCCCCTAGGTGTGTCGGCAAGGGTTCAGCCCCAGTTTTAGAGGCATTTTTTTTTTCCTAACGCCGTCAGTCCGGTCTGTCTGAACCCTCCCTGGCCACAAGAATTAATGACGCAGCGCGTAACCAGGCATCCCATCCATAAATCAAGAGGAAATTAGAGGGACAGTCCTGTTCGAGGCTGGATGCTCCTCTCTCTGTCTCCCCGGTTGGCCGATTTATCATTTGGGCCGTGCATTAATAAACACCACTCCCATGAGGCTTTGCAGTGGTGGGACGCTGCCCTGCTCCTCAGCAGTACCCCCTTCTCCTAATTCACCACAAGTGGAGGCTGTCCCTCACAATCATGTGGATTCAGCTTGCTTAAAGGTGTCACAAGACAAATTTTTTCTAGAACAACAAAGAACAACGCTCCAGTCCAGGAGCATAAAAGATAATTTTTGGAAAAGGATTAGGTGTGTTATCTGAGCTGACTAAAACTGTGGTGAAGTCACGTGACATACCAGAGTGTGGCACATTGTATTTAGTAATTGTACGCGCTCAGGGATTTATATGTGAAAATGCATGAGAAACCATTCACAAGACATTAAAAAGACAGATTTTCCATACAATGACAATGTAAAGGAGGTGTTGCTTCCATGCAGCTTCATGCTGTAGTTTAAACTCAGGCCTTCGTTTGCCAGAACACCGCTACTGCTGCTGCTGTCACACACACACACACTCGCTCACATCCACACACACACTGATTACCATGTGAATGGAGTGTTCTGTAATCGTTGGATGTGTCAAATGAGAGATGGAGCATTTACGTTGGGAGATGGATGGATTGTGGGGGACGTAAATACAGAGGGGGGTTATCGGGGCTGCATAAGCTGGTTTTGTTTGCCTTTATAAAATAACTCAAAATGTTTTATTTCCAAGTCTTGAGTCACAAAGTCATTGTGTCAGTTCATGCACAAAGCGCGACATCCCCTCAGCGCTTTTTTCCCCTCCTTCCATCTCTCTCTGTTTTTCCGTCTTATTTGTGACATCTCCATGTGAAAAGACAACAAAAGTCATGTTTTAATCTCTACCCGTGGCTCATTGTATGTGCAGAGAGAATGGTTGTGCTGTTTCCGCCTTTTACCTTTTCAAACCTCTTTAGTATTTCTAGTCAACACTGATTGCATTTGAATAACGACTCAAATTGGACTTGATTAAATATTACCATACACAGTCAGAGCATTTCTCCAACATAAAAGGCATGTTTTCTCATGGTTGAAATGCAAGCAGTGCATCAAGTGACAGCTGAACACTCATTCAGAAGAAGCTTTTGTGTGATGATTGACAAAAATGTCATCTGTTAGGGTTAGATTAGGTTAGGGCTGGGACAAAGTCAAACACAAGATTTTCTATAATCCAACATATTTTGATTTTTAACAAATTTTCTGGCATTTGTCTGTGTTCTGTAGCTAAAAGGTTCTTTTACAGGACTTTGTGTCTTCAGTTACTAGAGTTTATCTTATTCTAACTTCTTCTGCATCCTCACTCTGCAGGCTCTCGTTTTCCGAGCCCGAGGTTGCCGTCGAGGCCCAGCAGGAAGCGTCCTCTTCCCATCTCACCGCTGTCTGAGCACAGCTTTGACCTGCAAACCATGATCCGCAACTCACCCAACTCTCTGGTCACCATGCTCAACAACTCTCGCTCCAGCTCCTCCACCAGCGGCTCTTACGGTCACCTCTCAGCCGGAGCCATCAGGTACAGATACACATCAAGTTCAGTTATCCTCAAGGGGAAAACCATTATTCACAATAAAAGAAAACCAAATAAAAATACAATTACACAAGTAATCATCAGACTAAATTCGCGTACAGTTTGATACTTAATAGGATTTGTAGTAAACTGTTTTATTTAATTATCCTGCATGATCTGAAAGCCTGAAAGTTCTTAAATACATTCATAAATGCTCAAGATTGTGCTATTTTTGCACTTTGCTCAAATAATCCCATCAACAGTTTGATCCAGACACTGCCTTTTCCTGTCGAGTTTTTTTTTTTTTTATCCGTGCCTCTTTTCTAACATGTTTACAATATGTGAAAAATCTGTTCCTAGGCATCATTAAAAAGTCCCAAACTCATTCATCAAACACAAATTATCTTAAATCAATCTTTCAAACTACGAAGTCAACCTTTCAACAAATGCATTTGTCCCTAATCTAAGTAGCTATCATTGTTTTTCCTCACTTTTGGCTACTTTAAAGTAAATTTAACCCCAAACGGCCAAGATATTAAATGTACTTGTCATTAACTATAGGTGTTAATCCTGTCGCCTTTTGTATAACAGATGTTATTTAGCCATTTATTTAAGTGTGGATAAGCTTGAATTCTTTAATTTAAAGTTCTAAAAAAAAGAAAAAAGATCATTTTAAGAGTCATTTAGAGGCTTTTATTGACTAGTTTTCTCTCAGGTTGGTCATTTGAGGATTAAGTGCCAATAATGAATCAAATAGGATTCTTAGGCGGATGGTGATGAGAATCAGTTTATATCATTGATTGGTATTTTTCACTGAAAAACCTTCGCGTCTCTCTCTGAATCTTCCTACCCCATTTCTGTGTGTATCAGGTAAGACATAAGGGGGACAGAGAACCGCTGTATGTGTGTGTATTGTCCACGTCAAACCCCTATGTGGGTGACGATCTCCCAGCCAGCGAGTCAGCCTGCCTCCCCGGCGGCTTGTGTCAGTCATCCGGTGCACCTCATGGAAACATCACATACATCACGCCCCGTTACCGGAGGCGAGCGAAGGGAGCAGAGGAAACGGAGAGAGAGGGGAAAAGGAAAGATCCATCGCCCCACCCACGGCCATTGATCAGCGATCTGTAAGAAGAGCCTGATCAATCACTCGGTGCGCTCGGCCACTGTCCCGGTGACAGGACCCAAATAGCCAGAGCCAACAGACTGATGAGTGATATGACAAGCAGACGGGCCCCCAAATGTGTCTCGGCCCATTGATTTCCACTCGGCTCATAATAAGATCAGCAGACATATGGGTCGCAGCGAGAGCAAAGCGTCAGAACTCAGGATGAATGGAGGCCTCTGCCGCCGAGCCACACAGATCTATGTTTATCTGGTGGTTCACCTGTGGTTATAGAGACCCCAGTGGAGGTTTGGTGGCTTCTGGGATTTTTACTTCAACATCGACAAAGTTAGCTTAGGTTTAAAGTAAATAAACGACACAGAAAACAACTCTGTTACTGTAATGGAAAAAATAATTTATTTACACCACTGTACGTTACACTCCAAATAATTTATCACCTGTATCATTTGCCCACTGGAAGAATGACATACTGCCTTACACAGACCACATGATAATTCACTGTGTGTTAACAAGCTGAACATTCATTGGCAGGGATTTGCCAGCAGCCCCATGGTTCCAGCATTACCACACCATCTACTGTCAGATTGTCCTCAGGGATAAGGAGCTATCCAGAACAATCCATTTATCCACTGCCTTTCCCCTCTTTTGCTTCATTGCTTCTGTAGTTGATGTTTTAGTGAACAGTAAAGTTGTATATTGGCGTTATGATTTATTTTCTACTCTGCACATCAGCTTCATCCTCTGTCTTGTCTTCATCCAGCCCGGCATTGAGCTTCGCCTACCCTCCGACCCCGGTGGCTTTGCATGTGCACCAACAGCTGATTGGCCGTCAACCGGGCATTGTGGGTTCTGCCTTTGGCCACAGTCCGCCTCTCATCCACCCGACGCCAGCTTTCGCCACCCAGAGGCCCGTCCCTGGCATCCCCCCCTCTGGGCTCAGCGCCAGCGAGCGCTCAGCAGTCTCCAACGACTCTTCACAGGTGAGAGCAGGCGCCCGCACGATTCATCATCACAGGTAATAGATAGCGGTGTCGGATGCCAGCCACATCTCGGCAAAATGTAGTGAGCCAACATGGTACAGGCAGGACCCCCCCTCCATACGCTCATCTCCTGGGAGTTTCCTCCTACTTGTGTTGTCTCTTGTTTTTTCGACTGCCGAGCACGGCCCAGAACGTGCCTGCAGCAAACAACAAGGGGCTTGTTAGCATAGAATCCCACTGCTGACTCCATTAATCACTAGAGAGAGAACAAGGATATAGTGAGGGAATATTGACATGGATGGATGGATCCAAAGGGGCTTTTTCTCTCCCTTACTGTATGTGCGGGCCCACATTTGAAGTAAATATTCACTGTTTATTACCAGTCCTCCCTGCTGTTTCCCATAGCTCGAGTTTTGTGTTTGCACGAATGAGGCCTCATTCAAATTGGCCTCACCAAAATTGCCTTTTCCTTCTCCTGAATAAACAGAATATTGCTTTGGGGCCACAGCTGAAACTCATATGTTTCAGCAAAGATAGTATTGCAAGCATAGACAAATATGCTGCACATTTTAGAAACTGCCCTGTAGAAGAAAAAAAAAATCAACAGTATACATTTTCTTTTAGAGCTAACAGAATACAAAAGCCAAACTTTCATTCCTTGTGAAATTTTTTTGTATGTTTCCCATAAGTTTTAAATCAACTTGGTATGTGAACAGGATTTCTCCTGTGGCCAAATTCAAGCCAGGGCCAAAGTCAGGTCATCCACTGATTCAGTGGTTCATTGAATTTGTTCATAAGTGTGTTTTAACTTCAGTGATTAGGCTCGCTAATGTGATACACTGTAATTTAATAGTTTTTCATTATCACCATTGCTCTTGCCTTGGACTGAGGATACAGAATCATTATACTCTAACTATAGTTGTGGTTTTTCTGGCTGATTAAGAAAATGATTCACTGACCTTTAAGCATTGCATGCATTTTTAATGCTAATGCTAAAAGGAAAAACATGGAAGATCTCAATGAATGTAAAGGGGAAGTGTAATATTATGGAGTCTGTTTTGTAGAAGCTGTAGAGGACTCAGGTTAGTCTGTCCATGAAAATCTTAATATCACATTATCGTTCTTCAGTGGATTTTGTATGCTCCTTTACAAATGTAACAGCGTAACACTAGATACTGTTAGCGTCGTTAAAGTTAACTAAGACTGACCAGCTCCCACTACGACACAAACTACATATAAATATAAAAGCTGACAAAAAGGTTATGTATTCAACCATTGATATAGTTTCCTTTTTCCTTTGGCATGAATCTAACTGATGTGTCATTGTTACCATTGACCACAACTATATTTAGCTTAAATATGGATTTATCATCAGTGAACAACCTGCCCTGACCACAACACAAACTCCAACACAAAAAGAAGAACAGGCAAAACTTTGTCATTAAATTTTTGATGAATACCTTGTTCTCCCAGCAATAGAATATGCCACAAACTTATATAAAACCCAGTCAAAGAAAAAGGTTATAAACAGAATTAGAAAAAATACAGCAATACAAATTTGTGGTTGTAAGCCTGCTGCCCAGAACTACATCTATATAAAGAAAAAAGTTGAAAGTGATCAAACCTTTATTATTTTTTAAAATTTTATTTTCACAGACAAAACCAACAAGTGAATCTGCTGTGAGCAGCACAGGAGACCCAATGCACCACAAACGCTCCAAAATGAAACCAGAGGAGGAGCTGCCGAGTCCAGGAGCAGTCAGTGTACAGGTGAGCACTGTCCACATTTATGACCAGAACTTAAACAAACAAAAAAACAAAAAACACTTTAGTTACTTTGTACGACAGCTGTCATGGATAAATTATTAATATTCAAGTAAAAGGTGACACCATCTACAATTTTTTTTTCTTTTATGTATTTTTTTTTTGCTCCTCAATTTACTATTTTACTATTTCACAGTTACATTGTGATACTTGCTGACAGCTTTATATTTGTTTGGAAGATTTGTCTTTGGAAGGAAGAAGATTGAAACTGTAATGTAAATATAATACAATAAAAAAAAATACTAATAATGTTGGTTTGGTAGTGAGAAAATTAAACACATTATTTAAGTAGAAGTACAGTCCTCATGTAAAAAATATTGTGTAAGTAAAGTGCGACTGGAGACAATCTATTATTTTGATTTACAATCCATTGAAACCAGTGTTCCTAAAGGTGATATAAATAGAGATGATCCACATGGACTCAAAGAGTGAAAGTAATAAATACAGTTCTGTGGAAAAAGTCCTGGTCCAACATTCTGTTTGTTGGTTTAGTAAAGTTCTAATTAAAAACAAAAAAAAAAGAGTAACACAGTCCACACTGGTTTGTAAATCCAAGAATTTACCAGTGGATTTTTTTCTACTAGGAAAAGGAGTGTTTATAATTGTCATCCACCTGCAACAGTACACAAGCTCACCAGCCGCTGTGTTTTTTTACCTGCATTTGGCTCCTTGTTGGCATTTGTTTCCCACTCTTCTCTTAACAGTAGCAGTTTCCCAAGTAAAACAATTCATTGATTTCTGGAACACTAAAGGAAATTGTTTTTGCTTTTGTTTAATCAAAATTTTAAGTGGCTGGAAAAATGAAAGAGAACTGTGGTAATGGTAAGTAGGCAATGTGTTTGCATCTGCAGGAAAACCCTTATTAGAGTCGATATTCAGCTGTGGCTCCATCAGACAGGGGCAGATACAGTGTGTGGTGGAGGCCCAGACTCTCCTGCATTAGCCCACACCAACCCGCTGCTACTCAGCTACATAACTATGACAGTGAAATATGTCTGGGCTAATAGAGCAACCTACAGCAGGAAGAGGGCGTTAGATTCCTCAAATGGGCTGCCAGGTCCTGTCGTAAAACAACGTGATATAACGGAGGAAATTTAAGCTGGTTCTTGGTATTTAGTCACTGTATTTTCTCCTTTTTATTACGTCGTAGGACTTGGTTTACAGGCGTCTGTACTGAAACAGTTTGACTCTTGTTCTGCAGGATCATCCTGATGGCATGACGCTGGTGAAGGAAGAAGGAGACAAGGATGAGAGCAAACAAGAACCAGAGGTGGTTTATGAGACCAACTGTCACTGGGAGAACTGTTGTCGGGAATTTGACACGCAGGAGCAGCTAGTACAAGTGAGTAAGCTAAAGATACTGTTGAAAACAGCAGTACAAGCTGCGTATCGTGTCCATTTCCACTCAAAGATGTGATTGTTGATGTTAAGGTCAATGGCAGCTCCAAAAGGCTGCAGGATTCTACAGAAATCTAAGGCCCAATCCCACTTCACCCCTCTATAAACAGATGCGTCAACTTTGTTTCCAGAAGAATTCAAGGTCGCCACCGTCAGCAGCTGTAACCATCTCTGTTGCATGGGTTTGGGCATCTTTTTGCGGCCATCAACCGTAAACCACAGAAATGTGATCTATAACACGATGAAATGGTATTAAACGGTCGATTAAATGATTAAGTTCTTTACAAAGGAAATGCATACATGTTTCTTTCATCACACTGCTGCACGTTTTTGTTGTGTTTACCTCCATCTTGCCAACGATTCAAACAGAATTATGGGAGATTTCTCATACTCCTCCATTTGTAGTGTGGTCCTGGAAAATCTCTGTTTCGAGGGCCAAACAGCCCTCCCCCTTAGCCCTTCCCCTCCAAGTCACTGAGAATCAGGACACCCCTACCCCTTTACCTGAACGCTCAAAATGGAGGGGTAGGACCTTCGCATTTTTAAAATTTTATTTCACTGCAGCCTTCAAGTTTCACTGAGTAGAATGCTGTTTTTATGGTCATCTCAACAGGAAAATGTCTTGTAAATTTAAGGCATGCAATTACCATCAGAATTTGAGACTGTAAATACTGTGGTGTGATGCATATACACTAAAATTGAACATTTTGTCCACAGAATATTAAATTACTTTCATTCGTTTTCTATACCTGCTTTATCCTCACTAGGGTCACGGGGGTCACATGGAGCCTATCCCAGCTACTTAAGGGTGCAGGCGGGGTACACCCTGGACAAGTCACCAGTTCATCACAGGGCTGACATATAGAGACAAACAATCACTCTCACATTC
>JAQQZY010000014.1:16528054-16557745 GCA_030068375.1 Ostorhinchus rueppellii | reverse complement strand
GTGTGTGTGTGTGTGTGTGTGTGTGTGCGCGTGTGTGTGTGTGTGTGTGTGTGTGTGTGTGTGTGTGTGTGTGTGTGAAGTTCATTTAGGTCATTTCAAGTATGGAAGTAGATGTAGGCCTATTTGTAAGGTGCCTTTCACAGACAAAAAACCCCACCCTGAAAATATTAGCAGCACCAGGGTTAAAAGTTAAAAATGAACACGGAATAAAACAAGTCTTAAAAGCCGCGTTAAAAACTACATGAATACACGTCAGAGGTTGACCCGATGCTACAGATACAGATTTGAGGCCTGTTAGTGACAGTGATGGTGGCGATGAGGCCCGACGCTAACACCATAAAGTAATTACTACCATAAAATTTTGTATTGTAAAAATTATTGTTAACCTGACAGAAATGTATATTGCCTCTTATTTGCTTTATTTTGTTTAAAACATGTAGAAAAATGTTTTACTTCACATCATTTCATAATTTTATCATCATAGCCTTTTTGTTTTGTTCAACCTCCACATTTCTGAAAAGTGTTGTTTGGTGATCATTTGCTCTGAGATTAAAAAGAAAGGTTAAAAGAAATAAATAAATCTCATTCCATCAACTTTCCCTCAGCACCAAAAACAACCTTTAACCCTTTCATGCATGAATTAAGAGACCCTTAGTCAAGATATAGTTCCTGAGTGTTTTTATTCCTCTTTGTTTGAAAAAAAAAAAACCCCAATGTAATCACGTTTTTTTTTTTCTTTTGTCCACTCATCTGGACTGGACACCATGCATTTAATTTTTCAACCAAAGAAACATGCATTTAAAGCCTAATATGAGAAAGTGATATGAAAAACTATGCAATAAAAACATTTTTAATGTTGTGTTGAGATAATTTGCCCCAAAATTTGCCAATAATTTGTTTATTTACCCTAAAACATGCTATTGCAGATCAGGTTTATCAAGAACAGGATAGTTACAGTAATTGTATGAATTGCAGCGTATTATGGGATGGTGCATAAGTGTCCACTGTGTTGGCTGATGTGGAACTAAAACAACAAAATCCATGAATATAGAAGAGAACAGTTTCAAAAAATAGCTGTCCACTGTAGTGACCACTATGCATGAAAGGGTTGAAGTCCAAAATAATGATGGGATGTCCGGTGATAATTAATTATATGAATTAATGGGAATGTTTTTATCCTGGTGCAGACTTTTGTCCAGGCCCAGTTGGATTTGTAAATGACATGCAGGGGTGTGTGATTATCTTGGTGGTCTGTATGTGTGTGTTCTTAAAGCTCGTCAGGCCTTCTCTACCCTCCGCAGTCTACCTTTCCGTTCCAGGTCATCTACATAGGTGGCGCTGTGATGCCATTGTTCTTAGATGGGGAGCCGGTTCTCTGCGTGTGCAGCCCTTGTTGAGGCGACTGCTGCGTGCCTCCCCGGTGTTAAAGGGAGATAAACGCGGGCGCGGTCTGAAGGCAGGCCCCCTCCCTGGCTGCCGGCGCAGGCCTTTAATTGGTAAAATGCAGATTTTTTTGATCAGGAGAAGGATTAGGCCCCTTATCTGTCTGGAGTATCTTACTCTAAGATGAAAAGACTGTGCTGAATTACACATGCCAATTCCAGCTCCCTGCCCCCTGCTCGCTCGCTCATTCTCATCCTCCCTCCTTCCCTCACTCACTCTTCAATCTTTTCCCCCTTTCTACTTCCTCCCTCCCTTCTTTGCCTTTTTCATGCTCTTTTTTCCCTCTTTACACAAAGCACTTCAGCAACTGACATCACAAAAGAGCATATGATTTATTAGGCCGTGTTTGATAAAGCTAAACGGTGTTGCGGGTCCCACAGCTTAGTGAAATTGCCTTGTAAACAGGCCCTCTTTTCATGCACGCTTGCATTCTAATGCATGAGGGCTATGTCCCAGAGAGAGTTTGATAAGGAGACATGGAGATGGATACCAAAGTGGGTGAATGGTGGGAAATAGCAAAACAAATGATGGGATTCTATTTGTTACAGTGTTGTGTATAGAGCTGAACATTGACAATGTGGGGCAAATAATTATTCAAAATGTAAAAAAAAAAAAAGAAGCAGCAAACCAAGTGTAAAATTATCTGTGGTGTTTAGTTCTCGTTGTGTTTATAGGTGTTGCATCTAAGCAACAGGGGTCTTGACCAAGAAAACAGCGTCTGCACCTGTGTATTTTTTATGTGTGTGTGTACCGCTCATACGTCACAGACGGCTTCAGTGTCCCCTGTGTCCGTGTCCCTGGTGCTCCCTGTCGTGCGACACCCTCCTAAATCCATCTTGGTGGCGTTTTTACAGTTGTTGGCCGATAAGCTGGCAGGGGGAAGATGAATAACCTGCCGCGCCGTCGCTATCAGCACCTGTTTGTCGATTTAGTCGGCCAACGGGGCCTGTCTGCTCAGCATGGAGATTATTGATTCAATAAGAATTGCCATTAGATCATGCCATTAGGTTTCTCGGCGGCCCCTCTCCCCGTGCTGTCTGTCCCCCTCTCTGTCAGCTCAGAGGCTCATGCATCACACCCGTCAACGGCCTCCTTCATTTGTACAAATACTGTGCGAATGTGTATCCATCTGTGTGTGCGTGTGTGTGTATGTCGCCGTGTTGTGCCAGCCACCAGCGTGATCCAACACCACAGCGCTCTCCCCATCGCTCTCAGCCGGGGGATATTGAACACTGCTCACACCAGACCGATCACTTGCCACAGGGATTCCCTCACATTGAGGAAGAAAAAGAGGAGAAGAAGAGTCAGGTTTTCTGAGTCTCTTACCGAGGTGGGGAGGAGATCAATCTTGGGGGGAAACTTCAACTAGCGTCCGCGGTCATCCAGTCCCCAATCATTTTCTATGGAATTGGTCTTGTTTTGTCACTTTAAAATTAAAAAATGTCAAGCGAGAATAATGGAAGTCCTTTGCAGATATATTAGTGTCAATTTTACTCTTTGCTTTTGCTGTCGCGCCCTTCTGTTTCCAGCCTACCCGTATGTCCTTTGGTATTACTGGGGAATGCGGTTGCTTTATACTTAGAGAAGACTCGGGGTCACCATGTCTTGGAAAAGCACTAAAAAAGTCGAGCTGTTTCTCGTGGATGTCATAGTCGTGGGGTCACAATCTGACCAAGGGGCGTTGGCCCTCGAAGGGTACAAAGATGCTTTTGTCGTGGCTCAAAGGGAACGGCCTCTGAATGCTTTATTTGCTTTGGCCCTGCATGTTTTATAGCTCAACAGTGTTGCAAAATCATGCTCAAAGAAAAGATGTATCCCCCAGACATTTAAGAGCCTTCAAGGTCAAGTCTCTATTTATCTCCCTCTCTTCCCTCCTGTTGCCAGCAGTCGCTCTGCATTCACCCCCAAGGTAAAAAGGACTCTTGAATGCTGCGCAGGAATGTAATAATACCAGTTTCTTTGGTCAGGATATTGTGTCTGTCTCCCTGGCTTTAAATTGCTCAAGAAAGGCACTTCAGAGGCCGCCACACGGTGTTGGATCTGAAAGCGCCAGATGTGGACTCCATCCCTAGGAGACTTTACGTCCGCATGACTATTTTTCTGTCTTTCCTCTGTGACATCTGCAAATGACCGCTTTTTTATAAGACAGTGATAAACAAATAAAAACAGAAGAAAAGAACAGAATAAAGAGAAAAGCCAGTGTTCACAGATATAATGCTTGGCTGGAGTTGTAAAGCCCTCGCATTTTAGATTTTTCCACTGAACTTTTGATTTCTCGCCCTATCTCCTCACCTCCCTCCCACCTCCCCTTCTTCTTAAGCCTCAGATTGGAAGTTGCCACGGCAGCAGAACTGTCAGCACTTGTCACAGAAGGGTGAGGGCCCAACGTGATGCGAAGTGACAGGGTTTTATTTGAAAATCCTGTTCAAATCGGACACTGAGACTGCTTTTTCCCCAATGTGTTTGTGCAGATTTTCAAAAATACCACAGGAAAAGAAATAGAAAGCAGGACTTTTAGATTTGCTTCATAGTGCACAGGAAAGAAATTGACACTGCACTCATGTCCATCCATAACTCTCTCTGAAGATACAGAAATGTATATGCATAGATTACTGTACTTAAAGTTCTCTCATCTTCTTTCCCAGCACATTAACAATGACCACATCCACGGGGAGAAGAAGGAGTTTGTGTGTCGGTGGGAGGAATGCTCTCGAGAACAGAAGCCCTTTAAGGCACAGTACATGCTGGTGGTCCACATGCGAAGGCATACTGGGGAAAAACCACATAAATGCACAGTAAGGAAAACTCACTTTGTTCATCTAATTATTATTATTTTTTAATCAGGGTCCTTTTTATTTTCAGTTTTTAAACATATAACAAGACACATACAAGGTTAAGGTTATATGCAGCCAGACATAATATAGTTGCATACAAAAATATATAACCCCCCCTTCAAATATATGTACTGACACATGCATGCATGTGTGTGTATATATGTATGTATATATATATATATATATATATATATATATACACACACGCACACGCATACACAAATACATATTAGTAAGTTCACATACACATAAATAAATAAATGAATAAAGGAAAAAATGTTAAATAAATGAATAAAAAAAGGAATCACTTTGTTCATTTAATTTGACCAATATATTTGTGTGTAACCTATATACACAGATTTCATATACTAATCGAAGTGACACCTCTCCACTATCGTTGTGCAGTTTGAAGGCTGTACCAAAGCCTACTCCCGTCTAGAAAATCTCAAGACCCACCTGCGATCCCACACGGGCGAGAAACCATACGTGTGTGAACATGAAGGCTGTAACAAGGCCTTCTCCAATGCCTCGGACCGAGCCAAGCACCAGAATCGCACACACTCAAATGAGGTACTGACAAACGTCCTTTCAAGTCCCAGTCAAACTTTCTACTTGGCCTAAACAAGCTCACTTTTCTACTTTTCTCTTTTTTTTAGAAACCGTACGTGTGCAAAATCCCCGGCTGCACCAAACGCTACACAGACCCCAGCTCCTTACGAAAGCACGTTAAAACGGTGCACGGGCCAGAGGCGCACGTCACCAAGAAACAGCGCGGAGATTACCCTCGTCCTCCGCCGCCCCGGGAGCCCGGAGGCAACGGCCAGGGTCGGTCACCAGGGCAGATGCCCCTGGGCGGGTACACGGACCAAAGGGAGTACAACCACGCTACCTCAAAACAGGATGAATGTCTGCAGGTCAAGTCCATCAAGACAGAGAAGCCCATGGTGAGACTCAAATGTTTAACAGTACTTCAGTCCCTCTACGTCGTCTCTAATACTTTTACTAACAGTTCTTTTACTCTAATGTAGAACTACTCAGTGTTTAGACTTTTGTGATAAACTAAGGGCATGCACATTTTACATTTCAAGTCTTCTAATGCGTACATGTTTTCTTCTATCCAATGCTTCGGCATTTCTCTCCTCCCCTTACTAAGGACAGTGGGTAATCAGGTGAGATAGGTGTCTCTTAAAAGTCTTTTTTCCAACTTCCATTTTTTTTCCATGCTCGTAATATTTATATCCATCAAAACTTCTGTCACGCCATTGCATCTGCTATACTTCCATCCAAAATGTATTCCCATCGTAGGATTCTCATCCATCATATTGATTAAAAGAATATATTCTTGTTTCGTTCTAAAGTACTTTGAGGGGTGACAGTTTTACCAAAGGTGATGTAGTTTTGTGAGTGATGCCTGTAACTGTAAGAGAATAAAAGTATGTCTGACTGTGCAGCCAGATTGATTTAACAATAAATAGGGCAGATTGTCTCTAAACGCTGCCGACACTTGATGCCAAAATAGTGAATCTCTTCTTCCTCAGTGCAACAGTTTCTAAAAATTCTGCAAACAACTTAATTGGGCAGTAGCCGGTCTCACTGGGGGCCTTTATCCTCTTTGCCTGAAAACAACCCAAAGCATGATTTTCTTTTTTGAAGCTTTATTGTGTGCGTGTTCCAAATATGAGATGAATGACAGAGGAAGGCAATGTTCTAATCATGGACCAAACACTGTCTGATGAATAGCTTTTTGAAAAGTTAAAGAATAAGGACAGCGGTTTGTTTTCTGTTTTACACTTCCAACTTTAAAGGCAATGATTCCGCAAGATTATCAAAGGTGCAATGTGCAGGATTTAGAGGAATCTACAGAAGTGATGTCATATTTGTAATTATGCTTTCATGATTGCGTAATCACCTACGCCAGGGGTGTCAAACATACGTCCTGAGGGCCAAAACCGGCCCACCAAAGGTTCCAACCCCGCCCACAGGATGATGTTTGCAAAATGTAAAAATTGCACTGAAGACATTAGATATTGCACTTTGTCCAGAGTGTCAAATTGCATTATGAAAACATTTACATTTAGAAACTATTGTCACAATAAAATGTGAATATCCTGAACAATTATGAACAACTTGAACATTTTTAAGAAAACATTTTTTTTTAAACAAAATAATAGAGTCAGTGATCTGTACATGGTGTTAATAATAAGCGGAGACATTATGTTGTTGAAACTTTACTTATTTTTCTTAAGAAATGTCAGATTGTACATGGTAGTTCAGGTTATTCATATTTTCACATTAAAACAAAGTGAAAAATGGATTATTATATAAAGGTTATGATTTCTAGTAATTTCCTGGTTTCCCCGTTACCGTAGTGAGGATAAAACAGGTTCAAAAAATGAATGAATTTGACTGGTCCGGCCCACTTCACATCACATTGGGCTGAATGTGGCCCCTGAACTAAAATGAGTTTGACACCCCTGACCTATGATATCATGTTTCGACAGTAGTTTTGTGTTCTCAGTGGCCATTGGAGGTGCTTCTATTCTACCATTTTGAAGAGGAGTGATTGAATTTGCAATCTGCATCCTTTCCACTAGATGTCACTAAATCCTACACAATGCACATTTTAAGACTTTCACAATTGTGTGTCGAGTTTTATAATCATTTTCATTGTCCGATGTTACAAAATCTACACTTACATCTATAATGAACACCAAAATGAACTTCTTTCCTTCTCCCTGCCACTATTTTGTCCGTCAGACGTCTCAGCCAAGCCCTGGCGGTCAGTCTACATGCAGCAGTGACCAGTCCCCCATCAGCACCTATCCCAGCGGTGGAGTCCAGCTTGCTGTGAGTGCTGGACGCTCACCAGGGGAGGGGCTGGAGGAGGACGAGGAGAAAGAGGAAAACGAAGAGGAGGCAGAGGAGGAGTGTGAGGGTGAGCGAGCCCCCATCATGGACTCCACGGTCTCCACAGCAACAGCGGCCATGCTGACCCTGCAGGCGAGGCGAAGTGTTGGCCGCCCCCTGCGCTGGATGGAGCACATTAAGATGGAACGGCTGAAGCAGGTGAACGGAGCGCTGCCCAGGCTGGGGCCCCTGTCCCCCACACCGCCCCCCAAAGCATCCACGTTACCCAACATCCTGGGGAAGGGTAAGGCTCACTTTGGAACCCTTTTCTCCTTAAATGGATCAAATCAGTCACGACCTCAAAACAACAATGTCATGGCAGTCTTGTAATATTTGACAACGATGGAAATGTTGGTAGTTTATGTGTTAGAAAGACATCAAGTGTTCAAGTCTGATCACTGCCTTTCATTACATCACTCTTTGCACCTCTTGCCTTTGAAATAAACAATAATTGATAATAGTAGGTGTAGGTAGAAGGTCTGAGGACGGTGGGTGTTTATGTTGTAGAGTGTAAGCCCTTCTGAATCAAATCCCGAGTTTGTGACATTGCGCTTTATGAATAAAACTGAATTGAAAGTGAATGGGTAGGCTTTATAGGCTGCGCATTATGGTAATTAGATAATAATGTTCTACCACTGGGGTGAGAATAAACAACCCAGGGGCCTGCAGCAAATCAAAACTACTGCGTTTCATCTTGCAGATTAAGATTTTCATGTTTTATACTGTTGTTGTGCTCAACGTCTGTTAAATACATTATTTTTTTGAGTAATTTCTTGTTTGGTATTGGTTTTATTTTTAATTTGTTGTTGTTATTAATTGTACGGATATTATTTTTTTAATCTATTCTTTTTATTTTACTCTGTTATTCTTTATTTATTTATTTTCCTGTGGTTGTTTTAAAGTGCTGTACAAATAAAGTTGGATTGAGTTGGATTTCTAATAGATGTATAGAAAAAAACGTTTTGAATAACTTTTTTTCCTGAAATATCCAACAGAGCGGTACATTACAGAAAACATTTTACCACGTTTTAAAAAGAAACATTGAAACTTATGTAATCCTTCTAATGTGTATAAATTACAGTTGGAGAAGTGATTTATCCTCAGTTCCATCTTGCCTTGTTTGGCTGAAGCATGCAGCCAAAACAAATGCTTCAAATTTACTGTTCTGCTAGAAAGTGGTTTCAAAACAATATCAAACTATATATCATATCAGACAGAATAGCATGAAACACTGTTTCATGGCCAAATGCTGCCAGTTCTCCGTGGCAACATCTGTTTGAGGGATCTCTCCACACTTTACTGTTGTTGCTCCTTCACCCACATCTCCCTCTTTCACTACATCATTTTCTTTTTCGCTACGTTCAACCTGTTCTAACGTTTGTTCTCTGTGTCTGTGTTCGTCTCTAGGATCCTGTCTGGGCAGGCCATGGGGGGTGTCTGCTCCTCAGCCACCTGATCATGCTGAGTTGGGTAGCACCGAGCTTACAGTGCTCAATTTGCTCAGAGATCGGCGTGACAGCAGTGGAAGCGCCACCAGCTCCGCCTACCTGAGCAGCAGCCGGCGCTCCTCAGGCATCTCCCCGTGCTTCTCCAGCCGACGCTCCAGCCAAGCTTCCCAGAGTGAGGGTACGATGGCGGCCGGCCACCACCGCCGCCTCCATAACCTCAGCTCCACCGACTCTTACGACCCCATCTCCACCGATGCTTCCCGAAGGTCCAGCGAGGCCAGCCATTGTGGAGGTGGGGCAGGAACAGGAGGCGGAGGGACTTTATCGGGTGGGGGATATGGAGGTGTAGGAGGAGTAGGCATAGGAGGAGGGGGGTCACGAGGGGTGCTCAGTCTAACCCCGGCACAGCATTACCACCTGAAAGCCAAGTACGCAGCAGCAACTGGGGGCCCACCTCCCACACCTCTACCCAACATGGAGCGCATTAGCTTGAAGACTCGCATGGCCATGATGGATGAGGGTGGTAGCAACAACTCATTGCCGCCTTTAATCAGGCCCCATCGCTGCAGTGATGGCACAAACGGGTACTCTAATGGGTATATGGGACATGTGGGCTATCGAAGGAGGGTTCTGTATCCTGGTGAAGGGCCAATGAATGGAAACCGGCGGGCCAGCGACCCAGTGCGAACGCAGGCTCCTGATATTTGTAGTCTGCCCCCAGTGCAACGCTTCAACAGCCTTAACAATCTCCACCCTCTACCACCTCTGTCTCATCATTCTACACCTGAAACTCGCAACTTTAGCCTTCAGAACTATACACGCTCAGAGGGCAGCTTGCAGAGAGGCCTGCAGCAGTCGCCATACACGCCCAGCATCGCAGAACACGCAGCCTTAGAAGCTCTGGCCATGGAGGACGGTGGGGAGGCCGGGCTTTTGTTAGGGGACGAGGACATGCTACCAGATGACCTGGTACAGTATCTCCATTCCCAGGTCCAGGCAGATGACTCCTACATGTACATTGAGGACCAAATAGCTTCTAGCCAAAGGGACACCTATCCAACGATAGAGGAGACTTCAGGGCTGAACATGGCCTTCTCTGGGCCGCACAACCTTCAGCAGCAGCAAATAGGTGAGAGGAAGACCCCCAGTAAACTTCCCATCCAGTGGAACGAAGTGAGCTCTGGGAGTGCTGACAGGTCTCCTCATAGGGTACAAAACCACCACTGTGAAAGGTGGTCGGGTACAGAACACAAACCTGTATCTGTGCCGTTTGGTAGGTTTGGAAACATGATGGTTCAGCAACAAGTGTCCCTTGATTTTCAGAACCCTTGTGTCCAGGCTAATCAATCTCAAAGTGCTTGCAGTCTCAGTCCTGGGGTAAAGCTAGAGACTCCCCCTCACTCCTGCATGGAGATGAGAGTAACTGGTCCCAATCACACAAACACCTTTGGCAGACTTCCGTTCTCTCAGATTGTTGATGGGCCTCTTCCCCAGAACTTCAAACAGCAGCCCTCAAATGGACCTCAAAGACAGTTCCAACAGAACCACAATAATAGCACCTCTTGTCATGTTGGGAACAACTTAATGCTAAGCAGGGCCTCCATGGACAACCTCCCGAGCCTCTCCCATGGCACTGGCCTTCATCAAAATCGGCAGACCCATGCCCCTCGCCCCCCAGTCAACAGTTACAAGAACTCGGTCAGAACCCAGCACTATCTCAATCCTGAGAGCACTGATGAAATCCAGGGTAGCCTCAATCAGCAGCCACAACTGCAGAGGAGTGGGAACCACTGTTCCCTTGCACATCAGGTATCTGGGCTGAAACTGGAGGCCCCAGACCATGGATACATAGAGCAGGGCTTTAATGACCACCTCTCCTTTGATCAAGGAGATCCCAAGGCCACCTTGTTCCCTGTCCTGGAAGACCAGTGTTTGCTGGACTCCATGGCTGAATCAGTGGAACAAGGTGGTGGTAGTGGGGTCTCTGATGCGCTTCTCTCTCCTGGAGCAGATCAGGTAACCAGCACAGTGAACGGAGCTGTGCCCGGGGTTTTGGACGAGGGGGTAAATCTTGATTTCAGTGTCATGCTCGAGGATGGCTACGACCAGGGCAGCGTGGTCTCGGGGGTTTTGAGTCCTTCTATCTTCCAGGGTCTTTCCAGGACATCATCACGTTTGACCACTCCTCGTGCATCTGCAGCCTTTCATAGCGTAGCCCCCGGCCTCAACAACATGGCCATCGGAGACATGAGCTCTCTCCTCACCTCCCTCGCTGAAGAGAGCAAGTTTTTGGCTATTATGCAGTAGCTACCCTCTCTGCTTTCTCCTCCGTTAGCATAAAAGTAAAACAGGAAGAGAAAAAAAACTCTGGTGTATGTGAAGATCTGGACAAAAGTGGCAATTACGAGAACTTTATAATGTACTTAACATGTTCTGAAACAGGCAATTGCCAAACCAATTTATTTTGTAAAAAAAAAAAAATCATCCCTACACAGAAATGGGATGTGTCCAAATGATGTATAGATAAATAGTTATATTCCTTTTCTGGAATGAAGGCTAGTTTTTGAAAGCCCTTCGCTTTGTATTATTACGATGTGATGTGGGCAAATGCTCACTACTTTGAAACAGTATTCTGTGTATCGTCACTGTTTTTGCTGTACACACTGTTGGTAAAAATGCATGTATTCAAGACTAAACAGGAACACTGTCTTTAAAAGTACATAGACTAGCCCATGTGCCAAGTATCTAAGGTTCTGATTCATACAGGTACAAAACTGCGACTACAAAACTCCACTCTTGATTCAGCAGGTCAGCTTCACGGGTTAAACGGACCCTGATGAGATCTTTATATATCATAGGTTTATTAAGTGGTATATTTACATCGGTTGTCATTTTATTTGTGTGTTACTTTGGTGAATCTGTTAATGTTTCAGTGCTTCTGCAAAGTTTTACCAAGTGGTGTTTTTGTCGAGAGTAACTCCAGTTAATGGTATTGAGTCCAAAAAGTGGACGTCACATCCACATCTTTAAGGCACCGTAGATAGTCATCGACTTGATATCTAAATGGCTTGATTTAGTTAGTCTGGTACAGGTACTCACAAGTGTGTATATAACAGTGTTTTTATATTGTTTGTGCTTTTTCGATGTTGGATTGCACGATTGTTTTGGAGTTGATGTGGAGATGGACATTGTCTCCTGGATGATCAAGTCCCATTTGGTGCTTTCTGTATGCTAACATAAATAGATATGAGTACGTCATGTTTTTAATCTGTCTTAATGACCAGTAAAGGTCCACAGCACATGAATTTCCCTCTCATGATGATGACAAATGTAAATTGATGTTCTTTTTAATAGGAAATCATTTGTATTGTTTTCTCCAAAGCTCTTAAATTCAGAATGTGTACTGCCATCGAGTATTGCAGTGACTTTGTCAACAGTGTTAGTATTGCCTTTCAGTCTTATGTGACTGCACACAGAATATTAAGTAGTTTACCTTTTTTCTGCGTCAAAGCAATGAGGTACAAATTGTTTTGTTGCTTTTTGGTACTTTTGTCATTTTTGTAGCTGTGCATTGATGGTGTTTTGCTTTCAAAGAAGTAGAAATCATTTCCTTTGAAAGAAGGAATTTACATTGAGGTTATGTGCCTTATCTGCCTGTCGGTGAAGAGAAAGAACACTGCCAATCTTCCATTGTGAATTATGAAAAAAAATTAAAAAGTGAACATGTAAAGTGTCTTGTAAGACCTGGAAAAGAGAAAAATGTTAGAACATTTATATGAGAAAAGTCTGATTATCAAGAAAAGTTGAGACTTGCGAAATGCGTTCTACTTTTCTTTTGTCTTTTTTTTTTTTTAAGTTTTCACATGTATTGTGCTTTTATATATATAATGTGTAAATACATTACTCTTTCTGTAGATTTAGGAGATGAAAAGGGGAGGATCCCAGAGCCAATAAAGAACTGACTTTGAAAGCAGGGATTCCCAGGCCCTGGGTAAAGGCCAGACAGATCTGGCTCACAGCGGAGCGTCAAGTGCCCAGCACTGCCTCTCCGCCAGAAGAGCCACTTTGCTCTTTTATAACTGACTACAAATGTTTGTATGGTTTTAATAAAAATGGAAATTATATTTCAAGTCTCTTTTCTTCTTCACATGCCAGTTTTGAAAACACATGGACATTTTATTGGTTTAAATGATGCTTTTCTTTTTGGAGACACCAATCTGTGATCTGAAACAAGATTATCTGTTTAAATAATCACGCACATATTACTGGAGATGACAGTGAGTACATCATCCTGAATCCAAAGTAAACTTCATAAAAACTGCTTTGAAGTGAAGACAAATGTCGTTTAATGTTATTTGAAATCTAACTTTAAGCATTTACACCACATTTATTAAAGACAGGGTCATAGTGTGTACTTCAGGTCAAAGTGTGAACAGCTTCACTAACTCCACTCCAGCAGTTAGTTCCTCTGATGCCCTCTACTGGTCATCACAAGAAATGACAACTACGAGACACAGCAGGAGCTCTGCAGTGAGATTTCTAGCCTCATGAATCAGATGGCATGCTCCTAAATGACTTTTTTTTGGTTACATATTTGCATTTAAAGAAGCAGTCCAGCCTCATCTCCACCACAAGATTAAAGCCAGCAGGTGCTCATATACAGTCACGTCCTTACAGCTGGTTATTCTACTTCCCACACATTTCCAGACCCTTCAGGCTGACGGCCCATCAGTGCTCATCACAAGTCCTTTTAGTGCCGTCCTTGCAAGCACAGAGAGCACTTGCATCATGCCCTAACTTCCCAGATGGAGAAAAATGGGAATCTTTTCAGTGCGAGTTTCCCATTATACTTTTTAGAAGCTCAACAGAAGCGTAATCACGTGAAGGAAATGAAGAGTACAGTTAGACTTTCCACTGCAGAGGGAGAGTTGAGAGCTGTAAATTCTTCCAACTGGATACAACATAAAGCCTTTTTACTTGGGGCGCGCTGAGGCTGTGGCTGTCTGAGTCTTAATGAGGTTCAAGGGTCAAAACCGGTCGTGTTTGGACTTTGGAGAACAGTGCATATGTTCCAAAAACAGCTTCTAACAGATTTACATGAGGCCAAACTACTGATAAAATGAAGAACGGGGTATTTGTGTACAATAGGAAACATTTTATTACTAAAAAGTTGTTTTATTATACTGAAGGTGCTCTTTCAGCAGCGTTTCCACAACTATTCTTTATTGAAATCACAAGGTTGTTTTTTTTAAACCACAGAATGGGGGGAAAAAAAACAAATAAATCGTACATGAGCTGACAGTAAATTATGGACTATATACAACAATGGGATTAGAGGGTCACAGGTGTGGCTTCAACAGACCAGCATTGTTTGGTGTTGTAACACATTAGGCTCATTCAGGAGGCACTTGAATCAGAGAGCCTTTAGAGCCAGGACCGAGCCATAGTGCTGGAGGGGGAGGGGCATAGGGGATAGAGGGGGGGGGGGACGAAAATATGGAAATGTCAAGCAACAGAAAACAATGACTTCCTGCTTTTAAAATAAAGAGGGTTTTTTTCTTTTAATCGAGGGGTACATAATATGCATCTATTCCTTCAGTTTAGACCTCAAGGCCTGGGATTCTTCTTCAGGGATAAGAGGGGGGGGGTGCTGACACGTGGGACACCGATGCATATACAGAGCATTTACACAGGCCTGCACCACAGAAATCTAGAGCACAACGGGTGCACATTCAAAAGCATGCATCGCCCCACAATGAGCAATGTGGTTAAAAAAGAAAAGATGTATTTAGACATCTGCAACTACAACAAAACCCAACTGTCTGCTGCTTAAGATTGTTAATGCAATAGACATACAGTATTTACAGGAATTATAGCTTTTCTTTAAACATCTGTCACTCCAATGCAAGTTAAATAAAAAAAAGTTCAGAACTGCATTGCTGGGTATGAGGAGGTTTACAAAGATAATTGCAAAAAAAAAAAAAAAAAAAAAAAAGAAAGAAATCATTGTTTTCGAGGGTGGCTACCAGTATAATGATCTATTTACAATAAAACACAACTATGTATCCATAAACAAAATGGAGTCGAGGAAGAACAGAAAGCAGAGACATTCTGAGTAGAAGTCTGTGTGTCGGCTGCAGAGTCCCTGTCAGAGCTGGTTTAGTGGTCGCTTCTCCGTCCGCTCTGGGAGCTGTGTGGCGTTTACGCTGTGTGTCAGATCTTTTCCTGGATAAAGGGGTGCTGCAGAGCCTGGTTGATGCTGATGCGCTTGGCCGGGTCCAGCATCAGGGTGCCGTCCAGCAGGTCCTTCAGCTGCATCACCTTCTTCCTCTGGTCCTCGGGTAGCCGCTGGCCGCCGATCATGTCGGCCAGCAGGTCTTTGGTGGGGTTGATGGTGCTCATCACCGTCACCTTCTCCTGAGGGGCCAGAAAAAAAAAAAAAAAAAAAACCCACACACACACACAAAGGAAATGAGAATATTATAGGAAAAAATGATTCTGCATATTCTCAAATGTATATTGTTCGAGTCAAGACTAAAACTAAAACTGCAGCTACAATTACAGTTTTTAAAAAAAACCTACAATGGAATTCCAATTTTGTCAGTGTCAGGATTCATACATTTTCAAATTCAAGCACTTTTAAGGGTCATTTGCAAATTTTTCTAACAGCACCTTATCAATATACTATCACACCTAGTCTGAACCTTTTTAAACCGTTTTATAAAAAGTTACTAATTCATAAAGTACCATAAAAAAAACAACAATAGCTTCTGATTATGATACATGTAACAAATGATTTGCATGATAATATATGTGCAATTTTTCTGCATATAATGCAAGTGTATATACTCGTTACACGGTTCTTTAGTCCTCAGACAGATGCCTACATGCAGGGTTTGGACACATTTGAGGTCAAATTGAAGCACTGTTCAAGTACTTTTTAAGGGTCATTTTCTAATCTTTCCAGCAGAGCACCTTATCGCTGGGGTCAAATACATATCTACAGGAACACATGATTATTTTTATTATATTTACTTTTTTTTTTTAAACCACAATGATGTACAGTGTATTATGCTATAAACATCTAAAATAATGTTTCATAATTGAAAAAAAGTTTAAAAATTAAACACCACAAAGTTTTATCCAAAAAAAAGGGAAGTCACTTGGTGTTCTTCAGACATACTCACAACCAAACCAAAGATTAAGATAAAAATGTACCCGGAGTCGACCTTAGAGCACCTGCTAATGTTCTTTTTTGACAAAGTTTTATTTTTCCAAAATGTATTGCCTCTCTGCAAGTAGCTTTGGCTTGAGTTAATACTTAAAACAAAAATAAATCACATCAGAGTTGTAATTGTATGCACTTCCAAGCACTTAAACTGAAATTCAAGGATTTCAAGGACCCGTACAAACCCTGGAATGCATTTAGTCTATAGTTTTTATTACTATTATTTTTTTTATATTGTACTATCTTTATGCATGCACATTTTTTCTTGTACTTTATTCTGCTGCTGCCCTTACAGTTGATTTTTTTTTTTTTTAATTTTTTATTAGATATAAAACAGACTATTTGTTTTCGCTAAATATATCACTTTTAAAAATATTTCCTTTTTTCAGCTTCTATAAATCAATACTTGCAAAAACTACATAAAAAAAATACTCAAAACAACTATTATTAACGCCTCTAATTTAAACTGGAATCAAACACCAAACTGAATGACTAAATGAAAATGTAAAATAGGAAACACAATGACGTGGGAGAAGGATGCGAGAAGGACCACAATACCCTTTCTGTCACTTTGTCGACTTCAATGTACAGGAAGTTCAGATTCTGATCGAAGTGCTGGTCTTTGAACAAGCCTTTACGGATCATCTGTGCAAAGAAAACCAGAGTGTTGCATCAGCCACAACTTCTGGAACACTGCGTGGAACAACAACTACTACTCCGCATTTCATCTAGGACAAGGAAGCAGTAAGTGGAGGAACTGAATGATGCAACGCTACCTTGTTGGGCATCTTTCCCTTGAGGTCCATGGCAAGTTTGATCATGTGATTGTTGGAAGATCCGGGAAATAAGATTTTACCAGTGTAGAGCTCGTATAAAGTACAGCCAACGGACCACATGTCGATGCCGTAGTCGTATGGTTTTCCTATGACTGAGACCAAGACGATGCGAGTCAGTTTTAAAGGGGCCGATTTATTGTTTCAGTCTTAGTTTTATCGGGGTTGAGGCGACTTACTGATTTCTGGAGCTCGGTAAAATCTGCTGACGAGGTACGGGGTGATGTCATTGTCGGCGACATGTGATGCAGAACCGAAGTCGCACAGCTTCAATATGGTCTTTGATTCGTTTACCTTGAAAGGAAACAGAAAACAGACATATTTTAATCACTGGCCACACTTTACTTAATCCGATGGTTTTCTCGCGGTTCTGACAAGTTTAATTCAAGACTTTTAAAAACTACTTAAAACTGAATTTAATGCCTATTTCACAGCCATAACAGTAAAAATTTGTGACTCCTAGAATTGAGTAAAACCTGTCACCAGGTCGAGAATGATCTTTTCTCCAACCAGACATTATTAAATTTGCACTTCCTGTTTACTTTTCACTTGAGTCGTCCCTTAAAGTTCCCAAAGTCAGCTTTCTTGGGCGAGGCATGCATGTCGGGCTGAATGTTCTGTGATCATTTCTGCAAAGTCAGCAATAATTGGCTCCTAATTTCGATATAAATTTTCAGATTGGAACAGGTGGACTGAGTAGACCATTATTGTCTTTGCAACTTGGACATTTCCCAGACACGTTTAAATAAAATACACCAAACAAGTTTATGGCAACATAACTTAAGACCTACTGTATCAAATTTAATACTTTTAAAAGACTTTTTTATGGTATTAAATGCAGATTTGTAAATTCAAGACTTTCAGGATTTTTCAAGACCCTGTGGGAAGTGTGTTTTGTTAATTGAGTGACTAAAGTTGTACCAGGATGTTATCTGGTTTGATGTCAGCGTGGAGGATGTTGCATCGTTTGAGCAGCTTCAGCGCCAAGAACAGCTGTTGACTGTAGGAGCGCACGGCTTTGATATGGAGTCCAACATCTTTGCCATACTTCTTCAAAACCTCTCGTAAATTCATGCTATGGAATAAAAATAGAAGATTTTATTAACAGAAGACACAACAGCGACGACACATTAATTGGTGCTGTTGTGTATGGGTACCTGAGAGGCTCAAAAACCAGACAAAGATGCTGTTTGTGGTAGAAATGCCTGAACAGGCGAAGGCAGTGGAACTTGTCGTCAGGATCGGCGTCATTCAGCTTTTTGAGGAACTCCAGCTCTTTCAGACCAGTCTTCTGCCTGAGAGCAGAACATTTCGATTGTTAATCAACACACCGTGCGGAGCCTGTACTTTAGGTGTTTGAATACACAGAACTCTGGCTCACATGAGCTCGTTGTTTCTGATGATCTTGACTGCCACCTCCTGGCCGGCCCTGGCGGTGTCTCTGGCTCGGATCACGTTGCTGAAGACTCCCTGTCCGGTGTAGCCGTACACGTCGTAGCGTTTGTCCAGTGTCTCCCCGATGTTCACCCCTGAAACAAACCAACAAAGAAGACGCTGATGAATCCTCTCCAGGACAAAAACAAATACAAGCACATGGGTGAAGTAATACTAACAATAATAAAACCCAGCACAAATCAGAAGCTCAACCCCAGGTTTCTTTAGGTTCCACTAGTTTAAAGTGAAAAATTAAGACTTTTTAAGCCCATTATGGCTGAGATTTAACATCCAGTTTTAGAGCAGAATGGATAATGCAGATTTTGCTGATGCACCCAATGTGAATATGCAACAATAATGGGTGACAGCATTTTGAGGCAGTTTTCCCACTTCCAGTGAAATTCTAACATCTTCACACCTAACCTTTGTAACGTTAATGTTTTCATGTGTGACCCATTATTTTCAACAGCCCAGTAAATGAGTCGTGTCCGGAGCCAGATTTGGCTTTTATCCATTTTAGATCAAAGTAGCATAACAGATACCATTCGTAACCCTTACATCTTTAAATAGCCATTATTTGGTGAGATGATGCCTTGTTAGCCCATGAACCAGGGTTCTGCATGGATACTGATGGTTTACAAAAAGACTAAATTAAATATTTCTCAAAAACAAATTAAGGTCAGAGACTAAAGCACCTAAAGCCACTTTCTAAAAGTAATGTCGGGTTCATAATCCATTCCATTTTTGAGCCAAGTCAAAGTCCTGTTCAAGTCATTTTAAAGGGATGGTTATGTTTTCTGGGGAACTAGGGTTGCATGATGTACATTCAGTGTGTTACCTGCAGTGGGTCATGGTCAGATCTGCCCCCATTTTAGAGGGACACAGAAGAACCAGCACTTGTTTGCAATGTTTTGCTGTCAACAGTAACAACAGTATTGACGTCACCTTAAAAAGACACACCTAAAAGAATCTGCATCATTTTCAGAGTATGCTACATTTAGAATATTGTCACAGATTTACTTTCAGTCAGTCTTTTGTACATCTGACACCACACTGGAGCAGCAGGGGGCTGCTTATTTGAATGAATACTAAGTATGTTCCACAGCAGAAAAAAACAGAGAAGGCTGTCTCTTCTAGATGTACACAACAGATACTGATTTTCCTGTTTTGTTTTTGTGGCTGGCCCTGTCTCCAGAAGCTCATTGCTTTGCTCCTTTCACAACCTACTGCAGGTAATCCACAGACTAAAGGCACTTTCACACCAGAGCAGCTTTAAACAGATCATTTCAACAACATTCACCATTTTGTTCATTTCTTTGAACAGTCTGCTTCTTTCGGGGAGGTGTGAATGCACAATTCAACTCTGATGTGGATCAAAGAATCGACCTCTGGTCAGCCTAAAAACGAAGGTCTTGTTCCAGACTACAACACAGATCCATGTTTTGTTTTCATGAAGTGGAAATGGAAGTTATCTGCAATAAAGGAGTGACATTTTGCTTTTTTTTAAAAATGGAATTATGTATATTAAAACATTTCTCTGTGCTCTACATAAACTGTAAATGCTCTGCTTGGCTCTGAATTCTTCATTAATTCAACTCCACAGGTCCATCTTCAACCCTATTTCTGATTAATGACACTAGAAAGGTCGTTTTGAGTGCTGGCCCTTTAAATGCACTTGAGCCACTTCATGCCCCACAACCTCCAGATTGTTGACCGTGCTTCTGTCCCATTCAGTCACTAGTGACGATTTTAGGTAATCGGCTCAAAGTTTGGATATGTTTTCAATTTTTACTACAACCGCTGGTGCTGATAAACAATTATTTCATACTCGGAGAAATGTTCATCAGAAGTCTTGACCTTATATGTGCAAATGTCATCACATAACTAATTATAGACGTAAAAAATTAGAGGGAATTAAAACGGGTTGTAGAAATTCATGAAATTTTTGCCAAAATGAATATAAAGATAGTCTTGCAGCACCCGGAGGGTTAAAATTCTAACTTCAAGATCTATTAGGGTCCAAATACACAAATAAATGAACCGATGACTAATAAAAGTGGGTGTAGCAAAATATGACCCCTTTAACTAAAAGATGAGTGAGGTTTCTTGTTCATTGTTTGTCTTGTCTTCATAGTTGATGCAGTGCCACTACAGGTGAGGAGCAGCAGCTTGGGAACAGAGCTTGGACCAGCTGAATGTTACAACCTCAAAAAATCTGAGACCATTAGTGTGATAACGACCTAAGATTATGTAAGTGATACAACTTTCAAGGAGCATAACTATGACCTCAAGGCCTAAAATTCTGATGACTACATTTAATATTTGAAGGACCCATGGAAACACTGGTCTGAGAGACTCCAGAGAAGATGTAAAGGTTAGAAAAGCAGCACATACGGTAGTAACCCTCTGCATCCGTCCAGTTGTCCCTGAGGTTGGGGTTCTCCTTGAAGTCCTTCCCTACACCTGCTGCTCTCATCCTGGCACTCTGCAGAAACCATCCACAAAGAAGTCAGTGGCTCAATAAAGACTGCCAAGAGTCTTCAAAGACTTGGTAATATTATTTTATAGCCCACTGTCAGTAAAACTGGGATACTAAAACACAAAATACTACTTGACAGTAAAATGGTCCTGAAGCCTGTATCCTATCCTTGAAGATACTTACATCAAAGTCAGCAGCAAACATGTCATCTGACTCTGTAAACATGTCTGGGGCTGAGGGCTTCTTTGGGTTGGCTCCTGCAAAGATACAACAACAATAATAATAATAAAAAACGAACTTCACTTTCCAGGCATCCAGCATGTTGTAAAACAGAATATCTGGAACATGTGTTTGATTCACATACTCTGCAGAGATCAAAATATGCTGCAGGTGGCAGAGACAACCAGGCTTTGGATTACAAGCCAGCAACTGAATGAACACATGACAAAAAGAAACAAAATTAAAATCCCTGCATCAAACAGTTCTACATCTCTCACACAAACCAAGCCACTAGTATTTTAGGTCTCGATAAATTGTTACCCTTTGGCCAAATGAACACAATAGTCATGTTACTGGCAAAGCATTGTAGAGAATGCCAATGCTAGAGGTGATATTAAAGCTCAGTTACTTTAACTAGCATGAGCCTATTTCTCACAAATGTCCATCATGAGCTAAACTTTATGGCCAACATAAGTGGCAGAAATGAGAGGAAAAAGGTCTGTTGTTTCCAAATGTTACTGTTGTGAAATACCTCTAAATGTGTTCATGGCACTTACTGAAACATGCATGTGACCACAGGGCTTTCACAAGCATATTAATGTTCTCTTGACGAGGATGAGCTGTCATAGCAAATGTAGCCCATCCTAAAGGAGTCTTCAGGATGAAGAACATGAGTGATATTGTGGTTCATTCAGTTGGCCTTGTATGCCTACAGATCTCATTGTTCTAACCAGGACATTACCGTCTTTCTCCTGGGCGATGAGGTTGTGCTTGGCTTTGATGTTGGCCTCGAATGTGTTGAGGTTTTCACGTTCATACTCCTTGACATCTGCAGCGACTCGCTCCAAGATGTCATCAGGTGAGGGTGATCGGCTGCGCGTACTGCTCTGTGGGCTGCTGGGCTCTGACACCATGTTGGTATCCTCGTTCACAACCTTGTATTTCTGTATTGTGGGTAAAAAAATATAACCTTAGTATCTGCGACTAAAGAACATGACATGACCTACCAACATCTGAAGAAACTGATCTGGATTAACTGTTGTGTGCCAACCTGGACAATGGCCATGCGTTGCTGCCTGCGCTGTTCAATAAGAGCTTCTTCATCAATCTCCTCACCATCAAAGTCCTCCAACCTTTAAACACAAACAAGACTTTAGAAAACATGGAACACAATGTACTGTTAATAACAGGTCCACAGTCAAGCCCCACATGTGTAAATTAACACATAAATAAATGACATTCTACCTTCAATTTTCGTAAACACTATCTGAACATGTGCGGTATTGAAGACAAACATTTTTGACCTGCTGAAGCAGAGTAATGCGAATGTTTGGCTTTACTCACACTTCTTCCTCTGAGGATTCCTGGTCAGCTTTCATACCCTCTGAAAGGCTTCCCTTAAACTTGTCTTCATCTCTGCTGCGCCTTCTTCTTCTCTCCCGATCACGAGACGTGGAGCGTCGGTACTGTCTCAGTCTACCGTACCGGTCTCTTTCTCCAGATCTGCAGGATATAGTTGTTAAACATTGCTCAATAATTGAAACAAAATATTTGTTAAGCCCTTTTCACACAGGCACAGCTACTGTCAAGTATGTTGGACATTACATGGAGGAGCTGCATGACAGAACGAAAACATCCGAATGAGTCAGACCAGACATTTAACAGAGTCTACCCAGCTAACTACCCAATACAGAGTCTGGGCAATTTAACATTGAGCCCACATGGAAATAAACCAGGTGACTGTCCTTTTGTACAAGCATAAAATGTTATGCTTGTATGCCTGATAGATTACTATTCAAATGTGAAACCAGCTTAGTGAAAAGTAAGCCTTCACCTGTGTCTCAGTGGAGACCTGCTCCTTCTGCGGGGGGATGAGCGGGAACGTCGACGCAGTGACGGCGACCTCCGTCTAAGAGGTGAGCGACTCATCCTGCGGCGAGAGATTGACCTAGGACTGTTTTCTCTAGATCTTTCTCTCCCTGGTCCTGGATCTGCTCTTGGACGCTTTCTGTCAGAAAATCAAAAGAGGAAACAGAGACTTAGGTGGACATCTACAAAGTCATTTTAATAAAAAAAATATTATGCAAATAAACCATAAAAGAGAATCAGCAAATACCCTTGTTTATTATGGTGAGACGTTTATCACTAAGCATATGGCATCACATCTGTCACACTCAGCTTATGTTGCTGTGAAAGGTAAAACAAACAACTGTTTACCAACCTCAGTGGTGAGTCCTGCCTGTCAGCATCTCTCCTCCTGTTGTCTGGCGAGCGGCTGCGGCCTCTCCTTGGGGAGGATCTTGTTCTGGAAGGAGAATGGCTCTGTTTGGATGTTCTGTCTGAGGCACTAGCTGATGGGTGATGAGCGTCTCTGTGGCGAGGAGAAGCACTGCGTTTTCTTGTAGGGCTGTGTGCTCCTCGCCTATGAGGGGACCGGTTCTCTTTCCCAGATGAAGCGTCCTTGGATGGGGACTTGGCTGGCCGTTTGTCCCTGTCTCCATCAGAGCGACTTGGTCGATCTCGCCCAGGTGATCTGGACCGCTGCCTCCCTCTTTCTTGGTTAGGTCTGTCATCACGTTGTGGAGAGGTGCGTTTATCAGTGCGGCTGCTTTTCTGCTCTCCTGCTCTCCAGCTGGAAGGAGAGTTTGACTTCCTGGTTCTGTCTTTGGACCTATCAGTGCTATCTGAGTGTTTTCTTTCTTTTGACCTGCTCCTGCCACGGCCTCTGTCTTTAGCACTTGTTTCCTTGGTACTTTTAGTCACCTTGTCCTGCTTTGACTCCTTTGCAGGCCTGTCCGCAGATTTGCTCCGGCTACGACGCTTGGAGCTGGATTTACTGCCCTCTGTTGAGTCCCGTCTAGATTTCCCACTTTTCCCCCCTCGGGGAGAAATGGGTTTTCCTGAGCTGCCCCTCTGACGCTGTTCTCCATTTCTAACTCTGCTATCACCATCCTCCTCTGATCCAGAGTTATAACCCTGAAGGATCAAGCCCATGCCCGACTGAACTTTCCCTTCCATCAACTGGCTGTCAAGCTCAGCTTTGATCATGGCCCTCTGTTTCTCCAAATCCTCTAGCAAGGCCCTGTCATCCAGACTTGGGTTTCCAGAAGAGGGAGAGGATTCCACTTTTCTGTGGCTTGAAGAGCCAAAGATGGCAGCACCAGAGGGAGAGGGGCCCTCTTTACGTTTGTGTTTCCTATGTTTATGCCGATGCTTACGTTTGCGGTCCTTGTCCTCATCAGAGGCATGTTTGTGCTTTTTGTGCTTACTACGATGCTTATGTTTTTTCCTCTTGTGTTTACCACCACTACTGTGATGTTTTGATACCTCTTCTGTCTTCTCCCCATTAGTTTCTGCCTCCTCCTAGAATACAGAAAAAAGGTGTATTAGTACAATTGTATAGATAGTTCACCTTGGCTAACCACAACAGATCAGCTTTATTCCCTAACATGAACTTAAGAACTAAGCCCACACTCTTGACAGATATAACTTAAACCTCAGACATGTACACTGCAAGCTATATAACATGCTTACTTGAACTTCCATGGAAACTTGCTAAATGTCACATACATAATACCAGTGAGGAGCAGAATAATGAAGAGAAATGATACAGTTTCAGAAAATCACATTTTAATGACAGCGTGCAACTGACTGACATTACTGCCATCCAGCTTACCTCTTCCTCCTCTTCTTCTTCAGACACTCCTCCACTGTCCTCATTTCCACTTCTTTCGTGAATTTCCAGATCCTGCTTCCTGTTTGAGGGTGAAAAAAAAAATAAAATTAAATTTAAAAAAAAAAAAATCAACATATAAGCATTCAGTTACACACAATACTTATTTTATCAAGTTGAGTAAAACAACTGTCAGTTTCCAGTCAACTATGTGTGAAATGTTTTGCCATTTGCCAGTTTTTGAAGTTCTCGGATTTTCACCAAGAATATGCATATAATTGACCTCTGGTGCATTAATATACACCTGCATTTTATGTAGTTCGACACAAAAACAACTGTAACAGATAACCAGGAAAAAAATACCAGGAAAAAATAATAACCACAGCATTAACAGGTGGTTTTGAGCTGTTTTTATACATATCTGAGAAATTGGGACTGTGAACCAAAAGCAACCGCAGGATACAAGAGCACGTACGTTATATTTGATGTCAGTCTAAAACCACTGCTTTCGCAGAGATACTATGTCTCTGTAGCATTCAGGCATGACACGAAGGAAAACGTACTTTGTAATGTTTATATTTATGAATTAATTTCACTACAAGTATAAGACAGAGCCACAGAGATGAGTACATATGTAGTTCACATTGTACAAATGCACCGTGTTAAAATACCTGACCAGAGAGGGCCTATATCATTTAAGAACACCAGTTTCAGGTCCTCCCACCAAGGACTTGCCGTACGGTTACGTAAAGTAAACTACGAGATTTAGCCACAAAACTGCGAAATATTAAGCAGTGATGATGGAAAACCTATCCGCTGCTTTTGGAAATACGAAGCTGTTTTTAAGTGTGACACCAGCTGTAATCGTACCAGTGTAAACTTCTCCGCTTCCCCACTGAGCGCGACCGCCAAGCTGATTTTCTCTCATTAGCTCGTGCGTGCTAAGCACTCCTAGCAAACTTGCAGCTAGCAGTACCTTCAGGTAGACCATTACTCTATTTATTGAGGCCCCTAACACTATAGCGCGGAATACACAATAATGCCAGGATGTACGGTATGTTAACCTTGAAGGAAACGTATAACAATATAGTAAATTTACACTTTAGCGCGGGATGCGTTTAGTGAAAGTTAAAGCGAGGCAAGCTAAACTACTAGCTTGTAGGCTAACAACGTTAGCAAGCCGTTGGCAAGTAATTAAGCTAGCCCTGGTAACAATGTGAGCAGCTACTTTGTCAGTCTCTGTACGTGTATTTCACCGAACAGTTTAATTTTGATATCAATTTGGAATTGGACGTACACACTATTATTACGGTCATCTTGTTAGAAATTAAATAACTTACACGTGTTCGTTGCCATTATTCATTCTTCTGGACGTGATATCCATCTCAACGTCGGCCATTTTCCTCAGCTGAGGGGGCTTTCTTCTTCGTCGGTAATTTTGAGCACGAAACTACAAAATAACGATACCCCAAAAATTTAATGTCTCCTGCTGTCTTGGCGGGGTATTGCAATGACAATGTTTTCTAAATCTCACCTTCTGTCCACCAGGGTGTACCCATGCACCACGGGTTTACAAAGTTAATATTCACATATGGGCAAATACCGTATTAACACTGAATGTCCATAAAAGCAAGCTGTTAGCTGACATAACGTGACAGTGATATTAAGTGTTACGCTGTTGCCAGATATTTTCACTCTTAACCATTTATTGGGCAAGTGACTATTTTTGGTAATTCTCGCATACATTACAAGACAGTGACAGTAACGGTTCCAGTGAGGACAGCGAGTCACCAATCTCAGGTCCAATGTGGTTTCCAGGGTCTGTAAAGTCCACCTGTGCATGAACAGTGAGTGGACCTGGTTTGTTAGGTACCATGAAGTAATGGTATTAATGTAATGATGACGTAATGGTACTAATGTAATGATGAAGTAATGGTACTAATGTAATGATGAAGTAATGGTACTAATGTAATGATGAAGTAATGGTGCTAATGTAATGATGAAGTAATGGTACTAATGTAAGGAATGATGTTCAAAAGGTGAATGTGGATGTGGACAGGGGTCTGGATCAGCACGCGTGTTGGTCTAATGTTCTAAAAGTGATGTTCTAATATTCAAAAATGCATCTTTCTTTCACCTTACACATGTTTTTCTTGTATTTTTGATATTTACTTCTTGGATTAGTTACCAAATATGGTAACGTCAATGACCTTTACTTTCTACATAACAGTAAAACATTTTGAAAAATGTCACAAAAGTAATAAAGTCTTGTTATATCATCCAATAACACACTAAGGCTGACATTTAGAATTTCGGAGTCTTTCTCTGAGTGCCCTATAAAGGGTTAAACATAAATAATCTCAGATACACTTGATGTCTATGATCCAACTTTTTTTTTTTTTTTTTTTTTAATTCTGCTCATCACAATAACTTTAGCATCAGTGAATCTTGGTGTGGCACAGTATTTTAGTATAGTGATAGGGGAGTTTAGGTGGTTGTTTGTGTTAATAGATGGCCTCAGAATCAGTGGTGGATCATGTGACTGCTGAGGTCCCCTTTACACTTTGTGGGGTGCATGCAGGGGTTGCATCCCAAATGATATAAGTTGTATCACCATCACTGCAGCAGTGTAACAATAAGGCCTACAGTTCACTTTGGGCACATATCATCTGATGAATGTCCTTTGTGACAGCAGCAGAGATTTGAGGTATTTGTGGCTAGAGGGAAAATGGAAATATTTAAAAACACAGACCCAATACACAGGGCTGACTAATTGTTTGCTTATATCTAAATTTTTAATGTGCCATTTTCTTGTGCGAAATAAACTTAAGCCACCCACATAGTGCATACAGTTTTATTTCAGCAAGAAAATATATGAATTTGTTTATTCAGCAATGCTGCATCCATTTTATGCTCCTGATGAATTAAGCTGCATTGCCTGAGAAGCAAACTCACCTCTCCCAACATTAACTTGGAGAACAGTTCAGTTTTAAACTGTTCTGAGGGTTGCGATTAATATAGCAAGCATAAACATGTGGGAATAAATGATGCTGTTTGTGTGTGGATAAATCTAAAAAGATCTGATTATTTTAAAATCTCAGGTACAGGTAAAATGTCCTTTAAATGTCTTGTGAATCCTGTTGTTTGTGAAAATGAGATTAAATGAAAATGAGTTTGGCAGTAAAGTATGCTAACAGTATTCTTTGACTGTACGGACAAGCAGGTAAAACATCTGTTATTTCAGACGTCTCCTCTTCTAAAAGGAGAAACCACACAATTTGATTGCTAAATAAATGAAAGAGTGCAAATACCAAAACCGCACCTGGGTTAGTGTGCAGTGGCTTATAACATTTAGAGAATGCATATGGCATACTGCTTTTACGATGTAAGAGTGAAAAAAAAAAAAAGCAGAAGCTTCATATTGTGCTTGTGACATAACATGACATTCAAGGATGCAAGAGCATTCAGAAGGCTGTTATTATCCACCCTTGACAGCTTTATATGAAGCAGTAAATTATGTTATTGTGAGACACCTGTGGTTCCTTCTTCACAGTGGTGTGAAAGGAATTGAGACGTGTAGATTTAACAGCATTAATGTTGATGTGCTGGCAGATGGGATGAGGCTTCTGGCAGATGACACTTGTGCAGGTGTTACTATTATTCTCACAGGTTTTTTATTTAAATTTCTTTAGCTTGTGCTTGGTCTAGACTAAACTGAGGACGGTATAAATGGTTGTTTTGACAATCTTTTTCCACATTAGAGAAACATTTGTGTTTAAAAAAAGAAAAGAAAATGAAGTTCAGAGTTTGGATTTTGTTATTCCTGGAGCCCTTCTCATCTAAATGTGCTGTATATCAAAGCACCAAAAGGCTGTAACTCACAGTCTGCACTTGCTGCTATACCATGTGTCTCAGATTTATATGATAAAGTTGGGAGCAGGAGGTCTCACTGCAGATTAAAGTGTCGGCCATGGGGACATTAGATATTCCATTAGTTGAGACCTCTGTCCCAGTGCTCAGTAAATCACAGCCGTATATACTATAGGTACTCAACGTTGTATACAGGGCAGCTCTGTGGTCTGAAAAAGAGGTAACATGACTGTGGATCATACAGTTCTGGTGTTTGTTTGGTTCAGGAAATGTTTTTTTACTTTTAATTCTGCCCTTTTGTTAAAACATTATTCATTGTTGGTGATGGAAAAATATTGACTTTTACATTCTTATGGTTATATTAAAGTGCATGTGCTTATTCTCATCTATGTTAAACAGTATATCTTTATTATTCATCATAAAGCACTTCATTATAAACTGCAACTATGCTGTAAAAGATGTGACGTCAGTTACTTCAAAAATACCGAAAACAAAATGATGCAAATTATTACCACGTAGATTTAACGTGATGTATTTTCTGAATGTCAATCAAAGGTATTCTCCAAAATTATTACATTTACTTATATCTGCTAAATATTTTACAAAAATTAATTCATGCTTGCCATATGAAAATACAGGGATCACACTAAAATTTCATTAGATTTATTGATACATTAGCTACAATGCTGCATTTTAGTCACCAAACTCTAAAGTAAGGCAGTTGAGTTTAGGTCAGTGGAAATATTATGTAAGAATGGAATTCAAAATCATGGCAACAATGGATTCAAAATGAATAAAATAAATGCACTCCATATTAAATCATTAGCTATTTTCTCCCAAAATATGCTAAAATGTAATCAATAAAATTGTTAAACTATTTTTACCATGATGTAATATTTATTTAGACTATGTTTTGCATATTCCAGGTAATGTGGCTTCCATTTATTGATTATTAGTATTAATTTACCTCAGTTTTTACTGTGCATTGTAGTGAAGATGTTGTTGTACATTAGCTGTGATCTTAATTAGCGCTGATCAGTATGAGCTTTATAAGTTGGATGATACTGAGCAAAGCACAGGCTGTAGTTCTTATAAAATTAATGTAACAGCTTACTTCAATAATAAGCTGTAAGGGTTTGTTTCCTGTCTGTACCCACCTGGTCCAATTTCATAGACATACTCAGAAATAGTAGAATTTTGATTCCAAGAGGGATATGTGGTATGATGTCATATTGATATTCTACAACAGGTGCACCTGCAGAGGGAAATTGTGAGGTATCTGGGGGGGGGGGCTGCAGGCGCTAATGTTATCCAACTATCAAA
>JAQQZY010000014.1:16472203-16483374 GCA_030068375.1 Ostorhinchus rueppellii | reverse complement strand
TCTTCTTCTTCTTCTTCTTCTTCTTCTTCTTCTTCTTCTTCTTCTTCTTCTTCTTCTTCTTCTTCTTCTTCTTCAAGAGACTTATAAGCCTCTTAACTTTCACCTCACCCCCCCAGTCTGCAGATCTATACCTACAGTATTCTTACGGTTCACTCCCACCCTCCCCCAATCTATGTACGCATCTCATTCATTCTTATGGTTGATATAGCTAGCCATTAACTTTGTGCATTTTTTTTAAATGTGGAAAACATCCCACTTTGTAATTTTTTGCTTGGTAATATTTAAGTTGTTTATGTTGTTTACATTGACCTGGGTACAAGTGACATTTTATGTTTTAGCCCTTGAGCTGTATTCAAAATAAAATGGGCACGACAAAATAGCAAACATTTGATTAAAATAAATAAATAAAAATTGTTGTTTAGATTAGTCGACTCTTGAAAAATCGATATCGATCCATTTTCCATGTTTTCTTGATAATAACCAAAGTCCCTTCAGTTCTTACATCAATATCTATGGCATTGTACTGACAAAAACAGTGCTTTTAGACATTCCATGTTTTCTTTTCTGTCTGTTTTAGTCACATGATACACACAGGAGTTAGTGCTTGATTCCATTACCATTGTTTTTGATGACTTTTGATGGTCTAATGGTTTTTTTCTGTGACTGTACGTACTGACTGAGGTTGCAGTTCATGTTGCTGGTGTCAGATTATGTTCTAGTGTGTAGCTGTTATTTCAACCCGGTCATCACCCTTCACTTTCTTTATCTTATGTCTTTGCATGAGTTTTGGTTGTGCTATTATTAGGATCCTTGTCCTCACTGTTGACTTTAGTCCCTTGACATTTAACCTGCTGAGATGTCCATATATAATTCCAACAAGGGAATTAGGTGTTGTTTCTTTCAGGCACACTGTGTTCACACGTGTACTATTACATTCTCCTTTCAACTTAATTGAATTATAACACTGACTATTCTTTGACACAGTTAAATATCGCATGAGCCTTTAATATTTGCTCTTGTTAATATATGACTTTTCTAAAACATGTTGCAAAATAATTTCAGTTCTGTTTTGGTAATTTTATTACTCCCGCGTCACATTTTTGTAGCGCATTATGGATTATTTCTTGAAAGGCAAGTCATTTGTTTTTTTCTCCACAAAATGTACAAATTTAGATCGTCACCAGCTGCTCAACAGCGGAGCTCAAGTTGACATGAGAGAAATGATGATCATCTAAAGCTGAGTTTCCGCTATATATTTCAAAGCAAATCATTTATCTGCACGCTGCCATAATGGCCTCCCTTTTTGGTGTCATCAAGCTCATTTGGAGAAGTGCCACAGGATCGCGGCAGGGTTCACAACACTGAACTGAGCGAGTGATGAAATATCCATCGAAGAACACGAGAAGGCTCCCCCGGTGACAGAAGGAGACTTGATTTAGAGTTCTGTTTCCCCCTGAGTTCATTAAACCCTGCAGACTGATGCAACCTTAGCAATCCTTAATGCATTCTGCTTGTTGTAAGAGCTGGAGCCCGGCTGGAACTCAATCAGACACAGTCGTTTGTTCCTTTCATTAGAAAGTTGATAATTTAGATTAAACTGACCTTTTACTTGAAGGAGCTTTTCTTCACAGATTAGTGGTTGAGTTGCAAAACCTTGCACAAATGTAGTTGTTTGAACTCTTACTTAAAAAATTAAGAAAAGAAGCATTTGAACGAAGCTTTACTCAGGGACACCTTTTTGCTTTTGATTAGAATTTAGAAGTTTAGTGAGTTTATTATTATTTTTTTTTTTTTAACGTAGTGTAATTTAATATTTTCAAAAGGAAATGCTGGTACATAATCCTTCAGTAACAGATTCAAACATTAACCCATAAGGACCCAGTGTTACTTTTGAATTCTCTCTATTTAACCTTTCTTAAATGATTCATCGCCATTTATTCTAATATTATCCTCTTTATTTAGCATTTTTTCAGTCCAAATATCCCATTTTCTTATATTTAATTCACGGATCATGTAGATGTTCATATAAACTCAGATTGAAGTTGAAGATTATTACATCAGAAACAGAGAAAACTAAAGAAAAAGTGACTTTTTCAGTAAAATATATCACCAACTGAACAACAAACCAAATGTGTCCATCTACCGTCATTGATCCAACCCTATGGGTTTTACTGGTGAATTAATTTTGTAGAAGATGACTGGTTCTATGTTCACTACGGAGCCTCTGAACATCCAAATGGGTCATATCTGATGACAGACTGTATTTTACATGAATTATTCACATGTATTGATAGGATTCATGGATCAACATATATTAATCATTTAAGATTAGTGGATGGTTTTGGTCACCTGTGGCTGTTTGGGTCTTTATGGGTTAAATGACTGTTATATTCACATATTTCTTTTTTATTTAGGTTAAAAGGTGATCTTGCCTATAATTACAAAGGACCAAGGACAAAAGACGACATTGTTGAGTTTGCCAACAGAGTAGCAGGGTAAGTCCATCACAAGGTTCTTCATTCACTTCTTTCCAACATACACATAAGACTATGTTTTTCAGGAATATGTGCTGTAGTAATAAAGGCGTCCAAACACACTTATCAATGCAGGCCATATTTGTTTCAAGGCTCAGTGGATTTCTGCTTCTGATGCTCTAGTTTAAGCCACTGTATCAACACCGCCTGACAGATTTTCTCCTGCTTGAGGGAAATCAGACAAGATCCGTGACAGAGGGGTTGATCAAAAGCCTGGCTCTCATTTCAGTCCAGCACTGCCAGTTGTTGAGTCTCCACTGGGTGGCGCCACCACCACACAAATTAATACTCTGGCATAGAAGCAGAAATGTTGGAATTGGATGTTAAGTGTGCCTTTTAGTATCTTTTTTTTTCCCCACTTGAAATCGCATTATTAATTTCATCGTATTTCCATTGCAGGCCAGCTGTTCGAGCGCTTCCCAGCAAGCAGATGTTCGAGCACATGATGAAACGCCATGATGTGCTGTTCATTTACGTCGGCGGAGATTCTCCACTTAAAGTAAGCATTGTCCACGGCCATGTTCACATCACAAGCATTAGTGTGCAATTCATGTTTATTACTCAGGCATTTCTGTTTTTTTTTTACTTTATCGTCAATGGCAGGTTACAATGAGAGCTGATTACAGACCTGTAGGTGTACAAGAACAACAACAAAGACATCACAAGCAACACACAATAATTTATGGGGCACGATATCATTAACCCATAAAGACCCAGAGCTAATTTTATGGCAGATCTAAAATATTTTTTTCTCCATATTTAACTTTTCTTAAGCAGTTGATCAACATTTATTCTGATCTTATCCTCTGTATTTGTGTTTTTTCAGTGGAAGTCATGTGCTTTCCTGGATTTAATTTACTGAACATGTAGATGTTCATAAAAGCTCATTAAAGTTGAGGGTTATTATGTCAGAAAACAGAAAACTGTAGAAAAATGACTGTCAGCGATGATATCAGTAACTGAACATAAACCCAGTGTGTATCCACTGTCACTGATCCACCTCCATGGGTTTTACTAGTGAAAAACCTTGTAGAAGATAACAGTGTTTCCACGTTCACTATGGAGCCTCTGAACATCCAAATGAGTCGTATCTGAGGACCGTGAAAAGATGACAAACTGGATTTTACACCAATTTTATCAACATATTGATAGGTTTAAGGGTTCAGAAATTATTAAACATTTTAGAACAGTAGATGCTTTCGGTTGCCGGTGGCTGTTTGGGTCTTTATAGGTTAAAATCTTAAATACCAGTTCCTAAATTATGATTTTTCAGTACCAAATACACATTGCAGTCCAAGTCAGCAGATGTATTTTTGGATGGTTTGCATTTTTAAATACTGCAAGTAGTTTTACAGCATAAAGAATACCATTTTTTTACCCTTAAACCTGATGTTATCCTAGAAAGTCGTGTGTTTTCTGCAATAACATCCATAGGTATGAATGCATTTTTGTGATGTTTGATAGTATATAAGTACCCTGATTAAAAGTATTGATGCTAGTCACACACAGAAGTAAACGTAGAGCTAGTGTATGATATCTAAATATGAGCTGATGATTTCTTCTCAGAGAAATAATTGTGATGGATTCAAATCTGTTATTATAATCTTGTCCTGTTAACATTAAAACATCACTGCAGGATATAGATGAGCTGTAATTATCTATAATAACCATACAATTAGAGTTTGATTGTTGATAAAACTTGAACAGGAAAAATGTCACATGACCTAAATATACAAGACAAGAAAAAAAACCAAACGAATAAATGATGTTGATAAAATCAAAATGTCATCATAAACAGTTGCTAGGCCTTCATTAAAGCATACAAGGAAAGGGATGCAGTGAGTCAAATAATGTCAAATATTTCTGTTAGTTTTTTCTTGTCTTACTCAGTTGAATGGAGATATTATCACGATGAGGTAAAGTAGTCCGGAGTATTTTAGTAAATTTCATAAGATGATTTGTAATAACTGTAACAGGCCATCATGGGAGTAACTCAAGTCACTGTTCACAGTTAAAGTTGTAAGCTGATGTTTGGTAAAATTGAATACGTGAGCAGGTCATAATTTCAACAGTGACAAGGTCTTTTGTGGATCGATGTCAGCCGCTTCTGTGGTGAGAGATCTCATCCTAACTTTCAGGATATGAAGAGCTACTTTTAACTACCGGACAGAAATGCGATGAGTATTGATGTAGAATGTGGAAACCTGGCCTGGAACCGATTTAGGACCACATACGGAAATCACACAAATATGATGAAAAAGAACACACCTCAGTCATGTTGGGGAGAAAACAGACTTGGACCTCTTTTAAAAGGAATTAGACAGTAGTTTATGGAAATGAGATATCAATCAGCTGCTTTTATTCTAAGCACCCAGCGCTTAGGAACTGCCACTCGACTAAAACCATGTGTATTGATTGAATGACTTAAGTAGCACTCAGCTACTCTTGTAACATGTTTTTTACCATGAGCGGGATCTGCATAACACCTCCATGTGAAAAAATGCTGGCATTTTTAGCGAACACCTTTGTGTAAATGCTATTTTAAAACGACCCCCCCCTTTTGCTGTTTCAGGAGAAGTACAGCGACGCAGCCTCTGAGCTCATTGTCTACACTTATTTCTTCTCAGCTTCAGAGGACGTTTTACCAGAGGTAATACTTTGAATGTGCATCTATTTTTGAAAGTACTGTGGTACAACTTTTATAAAGATACAGAAATCACTTGTGGGATTTCTTTTTTTTGCCGTCGTATGCTATATTCAACTTTTTATTGGCACTCTGGAGTATTGCGCATTCAAAAGATGTTTCTATCTTTTCTACTTTCTAGACTGAAGCATAGAAAATAATTACATTCTTGCAGTATAATTACCACAGGCATTGAGCTTGCATTCTGCCTTTGCAGTATGCAGAGAGGTTCACAAATTATAGCCAAGCCCTACTGCCAACGGTCTTGTCCCATATTTTCCAGGTGCACATACACTGAGGGTGTATATAACCTGATTTATGAACTTAGGCTTTAAATGATCTTTTTTGTTTTCAGTCGGTAACTCTGCCAGAACTTCCTGCAGTTGTAGTCTTTAAGGATGGAGGATACTTCACATATGATGGTGAGTGTTTTTACGTGTGTTTGACTTATCGTTTTGTGGGGTGTTTTCTTCAATTTAACTAGTTTAAAGATTTGTTTAGAGGGCAGTGTACACCAATTTTCTTGTCGTCTCCCTCTTTACTTTGCAGCGGTCCTTGTTTTCTCTAGCCCTGTTCCTCTAGATTTTCCGTTCCTGCTGGTGTCCTTTCATCTTTCTCACCACACTGAGTTATGGTGTGCCTAGCCTGTCATAAAGCACCCGGGGCTCAGCCCACTATTGTGTGTGGTGAGGCCAGTGATGTTGTGGTGGTTTGTCTTTGGACGGTCACACATAGCAGCCCAGGGTGGATGGAATAGCCTGTGTGGGCGTGGGAGCCCACAGTGGAGGCCAAAGAAACCAGTGCAAAGCTGATACTGTATATACAGTCGGTTAAAGCCAAGAATTAAATCACAGAGGCAGCAATCAAGTCACTCCGAAAAAAATTAGGTTTGACATGAGAGCGTTAGAGGAGCTGCTTTTTTTCACCGCCCTGTTTGAAGCCACTTACCGCAACAACGTAAGTGCACCACATTCCTCTATGATGTCCTGAATTTTGCTGCCACTGCGGACCCGGGTCGGGAGCCGGAAGCGGAACCAGAGCGCGTCCAGGCACAGCGACAACACAAACGGGCTCCAGTAGTGGCTGTTAGGGAGGCTCGGCGCGCGGTGTAGAGCCCGGAGAACAAAATTCATCTCTGCCTCAGTGTGAGAGTTCACATCCGTCTGCTCCACTTGACCATTATGGAAGGGGGACTTCCTGTACCAGAACTGCAGCAGGAGGGGCTCACCACAGTAGACGTTAATAACAAAAACTCCACACTCTGCTGAGTCCTCCAGGACCCTGATGCGGAGGATGTGGTGAATGTCTAGCATTGCCATGGTGACACCGTATTAAGCTCGTCAAGGACTGAGAAAGGGGAGCAGGAAGGCAAAATGACACGCTTGTGTCCTTCCTCTTGTGGCGGATTTATCCTCTTCCTGTCAAGCCTCAGTAAATGTAGAAAAAATGTATTTTTGAATTATTGTGGAATATACTCTAGGTACAGAATAGATAAGAGGACATCCGACTGTAGCTCATTAAGCACTTACATAGAGTGACAGAATGTGGTTTGTCTGCTGCCTCTTTCACCACCTGTGGTCCTCAGCGTCTGGGGTCTTCTCCAGCTGTGCTGTGCTGCGTTGTTCAGACTAGTCTCGCTGCAGCCATGTTGGCTCAGAATAAATAAAGCTGAAGGTTCTTGTGCGACTGCTGAGACGCATTCTTTGCATGATGTTCTGTCACAAGCATTTATCAAATTTTATTCGGCTATACTTGTGCGACACATTTGCATTGACACCCTGTGACACTGTTTTATGACAGCCCCTGACATTTATTTAATCAGATGTGCAGCATTTGTACAGTTATATAACACATAGGCTTTATGAGCTGTGTGGCATGTTGTTTTTATCTCCAAGATGCTGGCAGTTCTCAGACTATTCAAGCAACTTTTATTACCTTCACGCTGGTATTTTTCCTTTTTTTATTTGTATTTTTAGTGGATTTTGCAGATTTGAAATTCTGTGCACGTTTACCGTCTTGTCTTATTGTTTTTAAAGACGGTAAGTGACTGAGCAAAGCCACACTGGCCAAACAAAGCCCTCTCACTTTGAGTAAATGATATTTGACATATTATTGTTGAGCTTTGATTGGTTTAGTGCACATCACAAACGGCGGCATTCCTTTTGAAGTGCACTGTTAAAATATAGTACAGCACCGAGCCTCATACATATTTAATTACCAAAATCCTCAGGTTCAGGCTGCTACAAAGCAGTAGCAGAGTTTATACAAGGCTGTGCTGTTATTGTGCTTCGAGAGCCACATGGTTTTGATCATTGCATGTGAAGCTGCTGGACTACATGTTAGGACAGCATGAAAACTGAAAAGCATAATTAAGGTGCTTGTTACTGTGTAGAGTGTGCTGTTTATTTGTAAAGGCATCACACACCAATGGGATTTTTTTTTTCAGATATGTGCAAATCATGTGCTTTTAAGCAGGCCTTTGTGTGAATCCATTTTAAGGCGTTATAGTTGGGCTTAATCCCTTATCGCAGGGGAAGGTACCTAATGCAGCGTTCTATGAGGCAGAATGATTTTGCATAGGTTTAAATGGAGCACTTAAGTGACGGGCTGCTTCAACAGCCTTGAATGTGATGACAAGGTGAGATCATATTTAAAGTGGTGATAACGCACACTGACTGCACACATGGACAGTATTGACTTTATGGGTTATTTAATGGTGGTGATGATATGCTAAAGGGAAATGCAATAAATAAGTCAGAGGTGTTGACTATGTAGCCTGCAGACGTAAGATCTCACAGATCTACCATTCCTCTTCAGCTTTTTTTCGCTATAGTGAGAAAAAAAAGCTGCATAGTCCTTTTTAGCTCACCAGCCAATAGGCCATGAGCTACTGTGAAGGTACTGTGTTCGTCGTTGTCTTCATTAGCGATTTCTTCAAACACCTTCTCTGACAAAACTACTGGTTGGATTCATGTCAAGTTATATATGTAGCTTCCTAGGGACAATATCTAGAAAGTATGTTCACAGTTTTGAGATATTTTGGCTTTGAATTTTTGACGAATTGCTGAATTGAATATTTGCTTTTCATGGTTCTCCCCAGAAATTTATAGTATCCTGGCCAGACTGCCGGGGGGGTCATGGTTCGTGTCATCTAGATGTAAACAGGAAGGGAGTTTACGTGCAGTCAGATCCTGACCAATAAGAGTGCTTGATTTAATGCATTACATCATATCCAACCAATGGGAAGAAACTGTCGTGCTAAAACCTCGCGATAGACGCAACTCCGCAAGATTTCAAAGGAAGAACATCATGGCGCTGGAAAATAGAGTGCGTGCCTGCAAACCCAGTGGATTTCAGTAGACATTATCAGGGGAAAATAGAAAAAATGATTATAGTGGCGCTGAGCTAGCAGTATACTGGCACAGCGCCATTGTTCCATCATCTGGGGAGAACCCTGCTTTTACTCATAATGGGCCGAATTTGGTGGTTTATAACATGTACATGGTTAGAGATATCAATATAGTTACTGTTGAGCACTGACAGGAAGGGGTTCATTTGGGTTCATGACCCTTGACCTTAAATGACCTTGAAGGGTCAAACTCGTATATCTACATTTCAATAGTTTTTTTTCTCCGAAACTACTGGTCAGATTCATTTCAAATTTTATATATCTTCCTTGAAACAGTGTCTACAAAGTTTGTTCACAGTTTTGAGATATTTAGATTTTTGAAAATTTTCTACAAATTTTTGAAATATTAAAAATTTTTCTTATGTGGGTCCATAGGTTAATGGTTCATAACATAGGGGTGTGTATTGGCAAGAATCTGGCGATACGGTACAAATCACAATACTAGGATCACGACACGATACATCACGATACTGTTAAAAAGGCAGTTTTTTGTATTTGTTTCTCTTTTAAAAATGATTATTTTCTTGAAGAATTGAACTACACCAGAAATATGCACAAATACTAAACACATATTTATTTGATCACTACAGGATCTGATGCTGTATCACAAAATGTTCCTGTGTTAAAATTAAAATTATATTTTACAGACATTACAGTTTAAAGATCCTGCTCAAATGTTCACATTCTATTAGTTCATAACTAACATCATAACATTATTTTTTTGCGATGCCAACAGAGGAACAGTAAAACGTGCTTCTAGGATGTTTCAAATGACCATTATTTAATAAAATAGTGTTAAATAATAATACATAAAATAGAAGCAATAAAGAAAAACAACAAACAAAAATGAACTTCTACTATATTTACATTTGAATAAATATCTAAAAATATCGATACTGTACTTTTTAATATCGATACAGTATTGTGAAATTAAATATTGCAGAACTGATATTTTCTAACACCCCTATTATAACATGTAAATTGTAACAGATAGCAATATAGTTACTACTGAACACTGACAGGAAGTCATATATGGACTTTTATTTCATTAGTTGAGTTCTCCGCCAGTCAAAGTCCCGCCCACTTCTGTTGGGAGATCGATCTCCTGCATCAAAACCACAGGACTCTAACATAGCGGCAGAACCTGACAACCTCACACATTCAACTTGTTATTGATTCCCAGTAGAACATGCCAGTGAGATACAGGAACATTGGTAGTATTTTGTGTGATGTAATGATGTTGAATAAATTTAACAATAGTCTGTACAACATGAACAAACCCTCACAGTTGAGCTGGATCAAAGTCTTCTCGTGATTATTGTGGTCAAATCAAATTGTGGCAATTTAAGTCTATTTGCTTGATTGCCACCTTTCATTTTTTTTTACACATTACCTCGCTGATGTAAAATATCCCCAGACACACACTGGATCTACTCAGTTCAGCCTGTTTTTGGTTATATAACTCTACAGGCTGACGTTGCAAATGATCATGTAGTTCTAATCGTTTCATACCTATATAAGACATTTTCTGTAAATTCAATGAATAAAACCCATAAAATTACCTCATCAAATGACCCGTTTACATTTAAATGACATGCTCTACACATAAAACGTACTCATAAATGATTATCACCTTTTATTTAGAGCCTTTGAGACAATGTTTAATTATAAATGGAAATTCATCTTAAATAAGAATTTGTTAATAAAAAAAAAAAACGATAGATAGCTCACACTTCAACTACAGCACAAACATACACAAATAAGTTTGATTGTGGTCTAAAATATTAGAATCTATAATAAAATAGTCTTTAACAGTAGAATTGGACCTTTTATAACCACATACAAACAGGAACATGTGCCTAAGATAACTATTAGCTGTAAAACAGCATTTGAACATGAAACATTTTCAAGTTTAAAGGCTCTCAATTCATTTTCTATCTTACTATAGAGAGCTACAGCAGCCTTGGGTCACCATTAGGTTTCTTGTTTTATCTTGGATAGTGTTTTCCACACACGTATGTAGTTTCAGCTTCTGTAATAAATGCTAGATGCCTTCTGTCCTTCCTCACGTCCTCTCAGATCACTTGAATTGCAATACGCTGACAAGTAATTGTGGAGTTTTTCCCAATGACACACCAAACTAAGACTGCAGCTTTAACCTTTAGATGCATGAGTGTCTGGACCCTCCATTCTTCCATAAGTGCGTCAAAAATTACCCATGTTAAAATCACTGTGTTTTTATGCCAATTTTGTCATGTTAAAAATAATCATTTGTATTATATTTTGGTGCAAAAAATGAATGATTGCATATTTTAACATTTTTAACAATTTTGAGATTTAATTTTTTTTTAATTTTAAAAGCAAATTAGTCTATATATAATATATAATATATACAGTGTATACTGTCTATGAATGTATGAGTAACTGTAGAATGAATCAAAGCTTCAGATGAAATTCCATTGAAAACTAGAAAAGCGCTCAGAGAGCGCAGACCTCCGCCAAGGTAGTGTTTGATCTTCACCAAAATCTAATCGATTGGTCCTTG
>JAQQZY010000014.1:16437303-16461410 GCA_030068375.1 Ostorhinchus rueppellii | reverse complement strand
CTGAGATGGACACTCCTTCACCTTCACTTTTTTCTGCTGTAGCCAATGACAGGTGGACTTGGCCTTGTGTTTTGGGTTATTGTCATGTCGGAACATCCATGCGCATTCAGTCAGGGTATGGAAACTTATGAGCACAAGTATGTATATAGACAATCAAACAGTCTTGTAAAAAGTACAGAACTGTCAGGCTGCGAAAATACGTAAATAGAAAGAATACACTCCCTGAAGTCACACAAGTGGCATTGTCGTGATTTCATTGTTCTGCCTGTTCAGAGGTGCTGAAGATGTTATAACATGAGTTTTAACACTCGTACTGATTTTTATCTCTTTAAAGGCCATTTCACCTAGCTGTCAATGAACAAGGTGAAATATAGTAAAGGGACAGGTTTTCTGGTGTTAGTGACGTGAATCATGAAAAGAGAAATGCAGTCCACTGAGCCATTTTCACACAAATGGAGATTTGATCTAATCTACCACAAACTGATGTTGTATGTTGCGACATCTGCGACACTTGTTTTTGATGCACACATAAAAGGAAATTAAACTACACAGAATCAAAACTACGGTTGGAAGAAAGTGAAAATGAATGGAGATGTTCATTTTTAAAGATAAATATGTCATTTTTGGAATAAATGACTTGATCAGAAACAACTATTGACACGATATTGCAAATGACAAATTATTCTAAGTTTAGTACAAATTCCAAACTAATCCAGTGAAGATGGTGCAGTTTATGAAGCTTGAAATATGTGGAAAATCCCAACAAACTGTGAGGCATCTCTGAGATGGCACAGAATGACCCTAGTGTACTGAATGCGAAATCCTTTTTGACGCATCAGCTCTGTAATTGTATTTTCTTCATGGCCTAAAGGCTGCTTTTCAAGTGCCAAAGAAGGGACATCACGTCTGAAGGCTTCCAAACAACACATTTTGGAGAGTTATATATAACTACTCTGCACACCTTTTAATAAAAAAAATAAATAAAAATGAAAGCCACAGTACTCTTGAAATGTACCGTGAAAGAATGTCACAGTTATATCAAAAATAGAGCGGAAAGTTCTATGATTTTACCAAAAAACCCCATAATTTTCCAGTATTTTGCATTGAATCGTAAAACCAAATAAAAGATCAGCAAGATTTTCATACATATCGTAAATTTCTCTGATTTCTGTGATACTGAATCCGTATTGATCTGGACTTTTCGCTCAACTTTCACAGAAAACTAGGCATATAATTAGACCAATAATAATAACTGGAGAGCTTAAATAATCTTCTGTATTTGGCAGCAGCAGAAAACAACGCCAGAGTCTTTCAGTTCGAGTAGTTCCACTTTAACCTGTGGGTCCTGAGTAATGCCTAAATCCACAGAGGAAGCAGTGATGCCAGAGGGAAGGAGACCGAGGAACTGGTGAAGATCTCTTAATGAGTATTTGGCTAGTTATGCTCCAGGAAGTCTGTCCAGTCATTAATAATAAAGAACCTCTCATAAGAACAGGCTGAATTAATAAAACGGCAGACGCACTGAAAATACCCTTTAATTATTGAATGTGCAAGAGGTTTCCAGTTTCATCTTTAACTAGTTTGCCTCTTTTACTTCCTTTCATTTTGAGATGTTACTCTCCTGCACAAATCCACAGGTCGTATTCACATAAAATCACACTTCAGAAAAAAATGAACAAAACATATGTACGTGCTCAGAAATACAGTGACATTCAAACTCCTTAAGTCTGTGAAATATTGCTGTCTTTTCTTAACTATTTCCTATTCCTCTTCTCTTGGAGCTAAAGAGTAAATCTGTATGGAATGTATCATTTTTTCCCCTGCCTTCACAAAGCTGCAGCCTATCACCACAAATACCATTAATGACCACCAGGGGGCAGGCTGGTACTCTGATCCACATGACAAGAGGGTTGTCTAGCCTCAAACCAAATAAGTCTGGATAACAGACCTTTTAAGTTGTATAACAGTTTTTTTTAAGTAGACCTATTTGTCATGTTTGTGGGTTTGGGCTTTTGAATGGCTCCGAAATAGCTCTTCTACCAGAAAGTGACCACTTGTTTCCTGTTCAGCCAAGTAGAAAGCTTAAGCTATCTTAATGTTTGAGTGATGAATGAATGAATAAAGCGCTCTCTCGGTGCCTGTCCTTTCTTCCCCTCTGTTGAGAGGTGATGCTTCTCCTCCAGAGCCTCTTATCTCCCCGCCATTGTCTTCTCACCCTGTTATTTTTTATTTCTTTTCTGTGTGGAGTCTGGTTGTGATTTGTAATCCCTGTGTGCCACCTCAGGCAAATTGGTGGCGATTGCAGTCATCGATGAGAAGGACCCCACAGAGGAGAGTGGCAGGTACAAAGAACTCTGAAATTAAAAAGCACCATTCCTTTATAAATGTTTGCTTTACAGTCCCATCATGACCACTGAAGTCATATGTGCGCAGATTTCAAATGAAGATATAAGTTGCAGTTATTGTTTGGCGTCTTCCCACAAATTGTAGGCAGCGGCTAAAAAAGGTTGGACTTAATCTCATGTGGTATTTCGTTCTCTTCTCATTTGCTTTTAGATTAAAGACCTTGATTCAGAGGGTGGCAAAGGAATACAGAGAGCATTTTAACAGGTAAGGCACGGACCTGCGCCGAGGTCAAAGATGAATATCCAATTTATACATTTATTCTAGGATGGTGCGCTCGCTGGGGAACACCGCTTGTCTATTCATAAGCAAGTTTATGCCTTTGTCAGGGCATGTCTGTTTTCGTTGAGGTTCAGTAGAAAGGTAATTATGCAAAATGTCAGCCTCCAAATATAGGTGTTCTTTTCAGCCGTCAGTCAAAAACTCTGCTCGGCTCGTATTAATGCATAATTTTCTGTTTTTCTTTTTTCTTTTTTTTTCTAACTCCAGTTGTGCAATAACTGGGGATGGGATGTTTATGTTCTGTACTGCCTTGTTCAACCAGCTTTTTGTTTTTTTTTTTCTATTGGAGGGAAACCAATTTAACAAGGCATCAGATAATAAAAGAAATGCAGGCAAATTCAAGACACTACTGATGTCACGTTACTTTATTTATCCATTGCTTGTGAATAGTACAGGTTTTGAAAATAACACCTAGTCGTAGCACCCAGGTTAACGTGTGTTTCTACGAGCATGTGTTCTGTTGAAGTGGCCTGAATTACAATCAGCACCTGTGGCGCCGACCCTTCTTTTCTCCGTTCCCTCATTAGATCAGCAGGTGTCCAGAGGATTTCATCCAATATCACGTTCCAGTTAAGATGGAACCGTGCCCTATTATTGACCACGCTGCTCAATCAGATAGATTTTTGTGTTTCAATGAAGAGGTGTATTGCAAATCACCATGATCAAAGTGTTTCTCCGTCCACTAGGACTGATCAGGCGTTCCCATTAGGACTCATTGAATTACGCAGATCCCTATCTTCAATTAGACGTCTATCCACCACACTACCCACTGGTGTTTTTCTTTTCTTTTTTTTGAAGACTTCTGAGTTTTAGATTCCCACTGAGATGAGAGAAGCCTGCAGTGTTCTGAGGCACCTAAGCGTTACACGTAATTACAAGTCATAGGCTTGAGTATCGCCCCCGGTGGTGGGTGGAGGCAGAACGTACAGTGGTGTCAACAGATCATGGGCGATGACTGACATGTGAATGAGCTGACGCCTCTTGATGCAATCATAAATGTCATGGAATTCAGCTCAGCCTCCATTTACAGCATTTTGACACAACAACGAAGGCAAATCTCTCATCTGAGGTTGAACTAGTGTGCGGAGGGGGATAAAAGGCACATGCCTACATGTGAGCAGACTGTGCTCATGGGAGGTCTGGTTTTGTTAGTTGGTGGGTGTGCGTATCAGGCTCTAGTCACTGCTCTTGTTGGCTGTAACTGTGCACTTTCCGTTCAGAAATCAGTGCAACAAGATGAGACATGAAGGTGGACTGTAGGAAGGGCCTCTGGGGAAGAAAGTAAAACATTTAACCTTTGACCTTTATCCATGAATGAATGTGGAACGTCTAGTTTCCAGATACCTTGGGTAGTTTTTGTCAAAAAGCGAGGAACAGTGAGATCAAACCGTGGATCTGTGAAGCCTTGAGCTCATATTTAAGCTAGGAGTGACTAAATTTGAGTAAGCTCACAACAATAACATTGTCTTAGTGTACTCATGCTGCCAACTAGTATATGTTATAGTACAAACAAGGCAAGAACCAAAAGGAAGCCAATGTTTAAGTATGGTAAAGTGTGATACTGATGATAGCCACAAGATGCTGGGTCCAGAAAACCTGTTGACTTGCATTGTTCCTCCAGCTCTTTATTCCCTGGAGTCATTCTGGTGACAGAGCTTTAATATGGGTGTTTTTATCTTTAAATTATTGCTCAGTTAGTAAGATTTTGGAGTGATAGAACATTTTTCTTGCCTGTTGAGCTTGTTTATTAAATTAATGTGCTACATTAAAGTAAACATAAACTATATTATTGGTTGTATTAGGACACGGAACTCAGATGTATCATTGCCAACCAAACAACAATGATGACTGTCAGAATATCATTATATATTGTTTTCAAGATCATTGCACAGCCTTTTCTAATTAAGTATTTCAGGGTTAATTTTATTTACATTGTCAACTAAAATACTTAGAAAATGCTTAGATTTTTATTTTTTTTTTACTTTTACACAGTTTTTTAATGTTCTACCTCTAGATTTTCAATATATGTCATTTTTGTTCTCAAATAAACATGGTGTCTGCAACTGTTACGAAAAAAAATTGAAACCTTTTTTAAAATATTGATTTATTTATGATATATAAATAATATATTTATAATGTTTAGAATTATTGACTGCAACGGACATCTTACAAGTTCCAATTTAAGGTGTGATTTATCCCAGTGTCACTGTCCGTATAAATGTATTCTCTTGCTCAACTCGAGGTGTGGTCAATAAGTTTTACCTATAAAAAAAATGACTGTTCGAAGACAACATTTGGTGAAGTTTACATCCCCTTATCGTTTATCAGCTCTACCCCTTTGTCCAAATATGGTCACTTCCAGTTCCAAAAATCCAGTGTTTGTAATTTTATTTCAGTTACTTGCTTAATGTTTACCCACAAAATTGATAACAATGGTATAAACACGCAAATCATTGGTTTAGTTGAAAGATCATATAATGCACTGTCAAATGAATGATACCATTAGATAATATAACAAGTCTACTTATTGTAATTAAATGATATTAATCAACCAACTATTACAACAACAGTGGAACAGTCTCTCAGGGAAATAAAAAACAAACATTTTTTTTCCTCCAATAAACAGATGCTTTGAAAATCTGACTCAGCAGGCGAGTAAGCTATCATGCACACCTGCCAAACAGCACCCACATGACAGCCATCAGAGCCTTCCATCAGCCTGGAAATCTGATCAACACACAAATCATTTACAAAATGACCATTAGTAGTTATTTGAGACTCCAAATAAAGTGACTGGGATCATACAAGCTGCAGATATTTGCCTGGACCTGGCTTCAAGTTGAAGCTATGGTTTCTCATTGCATGTTGGTGGAGACTTACAGAAAAGTTACACTAATAAATTTCATCGCACTATTAAAGACAATACTCATGGTGACCCAGTTTTCAGCTACAGTTCTCCTTACCTCATTGTTGTGATTTTTATGGTCACAGCTTTACAGTCTCACCCCTTTCATAAATCCTATTTTTAGTCCCGGTGCAGAGGCAGTTTTTGGTTGAAGTACTACCTAATAAATATTAGGCACCATGACAAACTACATGGCGAAGAAAGTGAAGCATTAGCATGTAGTGGCTAGTCATCTGAGACCTAAACAGAGCTAATAAGGAGGAGAACCTGTGATGCACTGGAGTTAGATCGGTGGCAGGAACCATATAAATGGAGGGTGGTCTCTGCAGTGCCGGTCTTTTAATGATTCCACATTAACAATAAATAATGGTTATGTTTTGTTGAGTGAATTGTAAGATTGTTGTTTTGGTAAGAATACATTTGGAATGTAATATGCAAGTTATATATTTTTTGTTACAAACCCCGCCCCTTGCACATATTGTAGCTTATTTTGGCATTGATCCAGCTGATGTGATCATGTCTATGTGTGCTGATGTCAGCATATTAAATGCCTCTATATAGGTGCCAAGTTTGAAGTAAATTTAAACAAAATGGATGTTTCTATAGACATTTGAAATCTCGCCCATTATAAGTAAAAATTTTAAAAGTTTGAAGTATGAGTTACTTTTCCCAAAATATAATCACATCTATTCTGGGTCACTGGCCATCTGTAAACCCAATCTGGTAGGAATTCAACCAATAGTTTTGCTGCTAGAGTGTTAACAATAAAACAAGCGAAGAAACAAACAAACCGAACTAAAAACAATACACCTTACCTCCCGGTTAAGGCGGCAGGGTAATTATGCATTGAAGGAAAATAAGATAAGAAGCTTTATTTGTCAATGTACATAGCATACAACAAAATTTCATTCGGCATCACATAGGTTGGATCAGCAGTACAAAAAGGAGTAAAAAATTTGATAAAACAGATAGTGTTGAATCAGCAGTATGATGCTGTACAGCAGGGGTGTCAAACTCATTTTAGTTCAGGGGCCACATACAGCTTAGTATGGTATAAAGTGGGCCGGACCAGTGAAATAATATACATAATAGGATAACTTTTGAGTGAAAAACTTAAAATTCCGTAAAGAAAATCTTTATATCTATGAATTGTACTCGAACTTAACATGAACAAATACAAACAACCTGAAAATTATTAAGAAAAAGAAGTACAATATTAATAATATTACGCCATAGTTTATCATTTATCCATGTGAATCACAAGTTAGAGATCACAGTGGATCTACAAATACACAAAAAATCAGATAACAGGCAGAATATTATTAAAATTCCACATATTTTGCTTAAGACATTTCAGGTTATCCACATTTTTTTTTTTTTTTTAATAAAAGGCTAGTCTGTACAGTTTTTACACTAAATCAAAGAGAAAAAAATGGCAGTTTTCATTATTTATAAGTTATTCTGATTGTTAAAATCTTCAGTGTAATTTTTGTATTTCACAAATTTATCCCAGGGGCCGGATTGAACCCTTATGCAGGCCGGATTTGGCCCCCGGGCCGCATGTTTGACACCTGCGCTGTACAGTAAGGGCAGATCAGCATGGGAAGGTGCAGAAGTAACAGTTAGGGGTGTTAGAAAATATCGGTTCTGCGATATTTCATTTCACGATACTGTATTGATATAAAAAAATACTGTATTGATATTTTTTAGATATTTATTCAAATGCAGACATGGCAGAAGTTCATTTTTGTTTTTTGTTTTTCTTTATTGAATATATTTTCTTTATTATTATTATTTAACACTGTTTTATTAAATAAGGGTTACTTGAAGCATCCTAAAAGCACTCTTTTACTATCTAAGAGGCAGATGTTAGTTCCTCTGTTGGGATCACACAGAAACAATGTTATGATGTTGGTATCTGTGCATATTTCTGGTGTAATTCAAATCTCCAAGGAAATAATCATTTTTAAAAGAGAAACAAACCAAAAATTTGAACAGTATCATGATACATCGTGATAGACTGTATCGTGATTTGTATCGTATCGCCAGATTCTTTCCAATACACACCCCTAGTAATAGTGGGGGCGCAGGTCAGACATGTCATTACAGTATAGTACAGCGAAGAATGCTGGGATGCGATCAGGTGAGTGAGTTCACTGCTGTTTCTCAGACTATTGGTTCTGGTGGGTCTGGTTCTCGCTCTACCTGATTGAATAAACAAAAGGACAGGCAGATGTTACTCAAATTGATACGTTAATTGAATTGAAATAGGAATCCTACTTTCTCTGTCTAAGCCAAATCAAACAAAAAGTAGCACCTTTACCTGAAAAAAATCACAAGTTAAATAGTGCCGAGTGTCTCAGTACAGTAATAATACAGCTCCAGTCAGTAAATGTATCAGTAAAACACCTTCATGCACAATTGAGAGGTGTGTTGCACTTCTAAAGCATCGAATGCAATTACTAAACCATGTTAAATATGTATATAATATGTTTCTAATGGGACAGTATTAATTGATTGCTATATACTATACAACTTAGTACTCTGAATTCTAAAGCAGAAAACTCCTCAAAAGCTGTATAATCATTTTAGAACTCTTTCTTGCTTTCAGAAGGAATCTACTGTATTATTCAATCCCCAGCACTGAGAGGCATCTTTTTTTCTCATTTTCTCAGTGGCTCCAACTGATTAGATGGATAGTATTTAACGCACCTCATGAACAAAAAAACAACTCTGCTGAATCCCGCAGTTTTCATCTTGGATCCCCGCTGAAAACTGTGGGGAAAAAAAGAAAAAACAATAAGCAGATTCCGTTTGGTCCTAGTCCTAAGATTACTGAATAACTAGGTCACTTTTACCTTTCCAGGGAAATCTGAAGTGAAGAGCCAAAAATCTCCTCATCTTATTGCAGAACTGCAGCATTTACCCAGAAAATGTACAACATATTTGTGCCTTGTTTTGCTTGATGCCTCCTCTCAGACATCCAAGTTTGTCAGTTACTCACAGGGCTTTACCTTAAACTGTCAGGAGGTGTCAATGGGAATGCAGGCACGGACTTAATGTATACACACAATAGAACACTGACCAGTGGATTCTCATAATTGTTGAACTGAATGCCTAAGGACCCCCTGGGACACATGTGTCACTTCCAAAATGAATGTTTCTCTATATTTAACCATCCTTAAGTGTTTTATCACCATTTATTGTAATGTTGTCTTCTCTATATTGGGTTTTTCTTTCAGTGAAAATCAGCAAAATTCAACATTAACTTACTAATCCTGTAGATATTCATAAAAGCTTAGAGAAAGGAAGACTAACGTTTGGGTGTTTAAGGGTTAAAGTATAAAATGTCGAAATTTATGCAGTAATTAAGAAATTATTAATTCTCACTGGACATCATTAAATCTGGAACTGAAGATCAATCTTACTGTAAATATCTAGGTCTGTATTCCCACACTCAGGGTTCAGAGGGAAATAGGTTTGTAGAGCTGTTTTTTTTTTTTTTTTTTTTTTAGGTCCCCAACTGAAAGAATGAATATATATAACTATTATATGATATGCAATGTTGATTTTCCAGTTAAAACTTAAGATAATGTTTTCTGGAAGAGTGTGAAGCCGTCTGAAATGATCGGTGTATCTTTAGATAATTGGATTTTCTTCTCAGAAACAAAAGAAAAAAATATTAATTGAGTTTTGTTTTAAAATAGAAGAATTAAAATTGAATTTCAAGGCATTTTCCTTTTCAGTGTCAAAACAGATTAATCAAATTTCAAAAACAGATTGATTTTCGTTTTCTCTTTCTAATAACAAAATAGAAAGTTACAACCTGATAGAAAAACAGATCAAAATACCCTTTTTTTATATTTCATTTTCTGAGACAGGATGTTGTCATCTTCAAGGAAAGAGATGATCTTCTTATGATCTTCCAGTTTGTATGAAATATGGGGTTTTGTAGACATTCGTGAAGGGAGCATATCTACGATGTCCAGATTTCGTACGAACTGTGAGATTCCTACAAACCCATTGTTCATAAGAATCTTTGTGACCTCATGGCGTTAATGCTCTTTCCTTGAAAATCTTCTTAAAAATCTCAGAAAAAAAAAAAAAAGGGCATTTTTGGTCTGTTTTTCCATTTCTATCATGTAATAACTTTGTTGTTGTTGTTAGAAAGAGAAAACGAAAATCAATCGTGTTTTTTTTTTTTTTTTTTTTTAAATTGGTTTATTTGTTTTGACACTAAAAAAGAAAAACGGCTTGAAATTCAGAGTGAATTCATCTATTTTAAAATGAAAATCAATTAACCACTAGTTTTTCTTTTGTTTTTGAAAAGAAAATCCAATTACCAAACACTGACCTGAAATGTAAAGGAAAGGCCCCCGGAAAAAAAAAAGACCTAACAAGACACAAATAATGGATCAATAGACATAAGACGATAACAGAAAAAAGATGATGGAAAAAAGCGTATTAACCCACGAACACCCAGTGCTATTTTTATGTCAGTTCCCAAATCTTTTTTCTCCATTTATCTTTTCTTCAATGATTTATTGTCTTATCCTCTGTATTTTGTGTGTGTGTGTGTGTGTGTGTGTGGTGGTGGGGTGTTAATGAAAATCAGGTATTTAATTCACTGATCATTTAGATGTTCCTAAAATTAGATTGAGATTAAAGTTGAGGATCAAAGTTGAAGGCTATTATATCGGAAATAGAGAAAACTGAAAAAAAACCAACAACCCAACTTTATCAGCAAAGAAATGAATAAATTAACATAAAAACAAGTGTCTTTAATTAGTGTCATTGATCAAACTACATTGGTTTAATTGTTGAATCAATGTTGTAGAAGATGACAGTGTTTCCATGGTAACTACAGAGAATCGGAACGTCCGAATGGGTCATATCTGATGACCATGAAAAGATGACAAACTTTATTTTTATCTCCGTTATGTCCTTGATACGTTTAATGGATCATAAGTAATTAAACATTTTAGATCAGTAGATTATTTGGGGTCTTTGTGGGTTAAGACAGAATTGATGTAAAAGATGAAACGAGGTGAAAATGATAAAAATAAGACAAGACATAAGACGAAGAAACAGCATAACGGTGTCATTTTTGTTAAACAAAACCCCAAAATTCAACAAACAAGCATAAAAATGATAAATAAAAGAGACTCTATGATACTTTTTACAGCGGAGGGCTCCATAAAACACACACATCTATGACGGTTAATCATGCATTCGTATGAATTTGGGTCTCAAACTGGGAATCCACTGATCTAGGTGCAATTTTTTATGTGTTTTCTGTCAAACTCAGCTGTTCCACTTGAGAAGCCTTGCATCCATCTGCCATTGTTGAAGCCAAATTATGACAAAACTCCGTATGTAGAGTCCTGTTGCAGCCAATTCATCAGCCAGATCAGTCTGTCTGTCGCTGATCACGATGCTGATGATAACAATAATAACAATAATAATAATAACAGTAAGTGTATAATAGACAAAGCAGCACTAATTAAGTAAAAAATAACATATGCCTTCCAGAATCTACATTTTGTTCCTTATAGACATCATTATACGACTTAATTTTCTGGGATTTTCCAACTCCTCCTACTACACCTTTCACCACAAGTTACAAGCTGACTTTTTGATGAGCTTTACTCCCAGCCCGGTCCGCCGTTGTCAGCAAGATTGTCAGCCAGCCAGATTGATTTTATATTGCAGCCAGTGGATTTATTATATAGTTGTGTCTCTTCATAATCGTGTCATTGATATAAGCGTAGGCAGTATTGTTTAGCACCCGTGGGACAAATGTGCTAGATGTAGCCATGATTCAAGATGAATATAATATATATATGCAGAGCGCTCCATAATCAGTCATTCAGTGGAAGTGACTGGCTTCCCCTGGACTAGTGCAACCCCCTTTCGCTAGTCTACCCACAATACACCGTGCTCAGACATGGCACAGTACAATAAGATACAAATTGAATTCCTCCTCCTGCCTTATCGTTTAGATAAATCACCTGAGTCTTTTCTACCGTGGAAAAGATGAGGAAGAGGAGACGGGATAGGACCGAGCTTTGGGGATTCTTTTTTTTTTTTTTTCCCTGCTCACACTGACAAAAGAAATCCTACTTTTCCATGACTCCATTCAAAATGAAATAATATTGGTGCATATTTTTACTCTGCTGTGTGTGGTTTTCACCTTCTTCTGCACTCTCTGATGTCACTGATTTTTCTTGCATCTGCAGAGACTTTCAGTTCGGCCACATGGACGGGAATGACTACATTAACAGCCTCATTATGGGGTAAGTGTCTCATATACAGCCTACCTCTTCCTCTTATGTCATCAGCCTTTCTTTTTTTTTTTTTTTTTCTTTTCGCTCTGCTTCATGCTACCTTCTGTCAGCTCTTTATCCAGGTCTGGACTGACTCGAAATGCCCGCCCCTGCCATTAAAGAAGCAAGTCAATTACGTTGACTGTCATTTTATTTTTAGCGCTCTTGGCAGTTTTAACCCCCTCCCACTGTCACACACACACACACACACACACACACACACGTGAGACACACACTAGAGCGCACAAGCTCTAGAAAATCTGCTCAAGTTAGGGCAACATACTGAGAAGAAAAATATAGAAAAAAAATATTTAAAATAATATTGATTTTATAATATTCATAATTACTGACAACAATGACTATTTTAGATCAACAGTCATAATTCTACAGGTTCCTTTTTAAGCCGTAAAGACCCAGTGTGACTTTTATGTCTGTTCCCAAATGAATTCTTCTCTCTATTTAACCTTAACTAAATGATTTGTCACCATTTGTTATATTATCCTCTACATTTTGCATTTTTCAGCGAAAATCCTCTATTTTTCTTTATCTAATATTGTAAATTAATTTTAAAAAAGAAAGTAAATTCAAAGTTTATTATATCAAAACAGAAAACTGAAGAAAAAAGTGACTTATTCTGTAAAATCTATTATTAACTAAACATAAAAACAAGTATCTCCAACTTCTGTCATTGATCAAACTCCATGGCTTTTACTGGTGACTACGTGGTGTAGAAGATGTTGGTGTTTCCACGGTAACTACAGAGCCTCTGAGCATCCAAATGGGTCATATCTGATAACCATGAAAAGATGACAAACTGTATTTTACACTAATTATTTACATGTATTGATAAAATATAAGAGCAGTTTAGATCAGTAGATGCTTTTGGTTGACAGTGGATGTTTGGGTCTTTATGGCTTAAGGTGTGGTTTCTCTTCGTGTTTTTGTCTATGTAATGTATTCTCCTCCTGCTCAACTCTAAGTGTGGTTAATAAGTTTAACTTAAAATAAAATGACTTTTCGAAGACAATCTTTGAAGTTTACATAAGCTAGCATTTAGCATTAGCTAACCCATTACCCCCTCACATATGGCTCTGACCCCTCAGCCTCCCTTAGCACTGCCCCTTTGTCCAAATATGGTCACTTTCAGTTCCAAAAAGCCAACATTTGTGTTCCTATACCTGCCTTCACTTCTCGCCATCCTTTCATTTCAGTTACTTGCTTAATGTTCGCTCTACTTCTTGTTACCTTCTGTCAGGTCTTTATCCAAGTCTGAGCTGACTCAAAACGCCATTAAAGACACTTTGTTGCACAGGAGTCAAGTACACAGACTGACATTTTATTTTTAGTGCTCTTGGCAATTTTACCCCTTTTACATTTTACCCGCTATCATACACACACACACACACACACACACACACACACACGCACACACACATATGAGACACACACAAGATCACACAAGCTCTAGAAAATCTCCTCAAGTTAGAGCAACATAGTGAGAAGAATATGTGAGGACGAGGCTTTGCGTGGATTACATCTATAGTGGTTTTGTGTTTTAATAGCTTGTCAAAGAGCAGCTCTAATGATGCAGCCAGTCCAGCTGCAGTAGCTTTGCGCCAGCCTAAGTCCGACTGGTGTGTTGCTGAGCTCCAAGAGGCCATACAACTGACGTCCCATACTTTTAATTAGACAGAACGTCATTCGGGTTACGAGCCGGTAGGACGGTAGCAGCTAGCGCGTTTGTTTCGCTGTCTACAAACAGTATCTAATTGCATTTGTATGTCTTTGTTATCATATTTGTGTGTTCGTAACCGTAATAGACTGCAGCAGGATGTTATTTTAATTTAAGCATGTTATTGTTTGCATGGGGAAGATTATAGCAGACATGGTCTCCGAAATCCTGTGTAATTAAAAGTGTGGCAGTGAGTACAGTAGAAGTCGTGCTGAAAACGCAACTACATTCAACTAACAGATTCCCCGGTGCAAGGCTGAAATTAGACAGGCGGTGTTTATATTTAAGGATAAAAGGGGTGATTAGCCTTCCTAATTTTGTATGAGTACATACAATATGTATTTCGCAGGGTTTTACGGGACTGCATTTGGCCGCAGCAGCACAGGATTAATTGCCCTCCTTTGAGGAATGAAATCCTGGCCTGTCAATGTCCACTAATCCTCTCCCGTAGGAGGGCCATGGAAATAAATCTGATGGCTTTTTATCCCTCTTTCTGTCATCACAGCGATTACTGTGTTCTGGCAGCAGTCTGTCTGGCGTAAGGCTGCCCCTGCTTTCACCAGAGGCACACAGACCCACTCATGAATATATATAAATACACACACACACATGCACATACACACACACACATCCAACATCAGAACCACTTTAAACCAGAGGGTGCTTCTGCATGTGTTTTAAGGTGGGATTATCACTAACTCCTTTATATGGGATGCACTGTGGGCTTTGAAAAACATAGATGTGTGAGGTGACTTGATGTGTGAAGGAGTTACTTATAACCAAAGAACCTACAACACTAAAAAGGTCATCACTACATAAGTACTAAGTCAGCTGGTTGTTAGTCAAATACAAACTACATCTACAGGTACAGCTATTCATCTGTGGTGTTTTGATGAAATTTGACAGAAGCTACGTGTTTCAGTGGTTTTATCTCATCAAAATATTGTGTTGTTTATAAAGGGGCAGAAACACAAACAGGTTTATGCTTTTCCAGACAGTCAAATGCATTTTATGTTCCTGTGAACAAAAATAAAGCCGTCATTTGTTTTGCTATGCTAATTGACTCCTGTAAACAATGTTGGGGAGTAATATATAACAGCATTATGTAATTAAAATACAGACAAATGTAATTTGAATCCATTATGGTTACTGAGAAATGCAAGTTGCCGTGGTTTTCCCTACCATTATTTCACACAGGTACGGCGCATAAGTATAGTTTTGCACAGCACGTAAGATGAAGAAACAGAAAACAGGTGTTATTTTCTGCAAATTATCTTTTATTTGCATCTATTATTCACAAAATTGTAATTGTATGTTGACAGTGCTGATGAGCAGATGTAATTCATGTTTTATTCATGTTTCCTTCAGCTTTCTTGTTGTTTTAGTAATAATGGTCCAAAATTATGCAGAAAAAAGTATAATTTTTAATGAAATATCGGCTAAAAAAACATCTGAGCCCTCCATGACCCTACAGAAAACCATGATCACAGTTACAACTACTACTCCAAATGTTGGTGATTGGAAATGGTCACTTCTGAGCATGTTCGTTTTCAGTTTAAGGTTACATGGATAACGTAATATTCACTAACAGGGCATTCTTTGGCCATATTCTTGGACAACACAGATTAGCAAAACATTGAAAGGACATAAGATAAGATAAGATACAACACAACTTTATTCATCCTACCATGGGGAAATTTCTAAGTTTAACAGGAACAACATACAACAAACAAGGGCAGAGAAAAAGACAAACAGAAAAAACAAAAATGAGCGAAAAATGAAATATTAAGGGAAAAATAAATATGATATTTATATAAACACTTATGTAATATTTACATATTTACATTGTGGTTATACATGCACATAGTGTGATATGGATTAAGATCTTTTTTTCTTCATCATCGGGAGAAAGGGCACGTTTGGGAAACTGATTTTACACAAAGTGAAGTTGCTTTTGAAGTTGCACCCTGAAATAAATCAAACACATGCTGCATAACAGTACTTACCAGCATGATCAATTTCTTGCAGATTTGTAAGAGGATTCCAAACTGAGAGCGTATCTTTCATTTCAATTGGAACTCTGGCATGCTTGATTTGTGCTTGGGAGCTGAGATAGGAATGCAGTAACTTCTGAATGTGGTATTTACACTCATCGTTAATTCCTTTTTCATATCAAACCGGATCATACTCTAATAATAGAACTGACGCTGAAATGACATTCACACCGTCTAACGTTGAGAGAATTAATGATAGAAACATGAATCCACATGCTGGTAGCTCAGTCTAAAGGTCAAGGAACTGATTTAGAACGTATATGATTCTTTGAATATATTCATATCATAGTGGACTCATTCAATGTGGTGAATAGGATCGAAGAGGGTGAGGTCTGTTATCTGTTTTCGATTGGTTCTCTTCATAGAACTTGAATGTGATTTATATCCACAGACTGCATCACTCGCTGAAAAATCTTATTTACACACATCTGTATTATCGTATTGTCAAGTTTTCTTCTCAAAATAAAAAACTCATAGCTGGTTATTTTTACAGTCAGACAAAAAAAAATGACTGTCTTATAATCTTAACTTGCTGCGTCAACCGATAGTTTACATTATCACTCTGTTAGCTTAGCTCTGTTTTTATTCCGTGAACAGGCACAGTAAAACCACAAATCACCTCTGTTTTCTGTACAGTTTGTGTTGTCAGTAGCTGAACTTAAGATCTAAGAGTTTTAAGAGAATTGAGTTTTTTTTTTTCTCTCACGTTATCAAAAAGCCATGCAAATTGTTTAAAATAACAGTTAAAAACACAGTAAGTCTAAGTAGGTGGTATAAAGGATAGACTATGAGAATATAAAGCATATATGTAAGTCTATTCACAATAACAGTAGTAGTGCAATCAGTATTGTATTTATTTATTTATTTTTACAAAGATAAGAAGTAACCGGGCCAATTACAAATTTGTAACGCATTGTGATTAAAGTTACCTTCTCAGCATGAATGTTTGCATTTTCTTACAGTTTTCCCCAGAATATCAAATGTTACCATTACACAATCCCAGTGAATTTCCTGTTTGTTTTGAAATAAATACATGCCATCCCTTTTCAATCAAGCAGAAAATGACTTGCATGTATCTTTTCAGGTCCAACAGTTTAGAGTACAGTGCATCACCCTTCATTACAAGCTGTGAAACCCCCATAGGCTCCACACACACACACACACACACACACACACACACACACACACAAGGGTGAATAGGCTAATCCATATTTATTTTAAATGGGTGCCATCTGTTGGAGTGGGCCGGACCGTCAGATGGGGATGCACAAGTGTATGTACGTGTGTATCTGAGTGTGTTTGCAGATCTCAGCTGGACACAGTGTAGGCGGCCCGTGATGACTCTACCTTGTGTGTGTGTATGTGTATTTGCACTCGTGATCTCAGCTGGGTGGTGGGCTGGGACAGTGATGGATACGTGTGCGTGTGGTTGCAATTTGTTACTGTGTTGAGTAACACTGCGGGGATGCGAGGTGGCAGCGGTGTGATGGACTGTTACTGAGCCTGTGTGTGTGTGCGCGTGTGTGTGTGTGTGCGTGCACTAGGATACCTTATCTAAGCCAGGCTTTGGTGTTGTGCAAGACATGGGGAAGAGGGATTGCTTGTTTATATGACCTTGTTCGTTATCTTACTTAGTTTTGTAATTCCTATACTTATTTGCCTGTATATGTGAGCTCTGGTGTGTGTAGTGTGTTGTTTATGTGTATGTGTGTGTCTGTTTTCTGTGTTTTCTAGCAGAGGCTACCGGTGCTTCTCCGTATTAGTTTTTGTATGCGTCTTAGCACAGAAGCAGAGTTTCTAGGCTCCATGCGATTCACTTGTCAGATGTAATTTGTAAAGGTCTCTTTAAGTGTGACCAGCACAGACCCATATAGCCTTTGTGTTGCACACTGTTTGCATAAAAGATAGAAGAAACGCCATTCTGAAATAGGCCAGGCTGTATCGCCTTTTTCCTTTTAGGAGAAAAAAAAAGAAAATCCTCTCTTTGAAAGAATGCCCATGGGAAAAGTTAGGTTGCTCCGAGTACAAAGGGGTTTATTTATCTCACTACTGTATTCTCTGTGCTACAATTTGTACTTGAAGAAACTGCAATTTGCTCCCATCTAATGATGTGCTTTGATAATGGCAGTCCAAGGTAGTGAGGTTAAGAAGATTAAAACCAATGTTTCCTGTTTTTCCAGCGAGGTGACGGTGCCCTCCGTTATCATCCTCAACACATCCAATGAGCAGTACTTCCTGCCCGGCGAGCGTATCGAGACCATGGAGCAGCTGGTCCAATTCATCAAAAGTGTTTTGAACGGTTCTGCACAGGTCCAAATCTTCTTCTCACCCCCCACCCCAATTCTGCTCTCTGTTTATACATTCTGCTCAGCGTAGCCCTTTCCCCTCCTTCCCCTCTTGTCGTACCATTGTAATCACACCAGTAGTCTTCATTAATCAAGCACGGTGCCTTGCATTTTAAGTACTCCCTGGAAAATATTTCCTCTAGATGAGGTATCTCCTTTTGCATGTTTAGATTTCGTATTCTTGTCCCTGTAGAATAAATCAGAGGTGTCAAACTGATTTTAGTTCAGGGGCCACATTCAGCCCAGTGTGATCTCAAATGGGCCAGACCAGTAAAATAATAACCTATGGATAATTATCCACATTTTTCTCTTTGTTTTTGTGTGAACGTTAAATTACTTGATGAAAATGTGAATAACCTGAACAACAGTGTACACCCTGAAATATATGTAAAAATATAAGTTATGTCGCAGCTTATTATTAACACAACTTACAGATCACAGTGGATCTACGAATGAAGAAAACATTCAGTAACTGGCAGAATGTTGTTAAAATTGCACTTACTTTTCTCAAGAAAATTCAGGTTTTTCATATTTGTTCAGGTTATTCACATTGTATTGTGACAGGATTTATAAATGTAAATATTTTCACCATGTAATTTGGCTTTTTCACTTTTTCAGTTAGGTTAGGTTATTATGTTATTATTTTACTTGATATCATATTGAGTTGTACGTTGCCCCTGAACATCCTTGACTTTTAATATTTTCAGTGTAATTTTTGCCCTTTGGAAATTCATCCCATTGGTCAGATTGAACCATTTGGCGGGCTGGTTTTAGCCCATGGGCTGTATGTTTGACACCCCTGAAATAGATTATCCCCAATAATTCTGCAGTTGAAGTCAGCCACTGAGATTACACTGTGAATCTGTATTGTAGCGCGTACATTAATCTCTATGATGTTTGGAAAAAAGCAACGTCATGGCTTTCTCTTTGCACCACACTAAAGTCACCAGATGTATGAAACCAGAAGACAAACTGCCAGAGGTCCTCTCCTGTTTCCAAGAAGGTTCAAGCTATTTTTTACTTGGCAAAACAAACCACCTCTCACCAAATAAACAGCAACAGAAACCTCTGTGTTTCTCCAGTTCTCATCCAGCCAGAGCCTGGGCAGTGTCTGCGTCTTCACAACATGCTGTTAATGTGTGCCTAAAGGCGCCTCAAGGCTGGTTTGTGCTTCATAAGTACAACATATTACATATAATAACATTAAATAAGGTAATTTAACATAGCACAGATGGAAAAAAAAACAAAACTTACAGTTCAATTCCAGTTCAGCACTAACTGCAAGAAGAGGTCTCATATCTTTGTGGGAATTTCTGGTTAAATAAAGGATACATTAATAAATAAATTCAGTAATGTTTGTAATTATCTCCAGGATGTGAAGATCTGTTTTTTTGACAGTAAATACACTGACTTCACATGAAGCTCAAGGTGGACAGAGTTGGCAAGCTGTGGCATTTTCTAGCAGATTTTCGATCCAATTACAGAAGTATAGCCATGTTTAATACTTTGGAGCTACACAGGTAACTATCCTCACTGAATGTGCAGGTCCGGCTTGCCTCCTTGCAGTTAAAGGGGGGTAACTCCAGAAGCATGAAATAAGATGTTCAACAAAACTTGCTACAGTATGTGCATGTAGCTCTGCACAGTGTAACAGCTGCCGATAAGCTGCACATCACTGACTCCTGGATCTGACAGACCAGATCTGAACTAAGCAGAGTAAAGCTCACCTAATGCTTCTATATAGCTGTAAACTATGTCTGTATTAGGCCTGTCAAAATTAACACAGGTTAATCCAGCATCAATACTAGAAGAGCACTCGGAGAGCGCAGACCTCCGCCAAGGTAGTGTTTGTACTTTCCTCCACTAGATGCTGCTGAATGACCTCATAGGCAGCTCAGTGTCGTCATGCCCTATCTCCCAATAATAAAGAAACCTTTAAAAAAATTCCTGGATCCAGACACTGATCTGGATCACCACCAAAATTTAATCACCGTTTCCTCATCCCATTTCGAACAATTCCTGAAAATTTCATCCAAATCTGTTCAGAACTTTTCAAGCTATTTTGAACACAGACAAACAGAGAAACGCCGGCAAAAACATAACCTCCTTGACGGAGGTAATTAATCTGTGTAAAAATGTTAACACAATTAACCCATCTGCATCGCAGAATGTCTCTGCCAACGCATTTCAGGCAGTTGGTCCAAGTCGAGTAAGCATCACTTCTACACAAATGTGCAGTTGATCCGGTAGTGACAGGCAGCAGAACCAACCCATAAAGACGGAAGACGCTAAACGTTGGATCTCTGCATGGAAATGTAAAGGCAAAAAAAACAGAGACGGAACAGTCGATCAACAAAAAATATTATGCACACTCTCCAGGAATGAGTTTTCTTTTCACTGAAGGACTTCCAGTTTAAAATACCATGTTAACAAGAAATACACATTAATCAGAAATTCTGCTAACACTTCCGCTAACGTGTCACCCAGCTTGTGACAAACACCTTAAGTGCACGTATATTGCCTTCTTTCTTGAGACTATTTGCAGCAAAATGAAATGTGATTAATATAGATTAAAAATTAATGATATTTAATCGTGATTAATTGAAATGAATAAAATTAGTCCACAGCATCCCTGTGATTAATCTGATTGAAGATTTTTCTTATCTTATCTTATGATACTAAAGTGTCTGGAATGTGCTAAGCATACAAGCTCACTCCTTAGATTATTTTTTACTTGACATGTTGATAATTGTTTTGTAGGTCACAGATCGTAGAGTTGTTCACACATAATTGCTTTAACACAAATAGTCACTAAGATGAAGAAAGGATGAACCCTGCTAAGGAGAGCTGAAAAATGATCAGCTGTTTCTGCTGCATTAATTAAACAGTGTCTCTTATTGCAGGCGTATGGAGGTGATGGCATCATTCAAAGGATCAAACGTGTGGCATTTGATGCCCGGTCCACTGTTATGGTAAGTCTGAAGTTCACTCAAGAAAATATATGGGTTATGGCTTTCACTCAGTACTGACTAAAGGGCAGTGACATGTCAGACTCTCCTTTTAAAACGGACAGACTGAATACTTTCAATTCAACATTATACGCAGTTGAAATGCTACTCCACACCTCATGTCCACCCATTTAGATAAGTGCTCTTGTACATATGCTTAACATCCCATCTAACCTTATATAAAGATTGTGTGTGTGTATATATATATGTGTATGTGTATATGTATTTGCAACCTGTTCCAGATTCTCTAAGATTGTAGAACAAATGCCCCAGCACCCTGCATTTTCCCTCTGGGAGAAAAACAACATTCAGAGGACAAGACGGGCATACAGTGGAGAATATGCAATGCAGGCAGTAAACACAGTGAAGGGAGAGAGGAAAAAGCCAACAGATGAGGAGGAGGAGATGGGGCGATGAGGGAGGAGAGAGGGTCAGGAGGCTGAACATGCCTCTCCTCCCTCTTTTACCCTAAGTATTCGGTTCTTTTGGGAGAACTGGTATTTATTTTTCCTAGGGTGTGATAGGAATGTAAATACAGCTGTGTTGTAATGCTCCTCAGTTGGCACAGTCTTACTGGAAGCTTAACGTTGTCCTTTACATTGTCCTTTAAGGAAACGGGGAGAAATCCTTAGGAAAATTATAGATCTTATTATGAAAAGGTCTGAAATGGAAAGCACGGGGCGAGCTTTTAACTGGATGTGCAAATAAAGGGTTGTAGAAACCTTCCGACCACCAACATCTGCTGCCTGAAAGTAAAGGCATTTTGGAGGCAATACTGTGTATTACTACAGCAGAATGATTAACTCCAGCTGACTCCTATTCCAACTAAAGACTCCTAATCTAATTCTAGACCATTTTTAATGCCAGGTGGGTGTCGACGGGTATAGTTGATGACCATCCACGGGCAGCTGTGGCCTAGTGGTTAGAGCGTTGGACTTAAGATCGGAGAGTTACAGGTTCAAATCCCACCCTAACTAGTAGGCAATGGCTGAAGTGCCCTTGAGCAAGGCACCTAACCCTACACTGCTCCAGGTTGTAACCAATACCCTGTAATAACTGTAAGTCGCTTTGGATAAAAGCGTCTCCCAAATGCATAAATGTAATGTAATGTAATGTACTCACCTGCTGAGTTACTTTTACAGGGCTGCTATTTATTAAATAAAACATACATTTTCTGATGGCTTGACAGTACATCAACCATATGAGATTTTGTTACAAAAACTCCATATGAACTAAACCATTACTTAAAGTACCTGACCTATTCTATTCTTCTCTATTAGCATAGCTGAGATATAATCTATATTATAAAGTCTCAGTGTGTGTGTGTGTGTGTGTGTGTGTCCGGGGATTCAGATGAAATTTGGAAAGAGCTGACTGCTGCATTTCTGGCGTATGTTTTTGGTCGAGGAGCAGACTAGCGAAACAGCAAGCTGATAGGATCAGTATTTTGGGAGATACTCGTAATTTTGGAATACAATAGCTTTACTATCATGTTGCTATGGCCAGAATGCTTTGGCGGTGACTGCTGGACAAATGCAGTATAGCATGCACGAATACACAACAGCATAAAAACCTCCACATCTCGAACCCGTGGATCCCCACAGGTCAGTGCACTAGTAGCTAATACTAGCATTGATTTGATGTAGGATCATATGATGTGTCACTCGCTTGCTAATGTGTGTAAATATTTTATCTTGAGGTTGAGTTACTATTATCAAGTAAGACAGTGTGTTATTTTAACAAACCACTCAAATTATTTGTTATATGTTGTTATATTTGTCAAATTATTTTAAGGAAGTTGGCAGTTAGTGGTTAGTGTTGTATTTTAGTATTGTTATGTAAGTGTTTCATGAAGTTTACCAATAATTAGAACACCTTGCCTGTTAGCATAACTTTACGTTTATTAATTTGGTGTCTATGTGCTAATGAAGTCTGACGTGTTTCCATAAATTTCATTTGCGGTCCAAACAGTCAGTAATAGTGGAGCCTGTACGCCTGTTTAGTATTACTTGTTTCTTTAGTGAAGCATCAATTTTGGTTGAGAGGAGATTACATTCATTTATTTATTCATTTACACAAATCCAGTGATTAGTATAATTTTCCATAGTCAGTGTTTTACATGCAGAACACTGTTTAACCTCCTGGTCCATTTACAGCTGTGCATTATTTCACCCACTTCTGAGATGTATATGAACGCTCACTGTGACTTGATTTACCATTTCTCTTAACTGAACAGCACAGATAAAGGATTGACAAATGAAACACAAAGTATGATGAGAAAGATGTGAAATATCTCATAAAAGCCTTTTTCTGTTTCAGGGAAATTCATAAAGATCTGGTTTGGCAGATGGAACAAGTGGAAAGTAACATTAATTAGCTAATGTGCTAATGTTAGCTGGCACCCAGCTTGTCATAACATTACTTATCATCTTTATCCACTTTATCTTCTTTTTATCATCACATGGAAAATGGCAGAATGACATCTGGACACGTTTGATGGACTCGGCAGATAGAATACAGAGAAATGAACAGAAGTGAAACAGTAAATGGCGCCATTAAATACTGTCCATATTTTCACAGTAGTGACTGAAGTTACTCTGTAGTTTTTGATATAACAAGTCTGTTTACACGACCATTAAAGTTGGATAACTGGGAGTAATCAGATAATTATAATAATCACATCTGATGTGTTTACGTGCACTAGAAGTATTTCTTTTCTTTTCTAACGGGTCTGGGATACAAAACAATAATGACAAATGTCATAATATAGTTTTATATTATAAATATTAGGGCTGGGTAAAAAAATTGATTTAATCGATCTTGGATGGATTTTGTTTTCATTTTGCGATTATTACTGGGGGCGATGCAGTGGATAGCACGCGTGCCTCACAGCAAGAAGGTCCTGGGTTCGATTCCAGCACCAGTCACTGGTGTGGCCTTTCTGTGTGGAGTTTGCATGTTCTCCCCGTGTCTGTGTGGGTTTTCTCTGGGTACTCCAGTTTCCTCCCACAATCCAAAGACATGCACTGATAGGTTAATGGGCTAATCTAAA
>JAQQZY010000014.1:16414974-16428788 GCA_030068375.1 Ostorhinchus rueppellii | reverse complement strand
TATATATAATTTTTTTTTTTTTTTTTTCTGCCCTCTAAACAGGATTTTGAAATTATTCTACTTAAGAGCTCATCGTGCGCTGTCTGTTAAAGGGGATGTAACTCTTATATAATGTGGTGAAACAGGCTCCGAGAGGAACGGGAGAAGTGCTTATGAATTATTAGTGTCTTTGTTGTTGTGGTGTAAAGAGACGAAGCCAAAGGCTTGATTAACCCATTAGGATGCCCCGGTGCAAAAATAATTTCTGAGCCCCTTCTTCTCTTTGAATATTTACGTGTTCGTGGAGTTGCTTTTCGATATAGGCCTACACCACGTACTGTTCAGAGCAAACTGCCTTTTTTTTTTTTTTTTTTTTTTTTTACCAGACTAACTGTTTCAGAAATCAGGTTAAACGGACTTAAAACCAGATCTGTGGGTTTGCACTGATCAGAGCCGGTGCAGTCAACTTAAAGAAGAATAAAAATGGGAAGAAAAACACTATCAATGTGGCTCAGAGATGAAGAGTCACCATGGCAACAATAATTAAAAGAGAGAGCCTCTGTTATTTCAGCTGAGGTAAAATAACTGAACTATATGTGCAAAGAAAAACAATGTAATATATTCTTATACAGATTAGAGATAGGTGTAAATTGTATTTATTTAGCTTTGACTCAAGATGAAGGAAGTATAACACAAGCCACTGAATGGGAATAATCATGAGATTTCAGTCGATCAATCATAAAACACACATGAGGTGAGTTGGTTTCAACATCCTACAGAAAATAATAGCATCTTGTTAAAATCCTGAGCATAACATTGGCTTCTATTGTACATATAAAGCAGCAAGTGATGTAAATTTAATACACTCATTTAAACTGCAACACAGCCACTGGCAATATTCACTTCATCCAGTATAACATGGAAAATAGTGTATATTTCCATCACCACAGAGATGATTATTCATTGATCATACATCTGTAGCGTCAATAAAATGTACTATTTTATTGAAGTTAGTTTCACTGTATGTTCGGTGACAGTTTCTGTGCGGACAACCTGACAGGTGTTCTAATGCGCACGTCAAGTTAGTGTAAAAAAGTAAAGATGCAGATTTTATTGAGCTGGAAGTGAAACTGATGAATAGTGTGTAATTTGTTCATTTATTAGGCTTACATTTGGAAAAGAAATGTAACAAGTGGTGCCAGGCGCTACAAACCCCGCCCCTTGCACCAGAGGTGACGCTAGACATTTTTACGACTCTGTTGCTGTAAAATTCTGTCATAAGACATTACAATCCGCTATTTCAAACAAAATTTTTAATGAGACATATTTAGTAGTATTTAATGTTCAAAAACCTCTTCATGATGCAGTAACTGTAGTTCGTGTTGGCTGATAATCGTTATCACTATTACTTGTCATTCATCCTCCACCGCATCAGTTGGTCTTTTTTCACAGCATTTATCAATGCCACATTTACTGGGCTTTTTAAAACTGAGGAGGCTTGGCTGTTGACGTCTGCAAAGTAGCACCTAATTTTGGCTAAAGTAAGTTAAAACAAGATGGACAATGAGTGATTAATATGCACCTACTGGACAGGAGGAGTACTACAGGTGAACTAACGGGGAGTCATTGCAGAGTCCTGCATGGGTCCACTTTCCAAACCTGCACCCGTATACATCCGACTCATGACCCGACCTGGGACTAAACACACTGTAACTCATTCTTAAGGGCTTTATTTTTGGCGAAAACACACGCCATCAATAAATCTGTCATGTGTGCTGCTCAGTGACATCTGTGGTTGGATATAAAGCTCACTTCACAATAAAACAAACCACCTATGGATCAACCACAGTCAAATTAGATGATCATCATCATTATTTTCATCCATGAACCTTCTTTTATTTTTTCACTTCCTTACCTGCTACCCGCCTGCATTTCCTTTAATTTTACCTTTGCCCATACCCCGAAAATTCTTTTTTTTTTTTTTTTTTAACCAATCCCCACATTTTTCTGTGGGTTACCCATCAGCCACCTGTTGGATTCCCCACCCAGTGCAGGACTCTGCTGTGTTGTATTCAGTGTATTTGTGAACGGTGGTGCTGTAGGGTTCTCTACAGGTAGGATGGTGTTATGGACTGTTGGATGCCTTGTTAAGAAACAGACCAGCGCTACTGTGACCAGGTTCTGTTCACAGTTTCATGTGAAACTTTCTTTGGTAGATTACCCTCAGTATTTGAATCTGTTAAAAGGATCTCATGAAATGAAATCTTAAAAAAAAAAAAAAAAAAAAAAAAATCAGTCAATGACAGAATATTTTCAGGTAACGGAACCTCTGCCTTGCTTGTATTGTATTGTAGCTTATTTTGGCATTGATCCAGCTGATGTCATCATGTCTGTGTATATGGAGATGTCAGTATAATCTATTACTTCTATATACAGTATGTGCCAAGTGTGAAGTAAATTGAGACAAAATTGATGTTTTTATAGATATTTGAAATATCTACCATTATAAGTAAATGGGACAAAAAAAAGACTGAAAAAAAATTCATCAAAAATTTTCACTTTGATCCAACTTCTAAAATGTAACCACATCTATTCTGGGTCACTGGCAGTCTATAAACCCAATGTGGTGTGAATTCAACTCATAGTTTTGCTGCTACAGACATGTTAAATTTGACCCATTATAAGTAAATGGGGGGAAAAAGATTGTAAAAATTCATTATAGAATTTGAACTTTGACCTACTTTTTCCAAAATGTAACCACATCTCTTCTGGGTCATTGGCGATCTATAAACCCAATGTGGTATGAATTCAACCAACAGGTTTCCTGCTAGAGCATTAACAAACCAAATCAGAAACAAAACCTCTTCAGGGGATGGGGTAATTATTCGCATACAGACATTTTTTTTTTTTTTTTGCTGAAGGGTTGATTGTAAAATTGTATGTGATGTGCCTGTTCTGATCATTTATCCGATGGAACGTCTTTGCTCTGGTAGAAACATGTCAGTGAAACCAGGTTGTGATGTGCCTCATCGTTTTGCAGCGACTCCATCTGGCATTTTTAGGCACATTCAGTGTAACTTTTGATTAAAAAATAGAACAAATGTCTTTTCAAGTGGCATTAAACTAACTTTAATTAACTTTAAAACATTTTTAACAGGGCTTTGAACTGCTCATCGTGCCAACTCTTATTTGTCACAGAAAACGCTGGCAGAGATCACAGTTAATATTAATCACTGTAATGGTAGTGTTGGAGGTACGTGGGGTAACAAGTTCATTTAAAAGCGCTGAGCAATAAAAGTGAACGTGAGCTCCCTCCGAATCAGAAGTAAGATATACAGTGTGATACTGTCTGTGTAAATGAAAGAAACTGTTGTAACCGACTTAAACAAGGTATTTTTGCTCATGTCCTAATTAAATAATCTGGATATTTTGCAAAACAAACCTATACACATATAAAGAAATGCCATTGTAGGTCATTAAAACAGATATTTCCAGTTAGTGTGTGTCCTTATGAACAGGGGGGATGAGAAAAGGGGTTTAAGAAATAATGATGATGCCTTATACTGTGAAAATCCGCTTGTGTGTATGAGACACAAGTGTCAGATATACAGGTTTCTTTACATTTACTTTCCCTTTTGCAGTTACAAAGGGAGAATTTAGATTTTTTTTTCCAAGTCAGTGTATTACCTGAACCTGAATTAATACTTTTAGGTTACCTTTCAACTTCCTGACAGTCTAAACCCTCTGCGTCTGCTGTGTCCAATATTATCTGATTCACAGCATCAGCACTTCCAGCAGAATCCAACAGAAGCAATGGTTTATTTAAGCATTTGAAGTTGTATTTTTTTTTTTTTTTCTATCAACTGAAGCTTGAGGAGGAAATTTTCTGCTTGGAAAAATGTCTGTATTTGTGTGGACAGGGTGTAAACCCGTTCTATGAAACGGGTCCTAGAACTGCTATCCAAAAACAACCCCCCTGTTTGTGTTTATCTTATGGGTTTAACCCTTTAACCCCTGAGACATTATTTCAATGAAATGGGCTGAAGTGTTATAAAAGCTGCTGTGAGTATGTGCTTGTGTACCTTTTCTTCAGTGCTTTTGTTTTACTGTGCATTTTAGGGTCAAAACAGGAGGAATAACAGAAAAAGACAAAGGGAGGAATTGAAGTTTGACAGGTTTTTACTAAATAAGGCACTGAGAATATACATGAATAAGAGATTTAGGATGTTGAACACAAACTGTGAACTAGAACACACTGAACAACAAGGACTTGAATTTTGGCCCAGTAGGTTTTTTTGGGAGGGGGGCTCTTTTTTTCTAAATCAATCCAACTGTTTTTTTTTTTGTTTTTGTTTTTTTTTTTTTGGCACCTGGTTGAACTCCAAAAAGTAAAAACACTGTAAAGAGAGAGAGAGAGAAAAAAAAAAGGAAACGACAGCAAAAACAAAACAGGGAAAAAACTTTTTATACCAGGTCATCTCACTCACAGGTCAGTGTTTTGCCCCCCATTATATATTTATTTATTGCACTTTCAAAAAACACAACAAATACATAAACAAGTAAATATAGATGAAATATAACAGTGCAAGGGAGGCTGGAAGCTTAATCTGCTTAAATAGGTGGCAATGGGTGCACTGTGCATGCTCAGATGTATATGGAAAGAACAAAGTCTATTTTATCAGCACATTTGGAAATTTTTCCTATTGAGCAAACAGTTGAATTGTTAGGAATATTTCAAATAAATCCTACATTCAGAACGCTCACCACAGACACATCAGGGGTTAAAGGGTTAGTAGAAGATCCACAGGAATATTTATTGTCATTATGTGCTCATAACGAAATTTTTCTGGGTTCTCAACTAGATAAAAACATAAAAAACACTAAAGAATATGCGCATCTATAAAACAGACTGTAAGAATATGTGCATTATTTATAAGAAAGGCATGTACAGTGAAATGGTCATGTTAACACATACTTTATAGATGCGGTTTATTTTTTTTTCTTTGTTGTATTTGTCCTTTCTGTCTCCGTTTCATGATTTTCTCATGTCTTTCTCCTCCACTAGTCGGTGTTCCGCAGCTCTCCTCTCCTCGGCTGCTTCCTCTTCGGCCTACCGCTGGGTGTAATTAGCCTGATGTGTTACGGCATCTGCACCGCCGAAACCGACGACGGCTCCGATGACATCGACGCACTCAAGAAGGAGGGCCTGACCGACGAGGAGGAGGAAGAGGAGGAGGAGAGGCAACGCACCGCTGTGCTGGCGGGCCCAGAAGAAGAAGAAGAAGAGGAGGGAGAAGAGGAAGGAGACGGGAACGAGGAAGAGGAGATGGATTCGGGAGAGAAGGATCCCGAGGAGAAGAAAACCGATTAACGCAGGGTTCGCTCCCGCCGGATAGAGGATGATAGGCCTAGTCTAATGCAGTGACATGAAACTCAAAGACATATCAGTGTGTTACTGTTACGCTTCTTTGTTTTTCATCTCACGCCTTCTCCAAGCCCCTTTAGCACAGACTCTTGTCCATCTTTGAGTTTCTGTCTCTCTGTGACAAAGGTCAGCCGCTTGGTGGAGACTTCCAAATGTAAGAAACTAACAGCCTTTTTAAACACGTAATGTTACAAGAGCGCAGGGGAGAGGCGACAACCAAACGTACAATTAATTTATTATATTCCATCACGCAGTACCCCTCTTTCTCCTGCTTTTTATCAGCTGTTTTAAACGCCCTTACTCTATCTTCTTTTTTTGTGTGTGTCATATCTCAGTTTCTCTCTTTTTCTTTGACGGTGTTTTTAAGTAACAGCCTACAAAACGAACCTTGCCTTGAAAAGTGAATAAATAAAATCATCTTTTTGGTAACCTCTGCCCCCTCCCCCCTCCCCCGAGCCCCACTGTGGGCTTATCATGCATAGTAATTGACATACGTAGAAGCAAAAGGAAGTGCCCACGAAGGAAAATCTGCCATAATCGAATCGTGCTTTTTTTTAATTGTATGTTATTGCCTGAAAATATTTCCTTTCTCTTGGAGGTGCAAAGTGCAGAGACTGTCGAGCATTTCAACGTGTACGCCTGTTAACGTCCATTTTTGAAGAGATGTGCCGCTCTGTTTGATTCCTGTAAATGTACAATACCCCCCCCCCCCTCGTCTCGCCTCGCCCCTCCTTGTTTCAATCCAGCATGAGCAACGTGCTAAGACATCCTAGTATAGATGGATCATACCTGTGCAGCAGACACCCATAACATGCATCAGTAACTCCAGCGTCTATTAACCACTCGTATTCCTCAGATAGACCGGCTCTGTCTGTTTCCATATTTCAATCTGTCCTCCATCGCTGGTTGCTATATTGAATGGAATTGGCAGGTTGCATTTTACATCCAGATGCACTCTATTCTGGGCATAGAAAATGTTGCAATCTTTTTTTTTTTTTTTTTTATATATATATATATATAGACCAGTGCATTATCCGTTATTTCCCTTTCATTTTATTTAAAAACCCCAACTCCTCTTCATGAAGAAATAACCTTAGCATTGTAAATGTCCACTCAATATTGCTTTCTATTTACAGGATGGGTCCATATTTAGCTGATGAACAGGGGATTTCAAGGTCTTCTATATAAATCCGTTCACTTGATTGCTGTATGTTGTGCGTTTTCTTTTACGTCTTCCTTCTGCAGGATCCGTGCAACGTACAGGGCAGCACAGGAATCGTTAGTTTGAGCAACAAGAGCTTCCACTGCAAGGGAACATTTCTCAAGGGAACATCAATACTTGGCCATAAATGAAAGCAGGAATTCAGCTTCGACCTCGGTGGTGGGAGGAGTTTAAAAAAGTAACTCGAAGGTTAAAAACTCCATGACAACTCCATTTTCTGTTTGAGACCGTGAGATGTGCAAATGATGGTGTGGGTGAAGGCCTTGCAAATGGAGCAAAGGTGATTTATTTTTTTTTTCTTTTTTCTTAGTTGGCTGTAAATGTTTCTTTGCTCTTTTTCACGTATATATATCTTCAGTCTTTATCCCCATCATTCTGTGATATGAATTAATACTATGCCTTCAGGTTTTGTTATACATCACTGCTCATTTCAACCTGTTTTTGTAGCTCAGTAGATCTTGTAACTCGATGGACATAAGCACCTCAACCTAAGCTCACCTGCTGTCTGTACATACAGAGACGATCTGTCTTATTACTGTGAAACTGCATTAATGGAAAACCATGTCCTCGCCTTGCCTACTGGGTTTTGTAGTTGCCTACCATTCTCTGCCAAATTTCCTCTTTGGGTTTGAATCAAGATTGTCACCGTTTATTACAGGTTTGAGAGATATTGAAATAAAGACTGTCCTCTTTTTCTTGTTGACTACTATGTTTTGGGTTTTTTGCACATGTTGTAATACATTTAGACATCTGTTTTTGAATCCATCTCACATTATTGTGTCTGAATCTTTTGGTTTTTTCCACACTGACGTAGGGTTGTCTGCTCGGTCATACAGTTACAGAAAAAAATCAAATAGATAAATAGATCACCCTTGTTTTCTTCAATTTCTTGTTTGTTTTAATGCCTGGTGGAAACATTGTCTTCATCTGCAACATCAATTCACTACTAAAACCCATGGAGTTTGATAAATGACAGTGGATAAACACACTTGTATTATGTTCAATTATTGATATCTTTGCTGAAAAAGTCGATTTTTCTTCAGTTTTCTTTGTTTTGATGTATGGTCGAGGAAAAAAATCACTAGAACACCCCTTGTTTTCTTCTATTTCTTGTTTATTTTAATGCCTGGTACAACTAAAGGTATATTTATTACTACAAAAATAATAACAAAAAATAGCTCTGTTTAATTTCAGAGCTGATATCTATCCATTTTCCATGTTGTCTTGATAAAAACCAAAATCACTAAAGTTCTTACATCATTATCTATGGCATTGTACCGACAAAAACAGTGCTTTTAGACATTCCATGTTTTCTTTTCTGTCTGTTTTAGTCACATGATACACACAGGAGTTAGGACTGGATTGTATAACCATTGTTTCTGATTCATTTTGCTGGTCTAATAACGTATTCTGTGACTGTACGTGAGTATATTAGGATGTTATGACTATCGATTTCAAAATATTCTGAATTTAATGGGGGAAAAAAGTAAGGCAATTTTTTTTACATTCACAGTCAAATCAGGGCATAAATTCTGGTTTTTTTTTTTTTTTTAATTTCACAAGGTAACTCATTTGGAACAATAACTAATAAAGTATAAGTGTAACAGTATTTTACAACACATCCAAAAATGTTAAATTTAAGTAAAAAACAAATTCAATTTGCAAATATTACCACTTATAGATAGATAGATAGATAGATAGATAGAGATGTTTTTTGGGAAATTGCAGTGCAGCATTTCACGCTGTAAAAAACAGAGCAAACACACTATACAAAATAAATGAGTAAAAATCAGGATAAACAGTTGCAATAATAAACTAATGTGCAAGTAAAACGTAATTTTCCAGCAGGATGAAGATGCATAAATAACAGTGAAGTGCAGAATAGAAATAGTTTATGCCAAGGTCCAAAATGAGCCAGAGGTCAGTTTATTGGATTGAATCTGTAGAAGGTTCTCCACTCTGTCCAGTGTGTGCTGGAGGGTGCTCGTCATCGTCCCTGATGGATAACAGCTTAAGCGTCCTCGTCTCCACCACAGTATCAAAACTGTCCAACCTGAGACCGATTTTAGAGCCAGACTTCTTGAAAATTTTATTCACCTTATTCTCCGTGGTTACTGGGGCGGCGCCATCTTGTTTGTTTTTTGCTAGAACTTCCGGTGTTGTAGCGGAGTCACTGGTGAGCAAATATATCAAGGGTCAAAAGAAGTGTGGTAAAATGACCGGTATTACTTGTGCAGTCCATGGTTGCCAAATTAATTGGAAGAAGAAATGTGTGTCTCTTCAACAATTATGTTTTACTCACGGGAAGAGAAGGGGAGCATGTTGTGGGCCGGACTTTAATCTGTATCCGCCTCCTTGCAGTGAAGAAGACCGGCGTCTTTGGCTGAGGACGCTTAATTAAAAAAAAAAAAAAAAAAAGCCATATGTCCGTTCCTTTCACTTCATGGATGGGAAACCTACAATCTAACAGCCTTATCCTGAGAAATGGTTTGGGTATGAAGCTCCGGAGCGACATCTGCACAGACAGCTTGTGGGATGATCAGGTAAATTCACATAAAGTTTACTTTGCCCTAACGCCAGTTTGCTGAAGTAGATGCTAGCTACATTTATGCTAGCAGCTAACATTCTGTTACTGACTGCTTGTTAACACACGGTTTAAAATGTTTTAAAATGATGTAATTTAGGAGTAAATACTTTAAAATAGTGTTAACTCTGGTTAAGCCCTAAGTTCCAACACAAAGAAAAAAGTAGTTAAAAGGGGCGGGGCCGAATAAGGTGACTGAAGTCTGTTGATGCTGCTGCACCAGAGGTGGACAATCCCAGCTCCATAGAGTAAAAATCCTGCCATGTATTTGTTCCAACCATTCACTGGATGAACACAACTCCTCATCCAGGTAGATGAAGGGATAATCAGTGGAATCACCTGTGGTAAGTGAACAGGTAGAACTAATACATGGCAGGAGTTTTACTTTATGGAGCTGGGATTGTCCACCTCTGTGCTGCGCCAACACACAGTAGCAAAGAGGATGATGCCAGCACCAACAGGCAAGTAGAAGATCACCAACGTCTACGCATATGGCAGATATAATCACATTTCTCCAGATGTGGATTGAACTGCAGCTGTTTGCTTTAGTTCAGGGGTCACATTCAGCCCAGTATGAGCTCATATGGATCAGACCACTAAAATAATACCAGTTAAAATTATAATATGAAAATCTTTACATCTACAAAGTTTCCTTAAAAATCTGAATAATATGAGCAACCTAAAATTTATTCAGGAAAATAACAATATTCTGCCTCAGTTTATTATTTACACATACGCATTACAAGTTCCAGATCACAGTGGATCTACAAACACATTTAGTAACGGGTGGTAAAATTACACTTGTCTTAAAACATTTAATGTTCATATTTGTTTTTAAAAGGTTATTCTGATTTTTGTGAAAGGATAGTTGGGAAAAATCTAAAGATGTTCATGTAATTTTCCTTTTTTATTCTAAAACAAAGAGAAACATTTGTAGTTGTCATTATTTATTGGTTATTATGATGTATTTTACTGATCTGACACACTCGGTCTGTATGTGGAACCTGATTTAACCCATAAAGACCAAAACCATCTACTTATCGAAACTGTTTAATACCTGTTCATCCACTAATCATCATAATATCAATAAATGTAAATAATTGGTGTAAAATATAGTTTATCATCTTTTCATGGTCATCAGATATGATCCATGTGGACATTCAGATGCTCCGTAGTTACCATGGAAACACTGCCATCTTCTACAACATTAATTCACCAGTAAAACCCATGGAGTTGGATCAATGACAGTGGATGGACACACTAATTTATGTTCAGTTAATGAGAGATTTGCTGAAAAACTCACTTTTTCTTCAGTTTTCTCTGTTTCTGTAATAACCATTAACTTTAATCCGAGCTTCTATGAACATCTACATGATTAGTAAATTAAATATGGAAAATACATGATTTTAACTTAAAAAACATAAAGTAAAGAGGATAATATTACAGTAAGTGGTGATAAATCACTTACAAAAGATTAAATATAGTGAACAATTCCTTTTGGAACTGTCACAGAAGTAGCACTGGGGGTCTTTATGGATTAAAATGTCTTAATATCTTCAGTGTAATTTTTGCATCTCACAAATTCATCTCACGGATCAGATTGGACCCTTTGGTGGGATGGTATGTTTGACACCTGTGCTTTAGCTGATGTGGAACTCATTTATTTATCTTCTTTACAGAATAACAGTAGTTAACAAGTCAAGCTCAGTGACTTTACATAATAAAAAGTCACATTTTTATAGAGTATCTTCTGCAGCTTCAACCCCAAAGCTGGTTGATGGAGATATCCAGGAAGTGGGCAGGCTTTTGGAAAGTTTCATAGTTGATGTCATTTTGGGGATAAATCACCACAAAGGGTGCGATAACGTATTACTACATCAGAATCAGTGTCATTGAGTGGTACTGATGCAAAAAGTAATTCATCGCTCAATTACCTCACTATATATTCTGTGAATGAGTTTCATCATGTGGTAAATGAAGGAGGCCTGCTGTCTCTTTTCTTTGAGAGAACCAACAATCTCCAGCGCTAGACAAGGGCAATTACACCGCGGCTTATTCTGATGTCTGTCTTACATACGCTGAAATGGCGAATTAGGACGTTCTAGCAATCATGTCATTTCTGACTCACATAGGAGGTGTTTAATCATGTAGGGTCACTTAGAAGGTCAAGGTAAAGACTGAGAGAGATGGTTATTTTTTCAGTGAATGTTTCCCAGCGTGGATTTCAAGGGTATTCAGAGCTCCGTTTGTGTCACTCAACTGGATGAGAAATAGCTGATTAGCTTTGCTCACCATGGAAACCAACCCACTCTTATTCTGTGTGAGTCTTTGCAGATCCTGTTAGTAAGACGGTGTTTTCACATTGTGGCTGATAGATGGCTGCAGCTGCTAAAGTCCATCTGTTTCCTGACACTTTGGAAGGGGGAAAAAAACACCTCAGTGCCTAATTGCACAAACAATACTGGCAAATTTGCCCTTTTTTGAGATATTTCCTCCCCCTCAGTCAGCTCCTTTATATGTGTTTTTGTTTTCTGTTTCTGTCATCAGCAGTTAGATCATTTTTCGGCGCCCCGTCTTGACTATTTTTCAGAGCTTCGACTTCACAGCAACAGTTCAGCCGAGTTTAATAGCCACTTGTCATCCTGTCAATCGTGAGATAGTGCTTGTTGCCGTTGTTTGCTTCTGAATGGTATGACATTTTGGAAAAGTTTCTTCGGGGCTGTGCGAAAATGACTGTGCGTAAAAGATGCCTGCTGCCCATCAGAGCTGTTCTCTCAAAATCAGATCAAAACCCATCAAATACACACAGAAGCAACACACTGCTGTAGAGGATAGCAACTGCCTGTGGAAAGAAGATAAAACACCCATTAGAAAACTGTTAGAAATGTTTTTGTTGTAAGCAAATAAATCAAGGCAGGAAGTACTAAAGCCTGATATTTAAATGAGCCCAAAGCAGCTCATAATCCCAGAGTGGTGTTGAATTCTGGGTATTTCATGTTTCACATAGTGATTTGTATGTCTTTTCTTAATTAAAGGTTTTTTTTTTTTTAAGTGTTTAATAATTTTGTTCGTTGACATAAAAATGACAGTTTTCCAAAAACAAACACAAAAAACTGCAATTAACCAAGCATCACAGACAAAAATGAAATAAAATACTGGCTAAAACCAGCTTCTTTCTGATTTTTCTCCAGCTTTAGAACAGAATGTCTTCGCACATGTTAATATGGGAGAATTAAAGGTTCAGTTTAAACATTTACACGTGCTTTTCGTTATCTGGAATTAGTGTTGGGGTGTTTTTAATGGAGCTGGCTGTTAGTTAACATTAGCAAAAGGGAATAACTGTCAGTGGTAATCAGAATACTGAATTAATCCCATGGGAAATTTTTGAAGTAGTAAACAATAATAAAAATAAATACAAATATGAGAAGCATCTTATTATTATGATATAATTTTTTTTTACTGTATATAAAAAAAAAAACAAACCCAAAAAACAAGTGGCCTATGTTTGCATGCATTTGTGTGTGAGTGTGTCTGGGGATTCACAAAAAAATCCGTACAGAGCTGACTGCTACAGTTTGGCATACTTATGTATTTTTGGTCAAACAACAGACTAGTGAAAACTGCAAGTTGATTGGGCCAATATTTTGGGAGATATTAGTCATTTTGGAATACAATAGCCTTACAATCATGTTACCATGTCCAGGACGCTTTGGTGGTGACTGCTGGACAAATGCGGTACAGCATGCATAAAAACTGTCATATCTACAACCTGTGGCTCCCCATGGGTCAATGTATTAGTAATAGGGATGCACCAATCCACATTTTTTCACTCCCAATCCGATCCTGATACCTGAATACTGAAGGCTCGACCGGGAGCTGAGTGGCCAGGAGGTCATTAGCGTACCGGCTTGACCTGGACCTGGGTGGCCAAGCCCGACTGAACCGACGAAATGTATTACAGTTTTGAAAAATATAAAAAACGTATAAATGACCTGTAAAAACTAGTAGAGACGTACTGAAATCAAATCGAGTGACACTGTGGTGATTGGAGGGAAATACGTTATGGAGCAGACAGGGAGGCAAGTTCACCAGTACACAGCCGTTCCAATTACAGACTTCCGTTCTTAGGAAGTATGTTCTCTGAGACCGTTCTTCTTGGTGTTGAGAAACGGCTGTGTCTCATAGAGATTCGCCTCCGTTCAGTAAATCCAGTCCACATTTTGCAAGCAGGTAGCAGAGCAGCCAACAGGGAATCGCTTGTGGAGTCATTTCAGCTGATAATATTGTGTATACAGACATGGCTCACAGATCGGAATTTTTTGCAGGTTGGATTGGAAAATTCCGATCCGTGAATTACGTTGATATTGGAACCCGATACTGATACTGGATCGGATCGGTCCCATCCCTAATTAGTAATATATTATATTATAGTATGCACAATATGTATATGTATATACTTTCAAAATCACAGAAAAAAAGTTATAAGAAAGTGATACTAGTAATAATAATGATATAAAAGTAATATAAGTGGGTTTTCTCCGGGTACTCCGGTTTCCTCCCACAATCCAAAGACATGCACTGATAGGTTAATCTAAATTGCCCAT
>JAQQZY010000014.1:16317054-16330432 GCA_030068375.1 Ostorhinchus rueppellii | reverse complement strand
TTGGTTAGGGTGGGATTTGAACCTGCAACTCTCTGATCTTAAGTCCAACGCTCTAACCACTAGGCCACAGCTGCCCCTTTTTATTTAAATATGAAAAATATGGAAGTGCTTGGTTGCTTCTATCTTCACGTCTGTTCGGTCCGGTAGGAAATAATGCGCTACGCTAAGTGCTAACAAAGCTGCGCCATGCGCCAGGGTGATAGGGTGCACACACAGAGATGAGAGAGGTATGTATCAACTCATCCAAGATCAGAGAAGAACATAGTTCAGTATGGAAAACCGGTGGTGTGTTCCTTTAATGTTTTCAGTGTAATTTTTGAACTTCACAAATTCATCCCACAGGCTGGATTTGACCCTTTGGAGGACCGGTTTTGGCCATGTTTGACACCTGTGTTGTAGAAGATGACAGTGTTTCCACGGTAACTACGGCTCCTCTGAACGTCCAAATGGGTCATATCTGATGACCGTGAAAAGATGACAGAGTGTATTTTACACCAGTTATTTACATGTATTGATAGGATTATTGGATCAACAGGTATTAAACTGTTTAGATCAGTAGATGCTTTTATGTCGCTGAAAATATAGAATTTAATATCAACAAGCTTTGCAAAATTTCTCATTTAAGCACTCATTCTTCTCCTCCCCCTCGACTTTGGAGGTGTTTCTCTACAAAATTCCCCCATTTGTAACAGCATGACTATTAGCTTAGCTTCATTGTTAAGAGCTAAAGTGGCACAGGGAGACATCGTCCTTTGTCATCTACCTGGAATACAGCCCTAAAGTCACATCACGTCACTATACATCATACATATTTATATCACGCATCGAGGCGGCTGATAAATTCATACACGACACATTTTTATCCCCATGTGTTTTCGTATTTAAAGCTCCTTCAGTACTTCAGGAATTACATTTTCTACATCCCATCACTTTTGTTTATCTCAACTGCGGCTCTAATTTCCACTTTTTATTACCTTTTTCTAATCTCTTCTTTCTAATTTGCTGTTAACACAAACTGAACTCTTCCTCCAAGTTCAAACCCCGTCTTAATAAATTAATTTCGGCTACTTTCATTTCTTCCAGTCACTGCTCTGCTGCTCATAAGTTGCTTGAAGTACTTTGTGTTCTGCGTGTTGATGAGTATGACGCGATTCTGGCGTACTGATGGAGGGGATTGTGTGGAAAAGTTCATATTATTCCATTGTCTGTGTTTGTCAAAGTGGCTGCAAAGGATCAATTTCAAACTTGTATTTTGATTAAACACATTTTCTAATCCTAGTATTTGTTTTTCATTTTGATGCTTTTTAATGTGCAAGTATTTATCGTTTGTAACAATGCACTTTTTGAAGCATTCACGCTTATTTTACCTGTTATAATATCCTCTTAACTAAGAAAATCGAACCTTTAAATAGCAGAGCGTGCTTCAGCAGGGTTAACATTGCTCGACTCTATTGTGTGCCTTTATGAGGAGACCGTGGCATGCAGAGAATGCACAATTCCTGCTCATAATTTGACTAATTTAGCTCCAATGGCACAGCTGCCTATTGTCTTCTGCTTTGCATATTTGCTTTATTATTCACATTCTTTTACCCAAAACCCTCCCGAGCATTCCGCTACCTCTGCTTTCCATTTATAATGTCAAAACAGATCTGACTAAAGTATTTGTCTTATTTTCATCAGTTAACAATTCACCATTACATCTAACAAAGGACTCGCATCTCCTTTTTCTTAGTTTCTCAGTATATTGGATATTTTGAAAAAGAAAAAGGCATGTTTACAGTATTTTTCTTGCATGTGTAATTACCATGTCTTGTGGTAATTTGTATTTTCTTGCCTTGATCGTGTGTAATTTTTAGATACAAGAATTGCTTCTTCTATTTAAATATAGTCTGTTAGAAAGGTGATAAAAAGGACTTGTTTTAACACGTTAAGCAGTGTAGGCCGTGGGACCCCAGACAATGACTTACCCAATCCAGATTTCACAAAGCGCAGGGATCAAGTGTAGCCAAACAGCACGACATAACATCCCATTTTATCCGCAGCTGTCTTTTTTGTTGTTGTTTATTCGCTTTTATTTCTCGTGTCGCCTCGGGGAAGCTTCTGCTGCGGTCGTGTTTGGGCAACGTAACCATTTTTAACTGGTTCCCAGAGATGAAACAGCAATTAACCTTTCCTTTCACAGCGGTCACAGACAGCGACACGGACAGGGTGTCGTAAAGCATTATGTCGAGTTAATCTGACAGCTTTATTAATAAACAAGGATTATTTATCTGCAGATTAATCCAGAAAGATAGGTGGTTAAATGTTGATATTAAAGTTTAATAGTGTGTCAAACTGAACCAGGTTTGGACTCGGGTGTTGGATTGTTTTGCTGCAGCGTGTATTATCCCTTCTGCACACTTTATTTAAACATCAGATTAAAAGCAAACTAATAATTTATTGCAACAGCGATCCTTTCCTTTGATTCACCAGACAGTTATATTCCCAACACCTCTTGGAAGAGATGTAAACCCCCTGAAAAGAATTTCCTCCAGTATCCGTCGCTATGTTGCCTGTAGCAACCATCTACATTTCAAACCATCAGCTGTTTCTTTGTTAAAATGATCTATTTTTGTTTATTATGTTTCTGTTGTGCGCATGCTAGGAAGAATATTACATGTAAATGTCATACTTGGCATAAACCTCCTCCTCGAATGATTTCTGCATTTGGAAAATAAATCACCTATTGTCATGAAGCAGAGCTGGAAAAGTTATTAGAACTGGTAGATCTTCATAAAAATGCTATTTTTATGTTTTAATAAGGTTACATGTCATGTTGCGTAAGACGTGTGTTGACTCGCATTAGGACATAAATTGGGATGCTGTAGTTGTCATTTCTCTTTGTTCTCATTTATAGTGGGATTACTGACAATATGTCTTTACGCTTCCCATAACTGGAAACACATTTTAACAAGCCCCAGTCAATGGAATGATTATGCCACTGAGTTTATAAAAATACATATCTGTTTCTTTTATTCCTCTCCTCACTACACGTCTCATGCGTCTACATAAAGGCCAGACTTTCTTGTCAGTGCTGCCAAATCTGTTTGAACATTTTTGTGTGCAAAATTAAAGCTTTAACTGAAGTCAACTGTTCCATCCTCCAGTGAACTCCCGAACCCAAAGATGTGCATTAGGGACACACGTTTGCCCTCATCTTTCATTTCAGGAATGCCAGGGTGTGCCCCAAACAATGTGGTCGGCAGCTATCTCCCCCACCAGAATGTACAGAGGCCAGACTACACCGCTGGCTGCATAAGCGGAGTCTGGAAAAACCACCCATGTGTACGACTTTTAGATCATATGCCAAATGGGTATATAAGTAACATTCCACAGAAAAAGCCAAAATGACCTTAGCAAGAAAAGATTCCATATGACAGATGGCTTCTGGCTTACAATTTATCCAAACAGTAAAGTAGAACATGTGCTTAAACCATCGCCTGTTGCCAGCCGCGGTTCTACATTGAATTACTCCCCGGGTGAGACCCACGCCGAGCGCCCCTATTGATAATAGAAAACCATTTTGCGGCGCCTATAATTTATTTTTTAAGCGCTCGTGACGCCCCATACGTTATGGAAAAGAGATGCTGCCCCGGGCGGCTGACCGGTCCGCCCGTGCCTAAAACCGCTACTGCCTGTTGCACAGAAGTTTGTCCACACCACAACCGATGCCGTACAAATTCTATCTGGAATGCTGAAAAATCCCAATTTCTTATTTATAATCAGTGTTGTGCAAGTTACTTCCAAACTATAATCTATTACACACTGTAAAAAGTATAACATTGAAGTAACTTTAAAATTTTTCTTCAATCGGTCACACATAAAAAAATAATAATTGAGTGAGTCAAATTAATTTAATTAACCATTTAATTTGGTTCACTCAACTAATTTTTTTTTATGTGTGACCGATTGAAGAAATTTTTTTAAGTTGATTCAGTGTTTTACTTTTTACAGTGTAGATTACTTGTTACTGTTATTTTAAAGTAATTCCTTACCTTACGATATTACTGTCTCAGAACTGCAATGAGTTTTGTGACTCTTGTATTACTTTAGAGCTGGGGTGTCAAACAAACGGCCCGGGGGCCAAAACCAGCCCGCTAAAGATTCCAACCCGGCCCACAGGACATTTTCATAATTGCATTATGAAAATGTTTACATTTAGAAACAATTGTCACATTAAAATGTGAATATCTTGAACAATTATGAACAACTTGAACATTTTTCAGGAAAAAAAGTAAATTTTTAACAAAATAATAGATTCACAGTGATCTGTACATTGTGTTAATTATAAGCTCAGACTTAATGTTATTGAAACTTTACTTATTTTTCTCAAGAAATGTCAGGTTATACATGGTAGTCCAGGTTATTTATATTTTCACATTAAAACAAATTGAAAAATTTGGATTATAATGTAAAGGTTATGATGTCTAGTATTTTACTGGTCTCCCCGTGACCATAATGAAGACACACACACACCACACACACACACACACGAAAATACAAGAGATAGGCAGAGATAGGCGATAGTATTTTATCAGTATCAATACCATTGTCAATTCTTTTTACCAATCCAATTCCTTATCAATTCTCCTATTGACTCCTGAGTGGTTTTTTGAGTGGGGAAAAAAAGTAGTTTGACAGGTCATAGTGGAGCTTGTTTGAGCAACATTAGCACTCAGGTGGTCGAGCACATGATATTCCTGGAATTTAATTCAATATCGGGTCAGGATATGCTTGAGCACGTCACTGGTACTTGAACCCTTAGATGAAATGACAGCATTACACTGATTACACACAGCATTATTTTTATCTATTCTGAAGAACTGCCAAGCTTTTCCTCTCCATGATTCCTCACAGTTGAAGCAGGTCAGTGGGTGGTGTAATTACGTCATACCACTACACGACGTAGGGAAAAACAGAAAATGTCGAACTGGGAAATGAGAGAATAATAAGATAATAAGAAGAATTGATAATGCTGGAGGTGTACAATTCTGATGGAAATGATCAAGTGGAACTGGTACTTAGTTAGAACTGGTTTTTGATACCCACCCCTACTTGGGATGCATACATTTGAACATACATGTGGACGTATAGCTCAGTAACTAACACTGCAGTCTACGATGTTTGAATTCCACCAAGACCACTTGCATTTTTTCAACCTTTTACATGTTCAAACAGGGGGCATGGTGCCGAGGACGCCAGTAGATAAATCCACATTTGATAAAGAATTCTAACTAGTCATAGAAACATTAGCTTACCTTGTCATTGTTGATCACATGGGTCATGCTAACTAGCTAACATGCTACCTAGCGTCTGTACAGCAGGGTTAAGGTTAGTAATGAGCATACGCCCATGTGGACAATGGGCTTTTTTCTGCTGTCTTCACCCATTGGTTGAACACCAACAGGAAATAGAACTTTACAGACACATTTCTGATTCTTTAAGGTCTCACAGTCTTCCTATTCTTTTTTTACCCCACCCCCAAAGGGGACACAAGGGGTATTGCTTTTGTTTCAGTTTGTTTGTTTATTGGATTGTTAACACTCCAGCAGCAAAACTACTGGTTGAATTCATACCAAATTTGGTTTATAGATAACCACTGACCCAGATTAGCTGTCATTACATTTTGGGAAAAGTTTGTCAAAGTTCAAATTTTTTATGAATTTTTAAATCTTTTTTTTTTTTTTACTTCTCCCATTCACTTACAATGGGTGAAAGTACAATGTCTATAAAAACATAAATTTATTTCAGTTAACTTCAAACTGAAACCATATATAGATGCAGCTGATATGCTGACATCAGCACACGCATAGCTTGATCGATGCCAAAATAAGCCACAGTACATGCGAGGGGCGGGGCTTGTTGTGCCCGGCACCTCTTGTTTTTTCATGTTTTTTTTTTCATTTGAGCATTTTAATTATGGATGAAAATTGTGTTGTAACACAAATGGTATTGAACATGCACCGGATAACATTTATTGAAAATTGATTAGTAATACCTTACAATATTGCATTACAGCAAAAAGTAATCTATTACTGTAATGCATTACTTTTGTTACGCATTTCTCCCGACACTGTTTTTAAGCCCCGATATTTATTGTCAACAATACAAAAAACCTGAGTCTAACTTCACTCCATGAAGTGGAGACTGCCATAGCAGGTGGTTATGCTCGGCTCTGTTTTGTGTCACATAGAAGATTTGAGTTCTGTCAATCAGCACCGGCATCAAGGTGAGGAATCCTCCGGCGGTAGTGATTGATTTGGAGGTCTATCTCATCTAAGACCTCTGAGTGTTTTCTCCTTTTGGAGCCATGGGTTATATACCGTCGCAAATCCCTTAAAATTGTTTTTCTCTGCACCATCAGATAGAAAGAGACTGGGGTTTTGTTTGCCATTACATTTTAATAAGACAGATGAGAGAGAGGGGGGAGAGTGTTTTCAAGAGGAAAATAAATAATCAGAGACCTGGGTGACTCTGGGCCATATTGCGAATGAATCAATGGACTATTAGAGCCTGAAGCCAGCCATGAAAATGCATTTATCTTAAGCTAAGAGATATAGAGGTCAGAGATGACACAGGGAAAGATGTGTGCTGCCCTGTCAGATCTGCGGCGATACTGTTGTCATGTCTCTTCTGGCAGAGTGCAGCTTTTGTTCTTAATGGTGCTATACGTCAATATGGACATAACTGTCAACCACCCACCACGGGCACAACCACCAATGTGTCAACGCTATTGCATCAGAGGCAAAATACATTCACCAGCGTTTTGCTTGCATATCTGAATACGATGTGGCATTAAGTCTCTCGGCAGCAAGTGCAGATATGCAAATTCACATCACCCTGCTGAAAAATAAAATCTCCTCTGACAGCAGCGTAAAAAAAAAAGAGGGAAAAAAGAGCATAATGCGATTGTGCCAAGTTCAAGCAGGTGCATTGATCATTAAAAGGTCAGGTGTCAATAAAGAGTCGGATGAGGGGAAGTTCCTATTTGACAGATGCTTCATATTAGTATCATTTGTTACTGTGCATCATCACGGTGTCACCTGTAATTAGTCCATTTAAACCCACCACCCCTGGTCAAGCCACTAATGAAGGTTACGGCGCTCAGGTGTCATCATCCTCCTCTGTTACACCTGCAACAGTGACAGTCTTTACCAACATCAGAACATACTCTTAGGCTTTTCCTGTTGAAATGCTATTACTGGGTTCCTTTCATGTCTGGCCACGATGAGTAACAGACAATAGCGTGGAGATTGCAGATGACTAGCAACAGTACTGCCTAGTTACCAAGAATAAGAGCGACATAGATCTCTGAAATGCAAAGTCTGCCTACAGGGAATAGAAATGACCTTGTAACAATTTTCCATCTGTCATTGAAATTCTGTAGCCTGTGGATGTGTAACATGGCAACATGTTGATGTAGGTTTTACTTGGTAGGTGTTATTGAGTGAATCAGAACTGGTGCTAAGGCATTAGCATATATAAGGCTTTAACAATAGCTCAAATGAAACAGGCTATTAATATAACATGTTATCTCTTTTGATCTGGAACCCTCACATGTCTTCGCTGTAAAAACCCATACATTAACTGCAGACAATTGACAAGTGACTGAGTGCATGTTCAATATAAAACCATCTGTTCCTAGTTTCGGCTCATTGAAATTCAAACTAGAATGGAAAGAATTGACTGACTTTTATTTTTATTATCTTACATGTCCATTGTTTTGTCTTATTTTAGTGTTAAGGGATGGTTGTCTACTGTTCCTTGTAAAAGTCGTGTACTGTATCTGCTCTATGCATGCTGCTCTGCTTTGAAAACTGACTAAAAACTTGAATTATTGAAACAAAAATAATCTGCTAGTGTTGCTGTAGTGATGTAATGAAATGTCCCTAAATTAATATCTCTCTCTATTTAACCTTTCTTAAAGCTGCGTATGATTTTCGTCTCCAATTTTCCATCAAATTTAGAAAATCCAAGTGATATCCTAAATATCACAGATCTGTCAGTCTTTCCGTGATTATGCACTTGAATCCCTTCCCTCACAATAAAGAACTTCAAACTGTAGTCCTTCATAAGCTGTCTATTTACACACCAAACTGAAACCAAACTGTCACCCAGGCCTTTTTGGAATTCCACACAGTTGCAGCAGCAAGAAACAATATAGCCGTTTCTGTGTTTGTTGCTGTTGCAGCCATACTGCAGCTGCGTGGAATTCCCATTCCCACAATGCACTTTGCAACAAAATTTCTGAAAAGTGACATATCAGTTTGGGTTGTAAAGAAAAAGACGGCTTGTGATGGAGTACACTCTAAAGTTGCTCACCATGAGGGAAGTGATTCAGGTGCGTAATCATGGATTTGTGATACTTCGATGACTGAGATATTACAGATTTGATGAAAAATTGGTGAAGAAAGTCATTTGCATCTGTAAGTGATTTATCCCCATTTATCATAATATGTTTTAGCAACTTGGGACAGTACAGATGTGGATTAGCAGGACATCTAACACTTCAATACCAACTCTCTCTGGACCAGCAGTAATTCTGTCCAAGTCAGTCGATTTTCGCAGTAATTTCCTTCAGTTGTGATATATTGTGGCCTTGTTCGAGTTGTTATAACAATATCTTCGCAGCTAACAGCCCGGTTGATGTAACATTGATGCTAGCTCAAAGCACGTGACTGAAATTTAAGTGACACAAGTGATGTGCAACTCTTTACATTTATAAACAAATACTATTTCTAATGTTTACTGAGGCTGCTGCCCCCGCGACCAAGCCCAAGATAAGCGGAAGATGACAAGTATGAGTACTACTTGCAATTTTGCGTTACCGATGTCTCTTTTTCAAGTGAAAGCATGTGTCAATATTTCTTTAGCTGCGGACAGTTTTGTAAACAGACGCGCGTGGAATCAGGCGAGCCTTGGCCACTCCCACCAAAATCAGCTGGTTTTATGCTAGGCTAACACTAATCCTTCCTAGTGGAGCCTGTAATTCTACAACAAGGTGGAATTTTGTGAAAAACTCTGTTGATACAGTATTAGGGTGCCCAGAGGATGATTTAAAAGGACACTGCAAATTCCATTTCAGGTCAGTGAATGCTTTTGGTCTCTGATTTGAGTGTTTAGGGGTTAAAATATTCAGTCCAGTCAAAAACAATGCCAAAATCTGAAGCCTAAGAAATATCATGATCAAATTATCTATGATTTTTTTTTTTTTTTTTTTATCTTTTCTTGCCCGGATTACTGTAACTCCTTCTTTTCCTGCTCAAGCATGGCTGCAAACTGCTCAAATTCAATTGGTCCAGAATCCGGCAGCCAGGCTTTTAACAAACACTGAGCAGAGAGAGGATATTAGCCCCATTCTGGCTCACTTACACTGGCTTCCTGTACACTTTCAGCTCCACATCCTCCTGATCACATTCAAAGCCCTCAATGTCATGGCACGCTCTTATATATCTGATGTTATCTTCAAATAGTCTGGATCAAAATTACTCAGATCCTCAGACAAGTTGTTCTTCACTGTCCCACAGTCCAGTCAAAACAAAGGAGGATGCTGCGTTTCAACTGTTGCTCATTAAAGACATTATGAAGTTGCTTTTTACTGCCGGGTCAATTGGATTCTGTGTCATGGTTTTAAAAGGTTTACCATATTTATTGAGTTTGCAAGTGTCATACTTTAGTTTTGATTGGTATATTCCTTTTATTGTTGCATATCTTTCTATTTTACAGATTATTACTTGTAGATTTATGATAAATAAGAATATGGAATGCTTAATTTGTGAAGTGGGAGGTACCAGAAGGCATGTGGTAGGTGGATCTGGTGACTCAAAGCGGGGTTGGAGGTAACAGGGAGACTCTAAAACAATATAAAAAAACTCAACATACTTTAATGTCCGAAAACTGATCAATCATCACCAAATTGACTTCATAAATTTGGTGTGTCCAGTTGTCAAGATGGAGTGAATGACTGTATTCAAATGTGCAATGTTGAAGGGAAAATGTTTGTCTGAGAGTCTGAGAGTCTGAGTCTGAGACTGAGGTTAAAGTTAAACAAGAACACAGTTTATTAGTGAGTACAGAACATAAATCCAAAGAGGTAATCCAAGGGTGGTAGTGGGGAACAGGCCAGGGGTCGATAACCAGGTAATCAGTCCAATAATGCAAAAGTACCAACAGGGGATAGGCAGGCTCAAAGGTCCAAAAACAAAAAAAACAAAAAGGCAGTCCAGGTCAACATAGGAGAAGGTACCAGGCTCGGAAAGTCTGGGATCAAAAACTCAGGTCGACAGGCAGAGGTACTGACAGACGGACAGACTGGGCTTAGGAAATCCAAAATTCAAAAACAGGTCAAGAACCAGACAAGGCAGACAGGAAATACTAGTTTGAGACTCACCAAGTGAAGACTACGAACTCGCAAAGACAGAACACAGGGCTTATAAACTCAAAAGGGGAGGGGAGACAATTACACACAGGTGGGAAACAAGGAACGGGTGTGGGTAATTTCAGGAGCGGAAAAGAATCAAAGAAACAGGAAGTTAAGACAGCGGACATGACACAGGAGGAAGACTAACAAAATAAAACAGGAAGTGACAGGACAAGACATAAAACATTGTCACGTCTGGAAGCAGAAGTGACAATGTTTTATTTTTTAGTTGTATTATTACAACTTATATTACTACATTACATTGTTTACCTATTGACCTTTAATATCACTATTGACATTCGATTGGTGGGTCTTGTTTTGTTTTAATTTCTTTGTCTACATGTTCAAAATAAAATTAAATTTAAATTAAATTTAAAAAAATAAGGCCACCATTCATAATATATATATTTTTTTGTTTCGATTTTTGCAGAGATGAAAGTGGACACGATTAGAAGTGTCCATGCATAATTTGGCGATGACTGGTCACTGTTTTCGGACATTAAGCTATGTTAAACTTTTTTACCTTAAATGTTTTAGACTCTCCTCGTTACCTCCACCAATGCTTTGAGTCACCAGCTCCACCCACCTCTGCGTTCCAGCACCTCCCACTTTACAAATTAAGCACTGCATATTCTTATTCATCATAAAATCTACAAGTCATAATTTGTAAAGTAGAAAGATACTGAACAATAAAAGCAATGTAACAATCAATGTTTCCCTTAAAATTTCCCTTAAAATGCATCTGAACACAATATTTTTGTGGAACTTTGATGGGGAATAAAGATTAACATGACAGATAACAAGAACCTTTTTTTTTTTTTTTTTAATTCAGGCTATTCTGATCTGATGTTGTTGTAGGTGCTGGATCCTGATCTGACAACATGCATTACCATATATTATTATGGATTTTATTTGCTTTTATTGTTGACTTTCTTTTTGTACTATTCATACAGGTGCTGTGACATCATTTGTTGGTTTCTGAACTGCTGTTTTTAAGCCAGTAGTTAAGATTTAATCATCATTATCTGGCTATTTGGAGCCAGGAGTGACCATATTTGGACATAAGAGGAAAAACTATGGAAATATACTTACGACTATAGACTAACTAAAATATTAAATTATATCAAACACTGAAAAACACAGTAATTTTACAGCACAAACATCAAAATTGTGAAGCAGTACTGATGAGGAACACAGATCATCAGTGATATTATGGGAATTATATTAATTATTACTGTAATATCACCAACAATGATCACTGCCTGATTTGAATCAGAAGCCACATTTTTATTCATGTGTGAAAATACTACTTTGAAATGTGCTCTAGATTTAATTAAGTTAGTGTTAGTTTTGATGTGATGAAATACAAGATTCAAATGATTCTTTCGAAAATCAAAAGCATCCTTCTCACATTTTCTTTAAACATGGGTTACTGGCAAAAAAAAAAAAAAAAAGTTGTGTTGAAATGTCTGACTAATTTAAGTTTTTAGAATAACTTCAGCTGTTTTTGTAATATCCCTACAGGCTCACTGGACTGGCAAGCTGTGAATAACTAAAAAGCTAGCGTAGTTTGAGTTGGTAGTTAAAGCAGCAGGAGCTAAAATCATCAGGGGAAAAAAAAAAAAAAAACACCATATTTTGACAATACACACCTGCCTCCCCTCTCAGTCCAAATGGAAAAATGAAACCTAACGATAAAGGAGCTGACATCGTTTCATGTTGTTTATGCAAAATGACTTTTTGACTTTTCCAAGCTTCTATGATGCTGCGTAAACCACCAAAACATTCTGACAGGAGAAAAGATCATAATATTGATCATTTCAGTACAATGGCACCTTTCACTGCTTTGGCTATATTAGGAAACAAGTGAACATTTAGATTCTGTCCACACCGAGACGGTTTCAGCCGCATACGCAAAAGTTTTGAAACTGGGGAGTGGATAAACTCAAAAACACCAGTTTTGCATCTTCATCTATATGACCCAACTGCAACTTTACTAAACTAAAAATGTCATAGACCCGCTTCTTTAAGACACCACTTCACAATAACAACAACAATAATGGTGGACTACAGTAGTGCTCGTGCTACAACAGCTATTGAGATTATTGGAAATACTGAATCCAAGTCTTCGGCTACTCTTTCATCGCAATGAACAACAGACAACCATAGCTAATCATATTCATTACATGCTCTTGGATCTACTGTGAAGAGGGACAACCAGAAGGGCAACCGGGAGGAAATATTGGCTCAGACCCAGTAGAAGCAAGCAATCTTTATGTGCATGCTCCATGTCTCTAATGTGGATAATGGGTAGTAATGGGCACAGTAGCAATAATGGTAGTAATGGGCATAATGGGTTGTGTAGGCTACACTATGCATTTAAATATGAGGTTTTTTTTTTTTTTAAATTATTATTATTAATTTATTTATTGATTGCTACAGTTGCATGATGTCACTATTGCACTTTATGGCTGGACCCTTCAACTGTCCACTCATTGACAGGTCTGAGTGTACTGTTTTTGTGTTATGTATATTTAATGTCCTGTCCTGCTGTGACCCCATGTCTGCGAACTGAATTGGATAAATAAAGGAATCTGAATGTTCTCCTATTCTTTGGCGAGAGCATTACAACACCGCATACAGGCCTGGTATTTGTACGATGTGGACGCAGATATTTCCTGAAACGACTCTGTGTTTATGGAACACGTTTTGAAAATGACAAAGAAAAAGATCCGATATGAAAAATGCCGTTTCGTTTGGACATCTCTAAGATATGAGCTTCAAATGGGCAGATTGCACTTCCGTAACTTTGTGACGGCAGCAAGTCACGGAAGTGCACCCACCCCCCTCAGGTTAGTGGCACCGCCTCTGAAAAAGGTTTGCCACACCCACAGAATATAGTATAACGTTACTTCACTG
>JAQQZY010000014.1:16211817-16224110 GCA_030068375.1 Ostorhinchus rueppellii | reverse complement strand
TACTTTTATTATAGAGTAATTCAGTTACTAACTCAGTTACTTTTTGGAAGAAGTAGTGAGTAACTATAACTAATTACATTTTTAAAGTAACGTGCCCAACACTGAACACAATACAAATTCATAAAAACGTGAAAAAAAATTGTGGGCAGCACAGTGGTGCAGCGGATAGCACTCGTGCCTCACAGCAAGAAGATCCTGGGTTCGATTCCAACACCAGTTGATGAGGGTGGGACCTTTCTGTATGGAGTTTGTATGTTCTCCCTGTGTCTGTGTGGGTTCTCTCTGGGTACCCCCACCATCCAAAGACATGCACTGACAAGTTAATCTAAATTGCCCAAAGGTGTGAATGTGACAATGATTGTTTGTCTCTATATGTCAGCCCTGTGATGAACTGGCGACGTGTCCAGGGTGTACCCCACCTTCGTCTATAAGTTGCTGGGATGGGCTCCAGCACCCCCATGACTTCCTGAGGATAAAGCGGTTCAGACAATGACTGACTAATTTAACTTTTGTCATTGTTTTTCTTGTACTGGCCCAGTCCACTTCAGATCATACTGGGCTGAATGTGGCCCCTGATCTGAAATGTGTTTTGCTTGGATATGAGGCTTTGACCATGGATGCGTACACTGTTATGGTAGATGGGATTTTGGTCAAAAGGGAAAAGGAAATCCCCTATGACATTTTCCAGGATGATTTTTCCAGTAAGTCCAATGATGTGCAATCCTGTTTGTGTTTGTGCAAATGAATGTTTATGTGCAGAGAAAGAGCTGTGCGTGCACTTAAGCATGAACTGACAGCTACCTGTTTGCATATGTTCACCCCTCTAGTCGACTGATTGTATTAGCTCGACGGCAGCACATGAGCTGTTCCTGCTCTTATAATCAGCCGTGGCATTACAGCTCAGTAGCTCATATAATGGAGGTCTCTCCTGATCACACTTTAAATATTCATGTGCCGCTGGTGTAATCCACACGGTGCAACAGCTACTGCCTTGTTTCCTCCTAAGGCTTACTTCAGCTCCTGCACTTGATGTCGCATTTCACAAACTTGCTCTTGGGTGTTTGTTTACTGCTCACTGCTGCAGTTCAACTAAAGTCACTGCATTGGAAATAACAGCAAATTAAATTTTCACAAGCTGAGAGAGTATGGATTTGCAGCATTAAATTCAGGTTGAAAGATGGAAACAACCTGTTGTGCACTGATTAGAGCAGCTACCAAGGTCCAAGATGTGCAGTTTTCATTAGTTAAAACCATTATGTTTCTTGTTATTCGTACCCATTTTTGATCTATAAAGGCCCAGTGCTACTTTTGTGGCAATAACAAAAATGAACTTTTCTCATTCATATTTAACTCATTCATTCACTCACTAGGGTCACGGGGGTCACATGAAGCCTATCCCAGCTACTTAAGGGCAAAGGCAGGGTACACCCTGGACAAGTGCATGTCTTTGGATTGTGGGAGGAAGCTGGAGTACCCGGAGAAAACCCACACAGACACAGAGAGAACATGCAAACTCCACACAGAAAGGTCCCATGGTCCCGCCCGGGAATTGAATCGGGTCTTTCTTGTTGTGAGGCACGAGTGCTAACCACTGCACCACCGTCTTGCCGTGTATTTAACTTTTCTTACATATTTTATCCAGGGTTCTCCCCAAACAATGGAACAACCACGCTGCGCCAGTATACTGCTAGCTCAGCGCCGCTATACTCATTTTCAAATTTAGAGCTTTTTTTCCTATTTTCACCCAATAATTTTGCTAAAATCTACTGAAGTCCATTGGGTTTGCAGGCACAGGCCATAATTTCCATCATGTTTTTCTTTTGAAATCTTGCGGAGTTGCGTCTATTGCGAGGTTTTAGCACAAGACTTTCTTCCCATTGGTTGGATATGATGTAATGCATTAAATCAAGCACTCCTATTGGTCAGGATCTGACTGCACGTAAACTCACTTCCTGTTTACATCTAGACGACACGCACCACGACAAAACGCAAGTGTTATACAAAGCCTGATGATCCGAGAACGATATCTGCATTTTTGTTGCCTCCTTGGTGGTGACTACTCCCCATGTAGCCGAGGAGTAGCAGCGAGAAAAACAACCACACCAGGATACTATAAACTTCTAGGGAGAACCCTGTTATCTATTTATTATTGTTTTATTTATTATCATATTACCCTCTGTGTTTTGCATTTTAAAGTAAAAGTCAGGTATTTTCCTGTACTCAATTCACTGATCATGTAGATCACAGGTGTCAAACATGCAGCCCGTGGCCAAATCTGGCCCGCCAAAGGGTTCAATCTGGCCCCTTGGGATGAATGAAGGTAAAGTGAACCTTTCAGGCTAAAATAGAAATATTATTTTTATTTGATTTTACTCTCTGTTGAGTGATTTGCTGCATACAGAAAATCTGAACCTTGAGTTGAAACACAAGGAAGAAAACTCCTGAAACCACAATTAAAAATTAAAAGCAACTGTTCTTTCAAGAAATAGTGTCTTCATTATTTTTGGACATTTCACAGACCATGCTGTAGTCTGGTTTCTAAACCCTGTAGTGATCTGCATGACCATTCCAACAGGTAGGTGATAAAATAATTGTACCCCGTTAATCATTCAGATGCTGAATGATAGATATATGCAAATTTTTAGAATCTGTAAAAACATGGCTTTACATCATGATGCCAGCGTTATTTCACAGCATAATCATATCTCACCTTCAGCCTCATGATTCAAACAGTCGGCACAGTGTAACTTGTTATTTATAATAAAGACAAAAGAGGGAATTTACATCACTGTTGGATTTCAACAAAGCATTTCCAGGGAGTCGGTGAACCGCGCTGTTTGCAAAGTGCTCTGTAGGTTTGATGAATAAAAATCCCATCCTCTAAACGTTGCTTTCTGAGTGACAAATGTACTGTTTGATCTGGAACAGACTGATGCTTGGCTTCCATACAGTGATAACAATAAGCTTTGAAGCTCCATCAGTGAGATGTGCTGAGTCACTGCTGCCCCATTTCCCACACATATGCACAGGCTGTACTGTAGGTAGGAACTGTAGCATGAGTGTCTGTGACAGATACAGAGTTAATACCACATTTACATAATACAAAGGTGACGAGAACAGCAGAGGAAGAAAACATTAAATACTTAAAACGCAGCAGCGAGGAAAACACTTACTGTTAGAAAGCTTGTACAGTCAAACAGCGTGGCTTAGGATAGGCTGACGGTCATAAGTTTTTAATGCAGCGTTTGATACAAGGTAATAAATCTTCTCAACTAAGTGTCAGACAGTGTGTCAGCCTGTGTGGCCTAAGGTTAAAGTGCATTAGATAAACAATGTGGTTTTCACGATGAAATATGTACGACTACATTTGTAGCTGCAGCGTTCGGGTGTTACATAACCAGACTTGTGCGAGGTATTTCTAAACTGTAATACATTACGGATTACTTAAGGTGCTTTCACAGGGTCCTCGAGTCCATACCGTACTGGCTACGTTCACACCTTTCCTGCAGATGTTGCATTCACTTGCACTCATGCCTGAGTACGAATGGGTGTTAGAAAGGGCGAAACAGTCGGTGGTAGTGCGGAGGGAATTCTGACACTATCCAGCAAACATGGAGGTCAGAAGAAGACAAACCCTAACCTATCTGTTATCCTGTTTGAGGCAAAGGGAAGCAGAGTGACCTTCACTGTCCATGATATATCACAGAGTGGTTTGGTTGATAAGGCCAGCCCATGCCGATCCGAGGCTTTTTCAGGAGACAACAGGAGCGTCGTCTGTGGTCTTGTGGCGATTAACCCACTTCCGTTATCAGAGTGGTCATTAGGTCACTTCCGGTCTCTGGCACAGATCGCAATCACATGGCAATGTACCGTGCTGGAGTACGGGTAGTCCAGACCCAGGACTACCTTCTCAACTGGACTCAGGCACAGCACTCAACCACAGAAACGGTTGCAGTGGACTTGGGGGTCCAGCACACTCAGATATGGACTCAAGTATGCTGTGTGAAAACGCCCTTACTGTTATGTAAAGGGCCCCTGGCATGACATTTTTATTTTTTGAGGTTTTTGGTCATAAATATGAGTTCCCGGAGCCTGCCTGGGTCCCCAAAGTTGTAAGAAAAACTGACTAGTACTTCCCTTGCTCCTGGGTGTGTGTGTCAACATAGCTCAAAGAACACTATCAAATGGGCTGTTTTCAGATTGGTTTTATATGTCACTAACTCTACCTTTTTCGGTTTTGTTTGTCACTAACTCAGTGTGAACTCCACCCTCACAATTTTGAACCCCCCCCCCCTGATTTCAACCGACAAACAGCAGAGACCAGGACAACATGGAAACCAGGAAAAGACAGGAACTGCTCTGTACCTGAGTGTAGAAAGGACAAAAGCCTTTTTCTCCAGTGTAGTCTTCTGCCGTCTTCACCTATTGGCTGAACATCAACAGGAAATAGAACTTTACAGACACATTTTTGATTCATTAAGATCTCACAGTCTTACTGTTATTTTTGCTTTCCTTTGAGCAATTAAATTATGGACAAAAACTGTGTTGTAACACAAGTGCTATTGAACGTGTACCTGCGTTACAGCAAAAAGTAATCTGTTACTGTAATGCAGGGGGGTCCAATCCTGGTCCTCGAGGGCCGGTATCCTGCATGGTTTAGATGTGTCCCTCTTCCAGCTCAACTGATTCAAATGATCAGCCTATCATCAAGCTCTGCAGAAGCCTGATAATGACTGTCAGGTGTGCTGGAAGAGGGAAACACCTAAAACATGCAGGATAGCGGCCCTTGAGGACCAGGATTGGAGACCACTGCTGTAATGCCTTACTTTTACTCCCAACACTGTACATCAGTAGAAAGTTTGAACCACTGCTGAGAAAAACATCTTCATTTTATTCATCCAAAAGTAAATTGTGTTCAGTTTGTTGAATTTAACTTCATTCTGTTCCTTTGCATCTTTTGCTTCGCTTTAGCAGACTTCCAGAGGAGGTTCAGTGAAGGTACTGAGACAAATGACACTAACACCATCAAAGGTTGTATGGCTTCAGATGGAGCCTCTGCTTCGGCTCCATGCATTTACATGCATTACAGTATGTGCTTGGATTCTGAGCGTCATTTTCACTTGGTTCTCATGCTTGAATTTGCCCTACCTCTCATTTGCAAACCAAATCAGTGCACGTGGCTCAAACTCCTTCAAACTAGAGATGCCTTTTACAAAGGGTGGAAATGTACATTTAAAATAACACATTTCATTTGGAAAAAAATGGTAATTTTCTGCAAATTACATTTAAACTTGTTTTAACAGCATTTAGGCATTTACATAAAACAAACAGCAGTAAGATTAGCTTAGTCCAAATGAACACACAACCAGTCTGAAACTGATTTTCGCAAAGATTTTCATGTGCAATTTAATGTTTATTCAGATTCAACAGATCAACACTGGAGTCTCAGCATATTTTGTTACTTTATTTTACTGAACATATACTGCATCCAATCCTCAAAAAGCTCATAACTTCAGCTTGGTGTGTTATATATACATTTAATAACTTCATAATACACTTAATGAAGCATGTCGCTAGAACAAATCTTAAAAAGATGTACATTTCATGCTGTGACGTGGTTTTATGGAATAGAAAGGAACTAAAAATCAGTGTGAAAACATTACAAAAAAACTTTATTTTCCAGACATATACTGTTGTAACAGTGAATGGGAGGACAACAGTATAGTCATAGTTAATAACTGACCTGTTCTTTACATGGACTGTATATGTTAGCTCAGTGTCTTTCAACCATTTTTGAGCAAAGGCCCACTAACAGCATCATGAGCCTCCTGCCGCCCCCTCATCTCCAAAAGCATGGGGAGTATGTTATTCTAAAAGTAGCACAACATACCTGTATGTGGATGTGGGGGGGTTATATAAACCCCCCCCTCATATCATCAATTCCCACCTGCCGCCCCCTGAAAACAATCTTTTCATGGTCATCAGATATGACCCATGTGGACGTCCAGAGGCTATGTAGTTATCATGGAAACACCGTCATCTTCTACAACAGTGATTCCCCAGTAAAACTGATGGGGGTGGTGAGTATGTGCCTCTGTTATACATCAGAGCTTACACAAGGCCTTTACATGGGGGGACCGCCTTGTCTGTTTGTTTCAGCATATCAAGAGATTTCGGACAATTCCATGCTCCTAATTTTGTGGGAACAGTTTGGGGATGGTCCCTTCCTGTTCCAACATGACTGTGCACCAGTGTGCAAAGCAACGTCCATAAGCACATGGAGGAAAGAGTTTGGTGTTAATGAACTTGACTGGTCTGTACAGAGTCCTGACCTCAACCCAACAGAACACCTTTGGGATGAATTAGAGCGGAGACTAAGAGCCAGGCCTTCTGGTCCAACATCGGCGTGTGATCTCACAAATGCGCTTCTAGAGGAATGGTTAAAAAAATTCCCATAAACAGAGCTGCAAAGTGTGGACCAGCATCAAAATTAAACAAGTGATGGGCGATACCACACTTTTAAGGTTCGATACGATATCGATTACTTTTTGCGTAAAATATTTGATACCAATTACAGATACCGATTACTGGTCATTTCTTATTGGTGAATTTTTTTTCTCAATCATAGTATTAGTTCTCCTAAAAACAAGTACCATCAAATACTGGCCAGGTAACAACTTTAATGTGCACGGTTCAAAATAGAAAAGTTAAACAAATACATACATAATTTGTATTTGGCTGAAGTTTTATCAGCTGGCCAAAAATATATCCATACAACGCTCATTTTTGTTGGCCATTTCTCCATTTTGTTCAAATTCACCTGTTCATGCTGTGCTGTGTTGTTGCTAACACGGTAAACACACACAACTCGTGACTCTGGTCATGTGACTGATGGACCAGTTCAATATGCTGCAGGCTGGGGGGGGTTGGCACAAAACACTAGAGTAAGTCACCTAAAAATATCTAGAATTGACACACGCACTTTTCTTTCGCATTTATTAATTAGTAATCGATACTTTAATGAAGTAGTTGAAAACAAAATTGGTGATATAAGGGTATACAATGGTATCGATACTCTCATCACTATTGATTAAGAATGGGATGTCACTTAAGTTGATATACGAGTTAAGGCAGGTGAGCGAATACTTTTGACAATATTCACCCTATTCTCAGTGGATACTAGGGCAGCACCATCTTGTTTATTTTGTGCTAGAACTTCCGGTGTTGTAGCGGAGTCATTGGTGAGCATGTATATCATTGGTAAAAAGAAGTGAGGTAAAATGACCAGTATTATTTGTGCAGTCCGTGGTTGGCACAATAATTGGAAGAAGAAATGTTAGTCTCTTCAACAAGAGTGTTTTACTCACAGGAAGAGAAGGGGTGCATGTTGTGGGCTGGACTTTCATCTGTATCTACCTCCTCACAGGGAAGACTTAACTAAAAAAAAAAACCCACCAAAAAAGCCATATGTCTGTTCGTTTCACTTTGTGGATGGGAAACCTACAATCCAGCACCCATATCCCGAGAACTGGCTATGAAGCTCTGGAGCGACATCTGCACTGACAGCTTGTGAGGCGATCAGGTAAATTCACATAAAGTTTACTTTGCCCTAAGGCCAGTTTGCTGAAGTAGATGCTAGCTACATTTGTGCTAGCAGCTAACATTCTGTTACTGACTGCTTGTTAACACACGGTTTAAAAGTAGTAGTAGTTTAGGAGTAAATGCTTTAAAATAGAGCTAACCCTGATTAAGCTGGAAGTTCCAACACAAAGCGGAAGAAAATAGTAGTTAAAAGGGGCGGGGCAGAATAAGGTGAATAGTGTACGTATATATATTGTGCTGTTAAATGACTGATAGTTTGTCCTGTTAGCTAATCTTCTGTTCGTCCATGTTGTAGCAGCAGAAGCCAGGGTCATACGTCTGTATAAGGTTCCACCTCCTGTAAATATTGATGTAAACGACTGAGTTCTGTTGACATGTGTCACGGTTACATGTACAGACGATCATTACCTCACATGATAATTACTGTTATTTGTCCAGTTTTGCGTTGCTTGTCACCATTAGCTCTTATGCTGCATTCATGGGCTATTGGAATTGTGGTAAATACTACTTATAAACTTGAAAATTGCACAGTAACAGCCCCCCATGTCCTATTTTCCACTGGGGAAAAAAATTCTGATGCATGAATTGCTGAGGTGAAAATAGCCTTTGAACGTTTGAACATGATGGAGAGAAATGAGGGGTTAATTACACTGATAAACACTGCTTTTATTAACGTTCTGCTGCTGTTAGTTAGTGTGTACTCGTGTGTAATAGTATACACAATTTGCAAAAGAGGAAAATAAGCGGAGTTTGCGTGTTCTCCTTGTGTGTGGGTTCTCTCCAGGTACAGACATGCATTAATAGGTGAACTGGTTAAGCTAAATTACCCATAGGTATAAATGTCTGAGTGATTGGTGGTTCTCTATATATGTCAGTGTGTATATGGGGATACAGTTCAGAAGGTGTATGAATATATGAAAAAAACATGCTGTAGCAGCTTAATTAAAACATCCACACATTTCACCCAAGTAGCAGGTCTCCATAAGTTGTGTGTCAGCCCTTTTTCACTTCACTACAACAAAAGTCAAATCAACTTTATTTATAAATCACTTTAAAAACAACACATTTGGCCAAAGCGCTACACAGAGATGTAAAAGCAAATAAAACATATACAAAAATTAATTAAAACAATAAAAGCAAAAAGAAAGACGCTTGAACACAACACGCTGGTAATTTTAAATTCACTGGTAGAAAGGATCATCTTCCCGATCGCACCTGAAGGCAGCATTAAGCTTCCTCCAGTGTTCCATTCAGTTTGATGAATACCACATGTTTTAGTCCAACTGTTTTGTATTTTTTGTGTGTTTCTTGATATTCTGTTTGGGTCGGTGCTCGTTGATGATCCCATTAGTTTCGTCCCTTGTTTCAGCCTGAGCTTATGTTTTCTGTGGACCGACCTTACAGTGATAGCCGTCTTATCAGTGGTGTTTCTCCTGGGCAGATGGTGGCCTGCCTCCATGTCATTACAGTCCAACTGGATCCTTTAGGCTGTGAAAAGCCAGCCACCTGTTGCTCCATGGAGCTAACATCATGTTCATCAGCCTCCCCTCGATGTTGGCAGTCGCCGGCCAAGTGTATGACCAGGATTATAGCTGTAGCCCTGTGATGTGACCTTTTCAATGTTTTGGATCATTCTAGGATACCTGTTCTAGGGTACTGGAGAAGCTGTCCTGCTCTCTGCGTCATTGACTTCCACATACTCTGGTGAGGTGTTACATACAGGTAAACAGGAAGTAGAAAATTGGAATACTTATATTACAATCAGTGTTGTGTAAATTACTTTCAAACTGTAATCCATTAGCGATTACCTGTTACTGTGACTTAAAAGTAATTCCTTACCTTACAACAGGGATGTCAAACTCGTTTTCATTCAGCGGCCAAATACAGCCGAACATGATATAAAGTGGACCAGACCAGTAAAAATAATACGTATCTAAAATCTACTAACTGTACTTGAACATAACATGAACAAATATGAACTTGAAAATTATTAAGTGCAATTGTAACAATATTACACCTAAGTTTATATCATTTATACATGTGCATCACAACTTACAGATCACAGTGGATTTACAAATACACAAAACATTAAATAACAGACAGAATATTGGTCTAATTCCACAGACTTCTATTAACGCAGTTTAGGTTGTTCTTTTTTTTTATGGTTATTCAGATTTTTTTTTGTACTTTATTGTTTTGTATTTTATTGACCCTTTGTGAAGCACTTTGTGACCTCCTTTGTCTGCGAAAGGTGCTATATAAATAAACTTTACTTACTTTAAAGGCTAATCTGTGAATACAATCATTTTTGTATCATTTTACTTTTTTTTACATGAAAAAGAGAAAAATGTGCGGTTTTCATTATTTATAGGGCATTATGATAGTATTTTACTGGTCTGACCCACTTCAGATTGAATTGACCTAAAATGACTTTTAACATCCTTGATTGTTAATATCTTCAGTGTCACTTTCACAAATTCATCCCATGGGCCAGATTGGCCCCTGGGCTGCATGTTTGACACCTGTGCCTTACAATATTACTGTCTCAGAACTGAACATGACTCCTGTATAGGGTTTCAAAATTCCTGGAATTTACAAAGTTGGAAACATTCCATGGGAATTTATGGGGGGGGGGGGGGGTTGAAGGTTGGCCCTCAACAGGGAACTTAAATATAGTTAGGAAAATACACTGTAGCATAATCTTGGCTAAAACAACCACATTTAAGTTCAAGTGCACTCCTCCATCACATGCACAGATGATCGCTTAAACCCTGGAGGCCACACTTTTGAGCTCAAAGCACCAGACTATTGAAGCCACACAGGTGAGCCTGTGGATTATATGAAGTCAAGTAACTTTTTTATAATAATATTGGGTAAATATATTTGATATATAATGGTATTACATGTTTTTGTTGGTCATTAAATTAATTGTAATATTTTACATGGACGTTTGCTTATGACAAAACAAAAATATTTACCTTTATGTTTGTATATGATACAGTTTGTTTAAATGACCCCCAATTTCCAGTTAATTTCCATAAATTCCCAATCATTCTCATAAGTTCGCAAAATTCCTATAGAAAGTTTCCAATTTGGAGTATTTTCAAAATGCCCCAGCTTAACTTCCCATGGAAAGTTTGCGGGAATTTACTAGAAATTTTCTGCCCCTTTGCAACCCTACTCCTGTATTACTTTGCGTTACATACAGACTCCTGTCATAAATGGCATGTGTTCACTCATCACTGACTGGAAAGTCCAAAGTCCTCTTTTCAGATGAAAACACATTTTGCATGTCATTTGGAAACCAAGGTCCCAGAGTCTGGAAGAAAACTGGAGAGGCACAGAATCCACGTTGCTTGAAATCCAGGGTGAAATTTCCACAGTCAGTGCTGATTTGGGCTGCCAGGTCATCTGCAGGTGTTGGTCCACTGTGTTTTCCTATGTCCACAGTCAACGCTGACATCTACCAGGACATTTTGGAACACTTCCTTCTACTGACTAGCTTTATGGAGATGCTGATCTCATTCTCTACAGCAGGACTTGGTACCTGCCCACGCTGCCAAAGGTTAAAGGTTAAAGGTAAAAGCTGGTTCAATGACCGTGGTTTTACTGAGCTTGATTGGCCACCAAACTCACCTGACCTGAAAACCAAAGAGAATCTATGGAGTATTGTCAAGAGGAAGATAAGAGACACCAGATCCAACAATGCAGATGACCTGAAGGACCTATCAAAGCAACATGGGCTTCCATTCCACCTGAGCAGTGCCACAGGCTGATGCCACGGCGTACTCAAGCAGTAATTCATGCAAAAGGAGAACCAACCAAGCATTGAGTGCATAGAAATGAACAGAGTTTTCAGAAACCTGACATTTCTGTTTAAAATATCCTTTTTTTGGATTGATTTCATGTAATATTCGAATTTTCTGAGACACTGAATCTTGGGTTTTCATTATCTGTAAGCCATAATCATCAAAATGTCAAGAAATAAAGGCTTCAAATATTTCACTCTATGTCTAATGAGTTTATGTAATGTATGGGTTTCACTTTCTGAAGTGTGTGACAAAAAATATTGAACTTTTTCGTGATATTCACATTTTTTGAGCTGTTCCTGTACATCCATGTGGCCAATGCACTTTTTTTTTTTGATTCCTTAAGCTGTCAAAGACTTGCTGCTTTGTTACCCCGCCCCCTGGAGGAGGGGCAAGGGGTATTGTTTTTGGTTCGGTTTGTTTGATAACACTCTAGCAGCAAAAATGCTGGTTGAATTCATGCCAAATTTAGTTTATAGACTACCAGTGACCCACAATACATGTGATTACATTTTAGGAGAAGTAGGTCAAAGTTCAAATTTTTTGTGAATTTTTAAAATATTTATTCTATTCCCATTTACTTATAATGGGTGAAATTTCAAATGTCTATAAAACATCAATTTTGCTTCAATTTACTTCAGACTTGGCACATATATATAGAGGCAATTGATATGCTGACATCAGCACACACATAGACATGATGACATCAGGTGGATCTGTGCTAAATTAAGTTACAATATGTGCCCCGGGCGGGACTATTGAACACGTACCAAGTTAAATATTACTGAAAATGGATAAGTAACGCCTTAACACTAGAAGCCCCAGCGTTTTTCTGTCTACCTAGAAGTCCCAGAGAGTGGTCATTTGACCCGAGGGCCATTC
>JAQQZY010000014.1:16184247-16195014 GCA_030068375.1 Ostorhinchus rueppellii | reverse complement strand
ATAAATCTCACTCTACACACAATATCACAACTGTATAAATCGTTCAATTAATACGTGCTGTCGTCGTGTGTGTTAGGAACAGGACTGATGACTCGGCATCCACTCGCTGGACCAACTCCACCACAGTATTACAGAACACAAACAATATTCAAGAAATAGCTTAAATTAAAACACAATGTCTATATCCTTCCCTTTGTTATATAAATTAAGCATTACTCTCACTATATACACAAAATAGAATCAACAAAAGACAGAATGGTGAGCTGTCATTACAATACTTCTTGTTTTTTGTTTTTTGTTTTTTTTCATTTATGGGAAGGAACCAAATATGGTAACTTTATTCACCTTGATTTTCTACATAATAAAGATTTCGAAAATTCTCACAAAAATAATAAAGTTTTGTTACGTCCTCCAGGAACAGACTAATATGGACATTTAGAGTTTCAGAGTATTTTTATGAGTGACCTATAAAGGGTTTGTATCTAAATAATATCAGAGAAAAGTGACACTATAACAGTTTCAAATCACTTCCAAATTAATCGCTTTACAGGTGCTATTAAGGTCGTAGCTACAGCAAATGAAAGCAGAGTTTGGATGGATCTAAAATGTAGATGTTTGGCTTTCAGCTCATGCATTCTCAGCCTTTATTGCCTTCAAATTGAGGAGGGGGTGATACACATCTGTATAGATCGGCCTCTGTCAACAGACCATATCAAATGAATATAAAACACGTTCAATAAAAGAAACATGACAGTAAAGTCTGAAAACAGTGGATTTAGAGACGACCATCACTGTCAGCACTCACACTTGAGACAACAGAGATGACGCCACGTCTAGGTTTTGTGATGACGATGCCGCTTCCGCTGGCCTTGATCCACGCTCGGCTTTACAGAAACTCAGCGAGCAGCAGCAATCTGATTTCAGCGTGAAAAGTAGAGGTAGCCAATTGAAAGAGAAATGAAAAGGATTCAAAGCAGTGCAGCATATCACACACAAAAAAAAGTCTTTAAACGTATTACACCTGAGAATCAGTCTGCTATTGTTAGATATGGGGTGGGGGTTACCCAGGCTTTGTCTCAGTTTCTACAAATGGAGGCTGCATTGAGCTGGATGCTTTGCTAAATGGAGGACAGCGTGCCTTTCTGTCACCGCAGATGGGTCAGTTCAGTGTACTGTTTGTTCTGACAGTAGGGGCTTCTTGTATCCTGTTTATTTTTAAGTTGATAACCCATCGTGCTGTTCCATTTACTGATGTGGTGAACTTTATAAGCAAGTTTTGCTGCATGCAATCCATGTTACTCAAAGGGAATGTCGGCATCACAGTGACTATCCAAGTCAGGGGTGTCAAACAAACGGCCCGGGGGCCAAAACCAGCCCACCAAAGGGTGTAACCCAGCCTACAGAATGAATTTACAAAATAAAAAATTTGCACTGAAGACATTAAATATTGCAATTTGTCAAGAGTGTCAAATTGCAATATGAAAATATTTAGATTTAGAAACTATTGTCACAATAAAATGTGAATATCTTGAACAATTATGAACAACTTGAACATTTTCAAGGAAAAAAAAGTCAGATTTTAACAAAATAATTGACTCACGGTGAGCTGTATATTGTGTTAATGTTACTGTTGAAACTTTACTTATTTTTCTTAAGAAGTGTCAGATTGTACATGGTAGTTGAGGTTATTCATATTTTCACATTAAAACAAAGTGAAACATTTGGATTATTATGTAAAGGCTATTCTGTCTAGTATTTTCCTGGTCTCCCCATGACCCAAGTGAGGATAAAATGGCTTCACAAAATGGATGAATGAATGAATTTTTCTGGCCCACTTGAGATCACAGTGGGCTGAATGTGGCCCCTAAACTCAAAGTTTGACATCCCTCATCTAACCTGATTAAGAGCATCCTCACTCTCTGGATTTTACACTAAACTCATGCACTTTCATTCTTCCCTCACTCATGTCCTCTGGTGAGATGTACCTTAAACTATCACGCCCTCCACAAATCAGGTGCTTAATACTGTTTTTCTTGTTTTGTTTGTCTTTGGTTTAGTTTGTTTTCAGTGCTACAGTATTTTTTGGAAGTGGTGTTGGTTCTTGGGATTTAATACAGTCTCTATCACTCCTGCATCCTAAATACCACTGCTCTTCTGCTTGTCGGTAACCCCCCCCACCACCACCCCCCCGCCCCCCATCTTGTCCTTTGCTACCTTCTATTGATGTCCCCCTTAACTCACCGCGTTGTAGCACTGCCCTCTCTGGTTCTTAATAGGAAAATCTAATAACGAATGAAAGCTTAGCTTCCAGGGAGGGCTGGTGACGGTTACACACTAAATGTTAAAATATTTGGCTGCAACACACTGGACACACAGACGCTGGGTCCCATGAATTTTTCACGTTTACTTCCCCTTTACGGCGTCCCAGTGCATGGGCATGTTGGTGAATTCTGAGACTGTTGACAGTTCTGTTCAGGTGAACATTAGTGCCAGTCAGGTAGGATATAGATGGAAGAAAACTGTCACAACCTGCCTGGTATTTCAATTGGTTAGCTGCTCAAAACAAAGAATCAGCCCAGAGTGTAAAACCAAGGTAAAACTAGCTCCTACAAGTAGGGATGGGAATTGATAAGAATTTACCAATTCTGATTCCATTATCGATTCTCATTGGGTGAGGTAATAAAAGAGTAAAAACAGGTATGTTTGCATTACTAGTCTTTTATATTTATGTCTCTACAGAAAAAATATAACATACAGTATGTACAAATAATAAGAACACAGATGCCAATTTGGGGGGGGGGGGGGCGTACAGTGAAAGTGAAACTAAAAACACTTTACTAATTCCTCTATTGCTGCATTTCTACTACATGAGCTGGTACGACGCGGCCCGTCTCCCGTTGTTGTGCACCTCATTTCCTTTCCCCTGGCTTCGGAAACTTGTATTTGAGGGGATACAGTACAACGTTTGGTGCCCGCACCAGAACCGGTACTGGCCCCGGATGGCATCCTGGCGCTAGGTAAGTTGCTAAGTGCTTAAGTAGCGAATTAAACATATTAATCGCATGCTGCATGGACAAATGTTTGAACAGATTGGAGAGATTCCACCGTTTACAAGAAATAGAAGCTTTGACAGTGTTCCAAGTGGACCTGGTGTCATCTGTTTAGACCGGTTCTGTCTAAACGCCGTGTAGGCTACATTCTGACCAAAACAATGCAGTGTACGGGTGCCGTAATCGCGTTTGCACAACGAAGGCGGAATCGATAAGAAGAATCGTTAAGCAGGCAGGCAAATGATTCCAAGGAATCAAGCTATTGGGAACCGGTTCTGAAAAAGAACTGGTTCTGGATTCCCATCCCTACCTACAAGCAAGTTAAATCCGAATTTGATCTTTAGTTTACTCATGTATGATCACGTTCTCAGGTTGGGAAAGACAAAGCAGTGAAAACATTGCACTAATGTTGGTTCAATACAAAAGTATAATTAAATATTCTTGTAAATGCAGTGTTTATGTTCATATTAGTTTTGTTGTTCAGTTCATATTCAGTCTTCTATCCTAACAGACCTCATCGTCTCTGTAGGCTTGTTGTAGTGATTTATTTTCATGAATAAAAAACTTTCAGCATCAACTCCAGTATAGATTTTTTTCACAAACTGCATCCTGAGAATGCTCATTCCTGACAAACAGAAAATAGACCTTCTTTAGAGTATTACAGGATGTCATGATACGGCGCTAACATCACTGTAAGGTCAGACTCAGCTGTGCACGATCTCAAGATTGAAATCAATAATGTAGGTTAAGAGAGCGAGCTACAGAATGAATGAAAAAACATCCTTCTGTTTTGGGAAACATTATTATCAGCGATCAGTCTGATTCAGGGCAGGCTGTGTGGTCTCTAATAGCTAATAGCTCATCCCAAATGGAATTTGACCTGGCAGCTCCCCCTAAAAATACCCTGCTTTGAAGTGATGAAGCCCCAGGTCTCTGCGGTAGACTTATCTGCTTCTGGAGATTGATCGAAAGTAATTTTTTGCCCCAAGAAAACCAGGGAGGAATGTGATAGATAGCTCAGCCCCCCTATCTCCCTGATGGCGATATTAGTCCTGATTAAGATAAATGGTTCTTCTCTGCCTAACCATGCAAATGCTCTCTGCCGGTGCCATTTATCTGAGAATGTAAAACTGTGGAAACAAGAAAGCAGGCTTTTCTTCACCGATCTGTGGCTAGAAGTCATTTTTACCAGATGCAATCATAACAGATATTTTTAATGTATGAGCGGTCATGACATCCTATTCGGTAATGGGTGGGTTGGTGGTGGTGGTGGTGGTGGGGGGGGGGGTTGAGTCAGAACAGGAACAGGAGCTTTTATGCTTGCATGTATGAGTAACTAGTCATGCAAACGTACAGTGGAGAGGTCATTCACTGGGCTTTCCCTGCAGGCTGCCCTAAGCTGCACTAATTGATGTTGATTAATCAAATCAGCTGTAGAGAGGGCAGAAGGACAGACTTATCAGGCAGGTGGTGTTGACCTCCACGGTATGGAGCAGCCTAATGAATAAACAAAGCAAACCGATATGCTGGGGTAAGCACGCTATATATGCTAAGCAAATTGAACTGCCAAAACACAATAAATGGTGTTAATTGATGTTAAATTCAATCAATACATAAAGCAGTGCAAATGAAAAATGCATTGGAGAGGGCATGCAAACCCTGCAAAAGACCCATCTGTAATCAATGATAGAGCCACTAAGCTGCGTGAAAATAAAGGATGCAACAAAAGCTTCAGTCCCACGGTAACGGGTTTGTTGTTTGTGAGATGCAGGTTTTTAGCCAGAGTCTGTGCTGCAGAGGTGTCCTATGTGTCCACTGGATCGCAGCCTGATTGGTTCTCAGCCATGTGTCTGATGGATTCTGGGCGGTGATTTGGAATTGTAGCTGTCAATCATCCATCACACTGAAAACAAACAGATCAGAGAGATGAGGATTACTGAAGCCTGTAAACATACACTGGTGTGAAACAGTGTTTGCCCCTCCCTGATTTCTTATTTTTTCAAATTGGTCAGTCCATATGTCTGTCTGTCTGTCTGTCTGTGCTCTAGTGGTCACATTTCAAGCATTATTATATCAAACCATGACCAAATCATTGTCCATATTCTCTAGTCGACCTGATTAGTTTTGAATTATTTAATTAGTTTTATAAGACACGTCACAGCAACATCATGTGACGCTTCTGACGAAGACTACAGGAAGTAACTGAAACTAGTCAAGCAGGTAAACAAACAACTACCCCTGTCTGATAAATGAATGATTGATTATAATTGTAAGTGGAAAACAGTATGAAACTATACCAGAGTCCAGATGATTACCTTTGTCATGGTTTAGTGGTCCGACTCGATGTTTCCCAAACTTATTTATGCCAACAAAGTCTTGAGACCCAGAGATCGTGATGTAAAAATCATCATCTCCTGTAGATTCAGTAAAAGACAGAAGAAAAAATGAAAAAATATGAGACTTGTTTTGCTGCCGGTACACTTTCCATACTTCAGACTCCAGTTTTAGCTGCAAGTCATTGCATGGAAATTCATTTGATACTTATCAAATCATATGTGAGATATAAGAAATCAATGCATGGTAGTGGATTACAAAACTTATTATCAGACTATAAATAACGCAGTGTAAGTGCAACAAAAAGATAATGAAACAACAAGATATAAACGGAGCAGAAAAGAGTCCAACAGGGAGCTTATTTACAAGACAAATGAGGATTAAAAATGTCACCTTTCAGGCTCGGTGAGTGAAAAACCACAGACTGATAGATAAGGAGCATGTGCATGGAGAGAAACTTACCAACCAGAGCAGACTGTTCATGCCCATTTGTGGCAAAGTCCCTGATAGTGTGTTTTATCCACCTCATATTAGGAGAGGGAACACACTTGGCTGGAGTCTCTGCAGTACTCTGTGTGAGAAAAAACAGTCCTGACATCAGAAACACAAACCAAAAAGGGCCTTAAAATATTCTTAGCAATTGGCAAAACACAAAATGTGATTAAAAGTTTTTAAGTACAAATATTTAAAAAGTGGTGATTAAAAAAGTTTAATATAAATGTGTCCCTAAACATAGATAGTTGTGTCTTCCGCTCTTATCTGGTGCACGTCTGCAGGGTCCTACCATGTTGCAGCACAACGTTTCTCGGCCCTTGCTTCCACACACAAACATATAGTTGCCTTTCATCTTGTGAGCCACAGTGATGTTATAACTGCAATCCTAAATGAACAAGAACAAGTACTGGATGTTATATATTTCAACCAGTGAACACATGCTCCACTCATTTACGCTGGTTTTTACTCACTCTTTGCTGAAATTCACTACATTCTTCCCACTCCACTGTTCTTTCCACCATCTAAAAACCAAACAAATAAACAAATGTTAAATAAATATTTTCTGTAATTCACTGGTAGACACAAGATATACAGTCACAGAAAAATTATTAGGCCATCAACAGTCATCAAAAACAATAGCTATGCAATCAAGTACTAACTCCTGTGTGTATCATGTGACTAAAACAGACAGAAAAGAAAACGAGGAATGTGTTGGTGTAAGAATTTGAGTGATTTTGGTTATTATCAAGAAAACCATGGAAATTAGTTCTGAAATTAAACTACTATGAGCTATTTTAGTTGTTATCATTATATTTGTCCAAACAAATGTACCTGTAGTTGTACCAGGCATTAAAATGAACAAGAAAATGAACAAAACAAGGGTGGTCTGATAATTTTTTCTGTGACTGTATGTGTGAGATGAGTTGTTTAAGATATAAAATAAAGATAAATCTTAATAAACGACTTGGGTGATTTTCAACTCATGTATACGTTTCAATGCATGTTTCATTTCAGTACAATACATGTTGAAGTACAGCGATAGGATGATTCAGTACCTGTTGAGTGTCAAAGTTGATCGTATTAACTTGTTGTCCTCCCACAGCTGTAACGACATCTGCCTCTGCTTCCATGAGAACCTTTACTGGTGAAAAAGGCAGTGGCATCGTCTTCATTGCAGACTCTGTCATAAAACAACATTTGAATCATAAACAAACCTCTGACTGTCACTGCAAACAAGCCTGCACATGTAATGTACATAAATAATGTTGTCTACAATAATATGACAATAAAAGCTGTTTTAATATAAATAACAATTTCCGCTGACTAAGTTTGAGCTCACCTGACAGAGGTTTCTATTTACAAAACACAAACAACAGTGGGTAAGAGTGTGATGCAGGTTCTGCGCAGTTGCTACCTTGGTACACATTATCTAAGTCTAAAATTAGCTGAGCTGCTCATAGTGATAAAGACCTACAGTGAGTGAAAATAAATGCTGTGGATGCTTCATCTAGACAGGAAGGGGTGTGTGATCCTATAAATCTGTTGGTTCTCCAAACTCCACACAGAAAGGTCCCAAGGTCCCACCTGGGAATCGAACCCAGAACCTTCTCGCTGTGAGGCACGAGTGCTAACCACTGCAGCAACATATATATGCTGCCCCCCCCAGTTACAACTGTACCTGTATCCCCATGTTTATGTTTATGTCTTGTGTTTATGTGATCTTGGCAGGTTGTAATCTGGAATATAATTTCGTTGCTCTGAAATATGTGCAATGACAATAAAGCTGTTCTGATTCTGATATCATTCAGATTTATCCCAGGTAATAGTTTCGGCACACAACACTGTCTGGTATGATAGAAAACTGGCTTTACAAAAAGAAGGAATCAACATTTGTTTGTACTTATACATAAAGCAATTTGAGTTCATCTCCCTCCCTGCCTATTGGACCTACTCTCCTCAAGTACTGGTACCATAACCATCGCACCCACGAACAGCCCAGGTCCACTTTACAGGAGCAAAACATACCAGGTCAGGAAGGTACTTTTAGTTGTAACGCCTCGTGTACTTGAAATTTATTCTTCAAAGTTATCCTCATTAACACCACTGAGATATTTTCAAGGTTTAATTGTTGATTTTATTTCTTTGAATGGCTCTTGTTTGAACTGGGAAGTTTTACTATTATAACTACCTCTTATAAGTTATTTTATGTAACTTTGGCTGTTATTTCCATGATTTCTCTCAGGTTTTTACTCCTTTGTTCCTCATATTCTGTCTGTATTAATTTTATTTAATGTACCTCGGCACCATGGGTGTAACCAATAATTTGAATATGTAAATGATGGTGATTTCCATTTTATGCAGAGACAAAAGTAACAAAAGCCATTTTTCAACTTCTCCTCATCCAGCTAAAACCATATTATCCTCATTTAGATTGCCTTTGAATATTTGATCAGCTGTTTTTCTATAAGTTGAGAAAAGCTTCTCTCTTAAGGTTAAATACATTGTAAAAAACAAACAAACAAACAAACAAACCTTGATACCATGTCACAAACCAAAGTGGATATTTTAGATACATGATTTCTCACTGAACTTAACATATGATATCAAAGAATATGATTTATTGCTGTAAACTACATAGGCTTATATAAAACCGCCCACAAATAGTTCAAATGCAGTAAAAAACAAACAAACCCAACAACATGCCCATTAACGCAGCAGTAACGTGAAGCCAAAACATTATAGTTGTGGAACAAATATTAGACCATCCTTGTTTTCTTCAATTTCTGGTTCATTTTAATGCCTGGTACAACTAAAGGTGCATTTTTTTGGACAAATACAATGATAACAACTAAAATAGCTCATAAGAGTTTAATTTCAGAGCTGATATCTGTCCATTTAAGATGTTTTCTTGACAATAAACAAAATCACTTCAGTTCTTAGATCAATATCTATGGCATTGTACTGAGAAAAACAATGCTTTTAGAAATTCTATGTTTTCTTTTCTGTCAATTTTTGTCACATGATACACACAGGAGTTAGTACTTGATTGTATAACCATTGTTTTTGAAGACTTTTGATGGTTTAATAATTTTTCCAGAACTCTATAGCAGTAAAATACTGCAAGAAATACTTTTATTGCACTACTTTTCCTACTTTTTGTATGTTTGACTCATAATGGATAACATTTACTTGTGTTGGAGTGTTGACATTTCCACTTAAATGAATGAGCTGAGTTTTCCTTCCAGCCCTGTAAGGATATCACTGGAAAGTCTATCTCAGAGGTCAAAGAAACCAGATCTTGGGGAGGATGATTACATATTATTGCATTTCCAGATCAGTGTGAAAAGACTTCCGCTGCAATGAAACCTTTTCTACAGTGTCATTGTGCATTCCAAAGTTTCACATTTTATGATTTTGATTTCTGGTTCAGGTAAGATATTAACCCTTTCATGCATCGTGGTCATTACAGTGGACACAGCTGTTCAAAGATGCTCTCTTTTATATTTATGGATTTTTTTGTTTTAGTTGCATATCAGCCAATACAGTGGAGGCTTATATATCATCCCAAACACTGTAATTCATACCACTATTGTAACTTAGGTGTCCTAGATAAACCTGACCTACAGTGACACGGTTGAATGTAATTTAAAAAAAAAAAAAAAAGATTGTTTATTTTAAACAATTTTTTGTTTGTTTTTTTGGTTTTTTTTTTGCATATTATCTCCATGCTGGTATGTTAAAATGTGAGAACACATCAGATTAGCAGCATTAAAGATATTTTTATTCAATATTTTTCATGGTTTTTTTTGGCTTGTAATATTAAATGCATGGTTTGTAACTGTAAATAGGCTCTTATAAAACAATCACATTGGGTTTTTTTTTTCATTCCCAAAGAGGAAAAAAAAAAAAAAAATCTTGGTTAAGGTTTTCATAATTCATGCATGAAAGGGTTAATTTGATCAGCCTCCCTCATAGTATAAAAGCTGACACACACGTACATAATATTGCACAGATATTATGAGCATCCCTTTAACATAGAGCCCTGAAGGGGTAAACTGAACCAAAACCTGAAGGACCTGCAGTTTATTATTATTATTATTCCATTTTTTCTTCTCACGGTTATTGACATATCTTGTGTAAACGTGATGTGACAAGTTCCCTTAAACCGGTTCAGTTCAACTGATATCACACTTTTTCTAAGTTTCGTAGCTGGTAAAATCACCCAAATGATATAAAATTTCAAGAATACTTATAGTTATGCTTCCTCTATCTATATTTAATAATCTCACTGTGACATTTCTATCGTGACTTTAAATGGCTGGTGGTGCGTTCAGGTACCTCACTGTAAGACATTTAAATAACACTCAAACGTGTTTCTCAGCCAAAATATTGATTCTGACAAAACTTCAGGAAAGCAATTACTAATGAATAAAGCAACGATGCAGAAAATAACAGCTGTTTATTCTAGTTTCCTCATGTGTAACATTTTAACCCGTAAGTATAATATATATTTACCATTTATTTTATAAAAAGATCATGGAGCGAGAAAAAAAAAAATCATACCTTTGCCTGTAAACGTCATCCTCGGCAAATGGCTCAAATTTGCCTCTGAAAAGCTATTGAGGCAAGAAAATAATAAATATATCTCTAAAGTTAAGAGTAACATTCTCCTCCGGTCTGTCCAGCTGGTAGGAATGCGTTCATGTTCCGATATCTACGTATGTCACTCAAAAAGAGGCGGGGCTCATAAAAAAAATAAAATTCTGTTAATGTTGCTGGTCTAGAGATATATTGGCTGTAGCCTATGTTATTTTTCCATTTACTAAAATTTTTGCCATAGAAGGAAACACAGTAACATATGAATGCAGATGTTCTATGTCATAATCTA
>JAQQZY010000014.1:16145451-16157404 GCA_030068375.1 Ostorhinchus rueppellii | reverse complement strand
TAAAAAAAGTACAAACACTACCTTAAAAAAGTACAAACACTACCTTAAAAAAAGTACAAACACTACCTTAAAAAAAATACAAACAAACACTACCTTAAAAAACAAAACACTACCTTAAAAAAATACAAACACTACCTTAAAAAAGTACAAACACTACCTTAAAAAAAAAATACAAACACTACCTTAAAAAAGTACAAACACTACCTTAAAAAAAAAGTACAAACACTACCTTAAAAAACAAAACACTACCTTAAAAAAAATACAAACACTACCTTAAAAAAGTACAAACACTACCTTAAAAAATATGACAAACTGTATTTTACACCACTTATTTACATGTATTGATAGGATTATTGGACCAACAGGTATTAAACAGTTTAGATCAGCAGATGTTTGTGGTCGTCAGTGGCTGTTTGGGTCTTTACGGGTTAAATCTGTATTGTACACAGCTGGTGCTAACAGACAATGACATGGATTGTAAAGTTTTATATACAACAACAACAATATAATAATAACAACATAATTGCAGTTATTATTGGAAAGCACTATAGATTAAAAGGCTCAAAAAGAAAACTGTGTAGAGATCGATCCATTTCAGAAATCGCAGGTGATGAAGTGGAGGGAGTCCAATTTTTCTTTTTGTTAGAAAATTGGCCAGTTTTCAGTCCCCCTCTCCTCAGAATATGATATTTATACATGTAATACAACCTGACTGATCAGATGTCAAGATCACTGTTTAACATGAGCCTCTTTTTGTGGTGTATTTCCTCTCCATATGGAAGATTTTCATCCTAAGAGAGAGTGCTGTTCTTGTTTCCTGCAGCGATCCTGATAAGGCCAACTGTGCGCCTGTAGCATGAGCTTTCGTACTGTGGGGGGAGAAAAGGAAAAAAAAAAAAAAAAAAATGCAACAGCGGTCCCTCTGGGATCGCACGCTGCCGAACACACATGTGAGCTGGCTGTGGAGAGAAAGCGATCCATCATTAAATGAAGATGCTGCACCGAAACCTAATATACACCCAGAATGAGGTGATCAATGAGCCCACGTGTTAGGACAGGCAAATGTCACACTTTTCTCAAAGGAAAGGCTTCTTTTGAGGGTATTGGATGCCTTTTTGTTGCCTCAGGAAATGTATTTGAAAGAGATGCAACCGAGACTGGAGCTAAAACGCTGTAATAAGATATAGTAGGTGAAAAGGATTACATTTTCCTTGTATATCTTAATGAGATCTAGACTATCCGGTAATGAATTCCTCATATTGTATCATGGCAAATGCAGGTAAAAATGTCAAATGGTAAAAAGAATGGAATAGCGTCTAAAGGAAATGGGATTTTGTCCTAGTTTTGGATTAACTCGTAAAGACCCGAACACCCGCCGACCTAAAGCACCTACTGATCTAAACTGTTGAATACCTGCTGATCCACTAATTCTATCAATACATGTAAATAACTGGTGTAAAATAGGGTTTGTTATATTTTCATGGTCATCAGATATGACCCATTTGAACGTTCAGAGGTTCTGTCGTTTCCATGGAAACACTGTCATCTTCTACAACACTGATTCACTGGTAAAACTCATATAGAATAGAATAGAATAGAATAGAATAGAATAGAATAGAATAGAATAGAATAGAATAGAATAGAATAGGCTTTTTTATCATTGTGTGTAAAATTAACCCTTTAAATCCTAAGCCTAAAATGGTCGACCTGGACTTTTTTCTTATTTTTCTTACATTTTCTTCAGTTTTCTCTGTTTTGGTATAATAGTGTAACCCTTAACTTTAATTTGAGCTTTTATGAACATTTACATGATCAGTGAATTAAACATGGAGACCTAAACCCACACTATCTACTAAGACCTGTTGATCCACTAATCCTATCAATATGAGTAAATAATCTGTGTAAAATACAGTTTGTCATCTTTTCATGGTCATCAGATATGACCCATTTGGACGTTCAGAGGCTTGGTAGTTACCATGGAAACACTATCATCTTCTGCAACATTGATTCACCAGTAAAAATCAATGGAGTTGGATCAATGACAGTGGATGGACACACTGGGTTTATGTTTAATTAATAATAGAGTTTACTGGAAAAAGTCACTTTTTTCTTCAGTTTTCATTGTTTTGATGCAATAACCACTGAATCTACTCAGAGCTTTATTGAGCATCTACATGATCAGTGAATTAAATATAGGGAAATAGATGATTTTACAGTCAGTTACCAATATCTTTGCTGAAAATTTCACTTTTTCTTCCTTTTTGTCTGTTTTGAAATAATTCACTTTGAGTTTACTCTGAGCTTTCACGCACATCTGTGGATTAAACATAAGAAAACACGTGAGTTACACTGAAAATACAAAATACAGAGGATAAAAGGCTGTTATGTAGCAAAACTGATCATAATTCAGTTAAGAACAGTCATTCATTTGGGAATAACACCAAAGTAGCACTGGGTCTTTATGGGTTAAATAAAGGAAAATACCTGATTTTCACTGATAATATTATAATATATGGTGATAAATCACCTAAGAAAGGTTTATTAGAGAGAAAAATACCACAAAAGTAGCACTGGATTAAAGAAGGATGCATATGACACACAAATACAAGGGTTATTTTTTCATTTATAATCTATAAATGTCTTTTACCAGTGAAATAATAACAGTGACAAAAGTAAAATTACATTACGAAAATATTAACATCTGCAACATTCCCTTAAAAATCTGAATATCATGAAAAACTTAAGGAAAAACAAGTGTAATTTACCAGTATTCTGCCTCAGATTATCAGTTTATCATTTACACATGTACATTAGAATTTAGATTAGAATTACACAAAACATTTAGTAACAGGCAGAATATTGATTTAAAAAACCCAAAAGGCAGTTACTCCTCTTCAAAATCAGAATGTTTACATTTGTTCAGGTCATTCAAATATTTGTGTAAAAAGATAGTTTGTAAAAATGTCAACATTTTCATGTAATTTTCATTTTTAAACTAAAACAATGAGAAATTTGACATTTTTCATCGTTTATAGGATCTTACAATAGTATCGTACTGGTTCTGATCCACTTGGGATCTAATTGGTCTGTATGTGGAACCTGAATTGAAATGTTTTTTTCACCATTGATTGATAATAATTGATAATATTGATGATAATAATCTCTTCAGTCTCAGTTTTGCATTTCACAAACTTATCCTGCGGGCCGGATTGGACCCTTTGGCGGGCCGGATTTGGCCCCCGGGCCGCATGTTTGACACCTGTGCATTAAACAATAGTTTCTATTTAATCAAAGCTTGTGTGATTTTGCCCCTGTGGCCTCTGCCTCCATCCTGAACATGAACTTGTGTTAAATGCAGTTAAACCATCCTCCAGTCAGTGTGCTGCCTGTTCCTTCCCACTCTCCAGGATGAAGGAGCTGAGATCCTGAAGTCACGGCTCCCTCTACAGTTTGTACAGTGGAAATTTTCCATCCAGTGGAAGAAAACAATCAAACTGACTGTGTGTGTTGAACAGTCGGGGAGGACACAACGGAGACGCGTCCGTGGATTACACACACGGATACGGGCTTTACTCCGGAGATGTGCGTCTGGAAAGGTACGGGACGCGTAAATATCCACGCGGCGTGGGTCTACCTCTGGAATACCCATCATTTAAAAGGCTGATTTACTATTTCCTGCGGACAATCGGAAAAATGCCTCATTCTTTGAATACTTGAGGAGTGACGACAACTTTCCTCTTTGCAGACTTCACTGCACAAACCGCGGACATTTTACGCATGGAAGTAAAACGGCCGGACCGGATTGGACAATGCAGACGCGGACATTTACCGAAAGGGATTTTGCCAAATTAAGCACCGGCTGTTAGAAGTGTCTGCAATCGGTGAGGGAGCGGGAGACAGAGAGGGAAAGAGGGAGAGAGGGAGGGAGGAGGAGGGAGAGGGGGGGTACGGACCGAGCAATGTTATCCGCGGAGATGCGTTGTTTGCTGAGGTTCCTGTGCACGGATGTTGCAGCCTGGTCGGACTGCACCCGGAGTCTGTGGGTGACTGTGATTGGACCGGACACAGACTGGGGCTGACACACTCATGTTTGGAAATGTTTTGGGGAGGAGATCAATATGAGTTACAAGGAGGGAGACGCCAGTTAAGTCTTCAGGAGCACCCATATTACCATGAGGACGCAGGACTCAGACCCTGGATTACCCCCCCTCCATCATATTTAATGTGACATTTCTGAATGCCTTTGCAGACTGTTCTGAGATGCTGACGAGTGGAGGTTCATAGTGTTTTTTCTTGCACTGAAGTTTTATTGACTATCACGCACGGGACATTCATAATGTATCCTATTATCTCATGAAAAGTCAACTTTATGGATTAACGCACATCTGACCGTATATTCCACCTGGACGTGAAGTTATGGGACATTTTAGGATGAGAACCAATCTGCTGACTTGTTTTTTCATACTGTAAAATATATTCACACATGCCCAGAAGCATGGCAGTTAACTGGGTTGTATATTCTGTGTTTTTACTGCCGCTGTTTGCAGTGGGAATGACTTTCTCGGGGGTCTTCAATGCCACAGATAGAGACATTTTAACGGATGACTTGCTGCAGATCAAGCCCACACAAGACAGAGCAACAGAGCAACAGTGGAAACTCCAGTCTACTGACTCCCATCCAAACCTATATTTTAACCAAGTGGATGTGTTGCACTTGAGGCAAAGGTCCTCCACCACCCACAGTCACATATTTAAAGTCATCCGAGCTGCAGTTCTCACCATGTTGTCCAACGTCCCCTTTTACATGCCCCCTGTAAAACATGAGGAGTTTACTAGCAAGTGGAATGAGATTTATGGGAACAACCTGCCTCCTCTGGCTCTCTACTGCCTGTTGTGCCCGGAGGACTCTCCAGCCCTGCAGTTTCTTATCAAGTTCATGGACAGAATGGCCGAGTACCCAGACTGGAAGGTGACCAGCGCACCTAACGACGAGGTACCGATGGCTCACTCTCTCACCGGGTTTGCTACCGCCTATGACTTTATTTACACCTTCCTAGATGAACGGCGGAGAGATATTTACCTCAAGAAGATTCGCTCAGAGACAGAGGAGTTGTATGAGACTTCAAAATACAGGGGGTGGGGGAAGCAGTATCTGCAGAATCATCAGACTACGAACATACTCGCCATCCTGACTGGTGCAATCGTGGTTGGATCACATAATGACCCTGAGTCGATGATCTGGAAACAAGTGGCAGTGAACTATATGGAGAAAACCATGTTCCTCCTGAACCATGTGGTTGATGGGTCTCTGGATGAGGGCGTCGCCTACGGGAGCTACACCGCAAAGTCTATCACGCAGTATGTCTTCTTAGCTCAGCGCCATTTCAACATTGACAACATGCAGAACAACTGGCTGCGGGGACACTTCTGGTTTTATTATGCCACTCTGTTGCCGGGGTTTCAGAGAACAGTTGGCATCGCAGACTCCAACTACAACTGGTTTTATGGCCCCGAGAGCCAGCTTGTTTTCCTCGACACATTCATCATGAGGAATGGGACGGGTAACTGGCTCGCTCAACAGATTAGAAAGCACAGACCCAAGGATGGTCCCATGGGGCAGTCGTCAGCGCAGCGCTGGGCTACACTTCACACAGAATACATCTGGTACAACTCACACCTCACACCACAACCCCCCCATGATTTTGGCAGAGCTAGGATGCATATTTTCTCAAACTGGGGTGTGGTTACCTATGGAGCGGGGCTGCCCAATGCACAGGGTAATACTTTTGTCTCCTTTAAGTCTGGCAAACTGGGTGGCCGTGCAGTCTATGATATAGTCCATGACAAGCCTTACTCGTGGGTGGACGGCTGGAACAGCTTTAATCCGGGTCATGAGCACCCTGACCAGAACTCATTCACTTTTGCTCCAAATGGACAAGTGTTTGTGTCTGAAGCACTTTATGGCCCTAAATACAGTTATCTTAACAATGTACTGGTGTTTAGTCCGTCTCCCACCAGCCAGTGTAACAGTCCGTGGGAGGGTCAGTTAGGGGAGTGCGCTAAGTGGCTGCGATGGACTGATGAGGGGGTGGGTGACGCCAGAGGGGAGGTGATTGTTGCCTCCTCACACAGGGACACCATGTTTGTAAGTGGTGAAGCTGTTTCAGCCTACTCCCCGGCCATGAAACTAAAGAGTGTGTTCAGAGCCTTGGTTCTGCTCAACTCACAGACCCTGCTGGTGCTCGACCACGTAGAGAAGTCGGCCGAGTCACCTCTGAGGTCATTCAGCGCTTTTTTCCACAATCTCGACATTGACTTTAAATACGTTCCCTTCAGATTCATGGACAGATTCAACGGTGCGATGATGGATGTATGGGATGCTCATTACAAAATGTTCTGGTTTGACACGCAGGGTCACAGCCCTGAGACCCGGATTCAGGAGGCAGAGCAGGCGGCTGAGTTTAAAAAGAGGTGGACTCAGTACGTCAATGTCACGTTTTCAATGACGAACACAGTCAGCAGAGTGGCTTATATTTTACACGGCCCGTATGTCAAAGTTTCGAACTGTAGATTTATAGATAATAACAAAAATGGAGTGAGACTGTCTTTAACCATAAATAACACAGAGAATGTAGTGTCTATTGCGACTAACTATAAAGACATAGGAGCAAGGTTGAGTTATTTAGGATTTGGAGGTCATTGTAAAGTTGAGGATAGATATCAAATTACAAGATATGGCCTTGGGACGCAGCTCATCCCAAAGCAAATCAGTGCTGATAATCAGTTGTTTGACTTTGGGTTTACTGTCAATTTAATAGCAGGGGTTATTCTCTGTGCGGCTATTGGATTTTTGACAATGCAGAGAAAGTTTTATGTGTGCTTTAGCAGGCTGATGCGTTACGCCCTCCTGTCTGTGCTCATCCTGTGGATAGCTGAGCTGCTGTTTGTGTCTAACAGCTGCGATCAGCTTCTCTGTGGGGTAAAATGGAAAGGTGCGGGTGCCAAAAATGAAGTAAACAAACAAATCAGACTGCACGAGCAGTACCGGCTCCCCCTCCCCACTGTCATCGTCACAACTCTTCCTGGTTCGGGATCAGAAATACTCAAGCACCTTTTCTACAACAGCTCAGACTTTGTTTACATTCGAGTTCCCACCGAGCACGTGGACATTCCAGAAACAGAGTTCGAGTTTGACTCTCTGGTCGATGCCTGCGAGTGGTCAAGGTCAGACGCTGTGAACGGGCGGTTTAAGATTATTCAGGGTTGGCTGCATTCGCTGGTGCACAACATCAAGCTGCACTTGCAAAATATTCAGCTGGTGGAGGGCAGCAGGGTCAAACAGCCCCTGAGAGCCAACCCCTCCAGAGACAGAAAGAAAAGATTCAGGAGGAGAGAGCCTGCGTCTGAGCTGAGGGGCAAACTCAGAGCCAGTCTGGACAGAGACGCCGAGTATGTTAGGGAGATGAGACGCCACGTTGCAGAGTACCCTAACGCCCGCGTTGTCCTTAATATGCGAAGTGGGAGCTGGGCGCTGAAACTGCCTTTCCTTCAGGAGGTTGTGGGACCCTCCTTGAGGACAATCTATTTAGTCAGAGACCCTCGAGCTTGGATTTATATCATGGTCTATAACAGCAAACCTAGCCTTTACTCTCTTAAAAATATTCCACAGCACCTTTCCTTGATATTCAAGGAGGATGCTGTCAGGGATGGGTGCCCAACTGTGGCACCGGAGTTTAAAATAATACAGAGGCTGCTGTCCCGCTCAGAGACAAACCCTGTCTTGATACTCGCTCATCTGTGGCTGGCTCACACCGCGGCGGTGCTGAGGGTCAGCGAGAGCCTCCCCGAGGAGTCCTACCTCCAAGTGAGGTTTGAGGACGTAGTCAACTTCCCCCAAGAGACTGCCCAGAGCATACACACATTCCTGGGGGTGCCGGTGTCACCCGCAGCCCTCAACCAACTCCTGTTCACCACCTCCACCAACCTGTACAATCTGATGTACGAAGGGGACATCTCACCAGCCAACATTAACACGTGGAGACAAAACATGCCTCGGAAAGACGTCAGACTCATAGAGGACGTATGTGGGGGTGTGATGAAAAGGCTGGGTTACGTCAGGTTCACCAGTTGACTTCCTGCTGCTGGTCAGCTGATTTAAGCTCTTGTTTACTGTAACTCTAAGTATGACTTCTGTAAAGTTGTGTTTTCTTTGTTGTTGTTGTTTTTTTTTTGCACTGACCTGAACTCATAAAGACCCAAACATCCACTGGTGACCAAAACCAAAACCATCTAAATTGTTTAACACCTTTCAATCCTCTAATCCCATCTATACATGTGAATAATTGGTGTAATAATACAGTTGGTCACCTTTTCATGGTCATCAGATATGACCCATTTGGACTTTTAGAGGCTCTGTAGTGAAGATGAAAACACCATCATCTTCTGCAACATTGGAGACACTGGGTTTATGTTCAAGTAATGATAAATTGGATTAAAAAAGTCACTTTTTCTTCAGTTTTGTCTGTTTTTCATATAATAACCTCTAACTTTAACATGAATTTCTATAAATATCTACATAATTAGTGAATTAAATGTAGGAAAATGCCAGATTTTCATTGAAAAATTGCAAAACACAGAGGATCATATTATAATAAATGATAAATTATTTTAAAAAAGGTTAAATAATGAGAAAAATTAATTTGGGAAATGACACTAAAGTAGCACTGGGTCTTTATGGGTTAAGTTTTAGAAAACACAAAAACTGGGTGGCATTAATGTTTGTGTTCATGTTTTTATTTTTTTCGTCCTATTTGTGTTTTGGTGGATGTGAGATATTATACCAACGACAGCAGCAGATGTTTGTGAGGGTGGAATATTTTACATTGAAATGGGAGGAGGGGAGCTTATGTTATTATTCTTCTCCCTTCGTCGCCCTTCACACTTACTCGTATCACTCTGTTATTGAGTGAGACTTCAGACCTTTGCCGTCTTACACGCAGCTGCATCTTAAAGAGGAACGCCACTGAATATGAGCAGAAAACATGATTACTGTTGTGTCCTAGGACGCTCATTTTCTCAGTGGAAGATTATGTATGTGTACGTGTCGGTACGAGATCTAAATCATCCCTAATCTGTGATGTCAGACAGATACCTGTGCAAAACCCATATATTTGTTATTATTGCTGTTTTGTGTTTCATTTTGTCTTTTTAATGGTTTTTTTTTTTTTTGTTTTTGTGGGATAAAAAGAGTTAGTGGTTTGGAACTGACACATTGTGAAGCTCATTACAAATTAAGACGTATTAATAGTCAGATTTATAGCTTTTGGGAAATATTTTTCACAAGTACTAATTTGGCTGTCATGGATTTTAATGTGTGAACTTTCAAGTGCTTTTTCCCTTTAAATTGTTACAAAATGCTGCATTGTATAGACTCTTCAAAGCTAAGACGACAAACGTGACAGTGGTACTTTACTGCAATTGAGACGGGCTTTTAAGTGGTACGGATTGAGCTTTTGTTATAAAGGGAAGCGCGGTAGATGGTGAATGTGCCATAAAGGGATTCGATTTGAGGCTTTAAAGTGTCATGACGACGTGGTGGCTTAGCACTTTCGCAGGGACTTTTTTGATTGTATGTGGGATTCAGTGCATTTTTCCAAAGCTAATTTTTTTTTTTTTTACCAATTAGCTTGGAAATAAAAACCTCTGTAGATATATAAACTTCTGAAGATGTAATATCTAGAAGAAAGAAAGTTTCAAGTATTTATGGGTTCCAAAGACACATATCCCAAAGGATCAGAAATGAATATGATTATTACAACTCCCTTTGGCATTTATTGAATTAGATCAGAGGAAAGTGCTTAATACGGATCAAACTGGAGGAAAAAAAAAAAAAAAAATTGTCAGCCTTGACACATTTCGAGTCCAAGCAATTTCCAAAGCCCAAAGCCCAACCCCCCCCCCCCCAGCGACTCATATTAATCTGCAAAAATGCCGTAACCGAGGCATACCCTGTGTTTTATTGCTGCGCTATCTTCACTTAGGCCTGGAGGAAAGGCAAACAGCACAAGTTTCCATTTCCTGTCCTGGTCAATCAGATATCCAATGATCTTTTAGGCTTTTGTCATGAACGATTTCAGCAACAGCAGACTGAGCAGGGGTGAATATTAAGTACAGTAAAGGAAAAAAAAAAAAAAAAGCCAGAGACCATTCCTATTCTGTGATATACGCTCTTCGGCCGACACGCTGGGTTCAAGTATAAGCTCCTCGGTAACCGCTGAAGCTGTTTTACTGAAAACATTTCTGTAGTGTAAATGATCACGTGTGACATGCAGATGGCTCATTCTCATAGACTCTCCATTGCATCTGTACACAAAAGACATACTGTGCCCATTCGGAAAATATCTATCTTTTTTTCCCGGCTAGAAGCAGTCCTGTTTGTTTTCCTCTCTATGAACACTGAAACCCTTGACTGCCTGGAAAACCCGTTTGATGTTTGTGGTCTTTGAATGTGTAGACTTGGCAGACATGCTTTCACTTTGGTGTTGCAATCCTGTTACCAACTCTGTTTTGTATTTGCTCGTGGGGATATGGTTCCTTGCTTCTGTGGCCTTGAATTACAATCATTTCTTTTTAACAGTTTTATGTAGGCTCCGGAGCAGAAGGTGGGGATAATGTAAAGAAAATAATAAATTCATAAATATATTGCCTACATTGTTCGAATGCTTTCATGCTGTCGTGTTTTTACTGTGCGATTATGTAACATCATTCATCATTAGCTGCAAAATATTATTATTATACTCATGTTGAAGTAGCTATTATCTTTCCCCATAAAAGACAAAGCATATATTTTAATTTACATGGTGTCTTTTACTATGGTTACTAGTAACCCACTGGTAAAACGTCTACTTATGCACATGTCTTCGCTGCCACAGTTACGCTGCAGCAAAATCTCCATTTTATTAGACACGGATGACAGAAGCCTAATTGCTTATTTGGGTGACGTGCATGACAAGGAGGGGCCAACAATTAAAAACATGTCAGGAAATTCTTATGTCATGCTCCAACTGAGATGAGGACTTGAGTCGCATTAAACATGCCGTAACCGGAGCAGACTTTTGAAAGAGCACATTCTGTGTGTCTCATGTCTGAGAATGGTCTCAATGAGTCAGTCATTTCATTACTCATTTGTTCTTGATCCCTCCTGTAACACTCTAATGCTTGGCAGGGTCCTCTGTGCCTAATCCTTCCATGCAGAGGCACATTATCCTGTAAAAAAAAAAAAAAAAAAAAACTCCAACAAATGCTTCAGAAGGGAGGTTTCTGCAAGTCTGGACGTGCACTCACTGTTTGTTAAATAGATTGTTTTGATCCACTCGAGCTGATTGGACTGATAGAGTATTAGTGCGTAATACCTCTTCTCATCTGTATTACGCTTCTCTATGTGAGACGGGGAAGTTAAAACACTCACCTCAGCTAATGGTGCTAACTTTGGAGCAGGTGCTGCTATCATCAGTGATGGGAAGGTTGCATATTTGTAATTATCTTGTTAAAATACATAATGTACGGCTTTGGAAATTCATATTAAACCGAAATGTAACATAAAAATCATTATGTCCCATAAGTCTCATAATGAAAAAATGCATTCAATACATTATGTGCATGAACGAAAACAAATGTTAACGCGTAAGCTGAAGTACAGCAGCTTTAGTGTAGCATGTAGGGGTCTGGAATAACATTGAAAAACATAAATATTTAATATACGGTGTTGAACAAATGTATTCTTCCACCTGTCATGAAAACAAATAACTTCATAGTTTATCAAAAACTTGTTTCAAATTGACAATTTCATTATTATTCATACAGAAAATGACCAATTTGAATAACAAAATAGTCCTTGTTGACAAATAACCATAAATGTCCATATTTAGTGTGTCCACCTTTGGTGCAGATAACA
>JAQQZY010000014.1:16104933-16115573 GCA_030068375.1 Ostorhinchus rueppellii | reverse complement strand
TGAGGTCATTCAGCGCCATCTAGTGGAGGAAAGTACAAACACTACCTTGGCAGAGGTCTGCGCTCTCCGAGTGCTTTCCTAGGTTTTGGCTAAAATACACACCATTAATAAATCTAATCAGTGACACCTTTAACTATAAACAAAGGTGAGGCTCATTTCAAAACATAACAAACTGGATGTGGATCAACCACGGTGACATTAGATGATCATCATCATTAAATGTCCTTTAAACTATTTTCATACATGAATTTTTTTTTGAATATTTTTCTCTTCCTTGCCCACTACTCACCTGCATTTCATTTCATTTTACCCATGTCCACGCTAGTGAAAATCCTGATGATATGATTCCCTTCACTCATGGCAAAACATGCAGTTGTACTTTTTACTTTTGTACTTTATTACAATTGAGAAGTTGCACTTTTTTACTTGAGTTGAATCAGTGCTTCTACTTTTACGAACTAATATTTTCATTTAAGTAGCTGTACTTCCACTTAAGTACAGAATGCGAGTACTTTTACCACCTCTGTGTATAATACTTTGGGTTCCGTCCTTAGTCAGACATGATCAGTAACATGTTTCCTCCTTCACTTGCGGTTCCAGCACTGGTAGTGATGCAGTAACATTGTATTGTTTAATCACCGGAGCTGTGATGGGCTGGCCTCTGACTCTTTGTAGCAGACACCAGTCTCAGATGATACATTGTCAGCCAGTGCTGGGTCTCTAGGACAATAGTGGAATGGAAAGCTTACAGCTGCACAAACATGAACACGCGCTCTCCACTCAATCTGGCTCACTGACTGCTGCTTGTTTACTCACACTCGGTCAGCTGGAATCAACATGGGTTCGTCACTTCTGGCCGGCAGCAGGTATTCCCCACAGGTTCTGTAATCCACGTAATGAAAAGGTCCAGTGCTGTGCATTTATTAATTTATTACTGAATTTGCGTCTCTCTTGCTTGTAACACACAAACCGCAGTTAAAACCGTAAGCATGATCAGTGCAGGCGCACTTTAAGCAACAGGAAAAGAAGACTTAATCTCCTTTTGTTGCACATTATCTGCTGTTTTCACATGTGAAAGGCAGCAGATGATGATATAGATAATCAATAGATAAAAGAAATCTATAAAAAAAATTCCATTAAACCTGTGTGAAAAGCATTACTTCCTTAACAGCCCTTTCAAAGCATTTCACAAGGCTAAATTGTTTCACTCATTTCAAGTATTTTCATCCGTAAAGACTTTAAAATGGAAACAGTATGCCTCTAAATGCTCTCATTGTCCTTTGACATAGTCATTATCCGCTGTCTTTACATTTCAAAACAAAGGCTGGATGCCATTTGTATGCGTGTGCCTCTGCCGCGTCCTTTCAACTCGCCCTCTCTCGTTTGAAGACGACTGATCGTAGATAATAGCTTATTCCTGAAAAAAGAAAAAAAAAAATCAATCAGATTCCCTTTAAAGATTGTTGGCCTGTTAGTTTGCTGCTGGTAATGGTGTTTGCTCAGTCGAGAGTGTGGTTGTAAGAATAGAGGACTGGGCCCTTCAAATGGAAACTGACTGGATTGGACCCTCTGATCGTCAGGTATCCAGATAAAACCTATCTATACGTATTCTTCTCCTGACAGTCCACGCTCTTTCACTCAAGGACAGCTTAATTCGCACAGAAGAGGCAAATATTTTTATTTTTACGATGCCACAATATCTTAATGCATTCACTTCCTCAAATGAGATCTGAGTAATTGAAAAAGAATAACCCACACTAGTAAATGATCATTTCAAGGTCCTATAACCTTAAGGCGAACTATTCGGGGTTTCGTCGGAACAATTCCCCTCATGCTGTTGTGATAAAATGCTTCTTCACCGACAGAAAAACTTGAGGCACTGAAAATTAGATTCCTTGATTTGTTGTCATTTCTGATCAAGGTTTCCAGCGCCGGCTGATTGCAGTGCCAACGTCGAGCAAATGCAATGTCAATATCAACCCAGTTAGCTGTGTTTTCTTTCATTACCATGCCAGTTTACTACAGGCTTTCATCAGGGTTATTGGCAGCAAAGCTGGGTTAATATTTGATTAGAAAAGACTAAAAAAGAGGTTATTTCAAGAAAGTTCTCATTAGGAGAATCCAATTTTTGTGCAAGTGATGGATGTGGACCGTATTGAATTATTAAAATATCAACATATTTGATAAACAGACCTTAAGGAGACCTGGTTTCCTTATGGAAAAGCAGCAGAGTAACAGAACGGCTGCAATCGACCTCCTCTTCTGGTGTGTTGGAGACGCAGCAGCCTTGAGTTGGACAAAGATGTTTTTGAAATTTGTTGGCTTCTTTTTAATTCCCCATTGAAAGCTTCACAGTCACACAATCAAATAGGGATGTTCTTGCATATCATGTGGGAGTTGGAGCGCTGTAAGGGGGGGGGGGGGGGGGTAAACATGACAAATTCATGTGAGGGCCCCATAGAGAAGTGGAGGGGGTCCAGTGGATACAGGTTAGAAGTTTCATGTAACATCTGTTGTATAAAAGATGAATAGATGTTGGGAGTTGGAAGTTGAAAGAAGGAAGCGTGTTAAGTCTCATTTTCACACCAGAGTAAGTCATGTCAATTATGAACCACACCCCCACGCATATTACCCCCCTGATAGATTGTCAATATAGTGAATTTCATGAAGGGTCCACAACGTTCACCTATCATCTCTCATCCTTTCATCTCTCCGATGCATTTGGCTTGGAGATGGACTTCTCTCCAAAACGTCTGCTGCTGTTACCAAGATGAGTGGAGCAGGCCAGGGTGTGCTCAGAACTAGGAAGGAGGCACTCGGTGTAGCTCGAGCTATGATTTAACTTTACTATAATTTTGTATTTTGATGCATTTATTTGAAATATCCAGCAAGTTGTGAAATTTAGAGACAGATCTGTGGGATGGGGTTGTTTCGGGTTAAGGGGCTATAAAATATGCAGGTGTTCTGTTATTTTCTTTGATCTTTTATTTGTTTAGTTATGATTCATGTCTGCCAACTGTACAGAGTTATGATGCACTTATATGTCTATATATGTGTTTATACTTATAATTATTGTTATTTATTTATTTATTGTTATTTCCGTGATTTATATCTTGGTTAATTGGCACATGCATTTGTGCATGTTTATAGTTCTTGTCTGCAATGATAGACGTTTGTTGAACTACAGCTGCTTTCCAAATTAAAACAAAACAAAAAAAAAGCTCCCGTGACCCTAGTGAGGATAAAGTGGGTATAGAAAATGAATGAATGAAAAAAAAAGCTTCATACAGTCACCCATTTGATAGGATTTTACTGATTAATACAGAAGGATACCGTACACTCTCCATTTATTCCGGATGTATATTATCCACAACATTTGTGTTACAAAACTACAGCGTTCTAAGTTTTAGAATGAGAAAAAAATGAAGTCGTACTCTTTCTTCTCCATATTTGTATATTCATCATATTCATGGTCTGTCATTCACAGTCTATAAGACAGTGTTTTTCCACCTTGGGGTCAGGACCCCCATGTGGGGTCGCCTGGAATTTCTAGTAATTGATTAAAAAAACAAAATTTAAAATTTAACCGATAAAAACTATATGGTGTGTTGACAGAGACAATCACTGAAGCTGAAACTGAAGCACTGTGGTACTGTTTATCTGTCAAATGTTCACTGTGGTCAGTTTTAGATGCTGCAGCTCTTTCATAATTCATAGTTTTATTGTTTTGTTCAGTATAAATTATCATCCTTGTAAATCCAAGCTGGACTGACTGTACATATCCTGACCAAGGAAAATACAATTCTGACTTTGTGCAGTAATCTGAACCTGACTTTTCTGCCTCAGTCCATATTAATATACATTATATAGACTAAATGTGTCTAAAAATTAATGTTTATTTGCAACATAGTAGAGCAAACTAGTACATGATCAAAAAAAAATTCATTTTCGCAAAAAAAATGTTTGGAATGTCTGGGGTCATCAGAAATTTTTGATGTTGAAATGGGGTCATGAGCCAAAAAAGGTTGGAAATCACTGGTGTGACATACCATATTAATTAATTAATTAATAAAATGTCTTTTACAGGCTGATGCTGACGAAAACGGCCATTTGTTCAAAAAGTTTGAGAAACACTGGATTCAAGCGTCTATCTGCTACAGTAACATCCACAGGGTTTGCTATTTTAAGTCCAACACAAACAATGGTTTGTCCAAATGTTTGGACCTTTTGTAGTCAGTTTTTCCTGTTGTGTGGACTGAGTTATATTGTAAAACAAAGGTTGTGTGCACAGAAGGGAGGAAGAAAACATTTATTTAGGAAACAATATCTGTGTTAGTGTGGACGGGGGAAAAGCTTTAGCCACTCTGACTGTAATGCATTTTAATAGGACAGTCCATTTATCAGGTTGTTGTTGTTGGCACACCACATAGTTATCATCATCATCATCATTATTGTCATCATCATCATCATCATCATCATCATCATCATCATCATCATCATCATCATCACAAATGGCCTCTTTAACCTTAATCACAGTTTTAATTAAACTCCCAGTTCCAGGTTCTAAACGTAACAGCCTTTGGTAATGAAACAGAACACTATCAGTCTTCAGAAGGCTGCTCCATGGTTCTGATTTGGTGAAAGCCTGACAATAATGAACATGATCCAGTATTTATATCCCAGTCTGTAATTTACACTTGATGAGTATTTCACATACCCATAATAATCACAAACAAATGAGTGTATTCTAAGGCATGAACAAACCTGTAAAATACAAGAAGGCCATCTTCAATGAGGCCCGAGATGAGCGTTCTGATCAGCAGCGTCTCATAATTAAATTAACTTACTTTCAAAAGCATTCCACACTCAACAGCTTTTCAAGAACAGGAGTCTCACATTCAATAACACAAGTGTTAGCTTTCTTAAAATAAGAATGAAGCACTTTGGACCACTTCAGATCCTTGAGAAATACTGAAGTTTGATTACATTCAGTCCTTCCAAAGGTGTTTCGCATTCAGAAGTAACATCTCAATAAACCATGTCATAAATCAACGTAAAACAGACCAGTCTGAGGTTTGCATCCATTTCCATATGCACACGACGTGTCACTGCTTAGATTTTGTTGGATGGTCCCAGAAGATGAAAATGACCTACTTTTACATTTTTTCCAGTTGGATACATTTGTCATATTGCTGTTGTCATATTCTGGAATACTGATGAGTTATCCACTGTACATATTATACATCACTTTTACATCTGTATAAGTTTCCCCTTTTGCCCAATTGATATATTTACAGATAATCCAGCTGTTTTTGTCACGATTATCCCTTTTCCTGACCAAGGACAGCAAACGCCAGATTATCCTATAAGATTATGCTGTGGTCTGAGGTGTGTTTAGAGGAAATTTGTCCCGATACTTGGCTCTGAAACAGGTCGGGGTCGACAATCGGAAATATTAAAGTTGTTCAGTATTTGTGATGTTAGCGTGTTCTTTTATTGGAAGCTCCAAGAATGAGTCTGGCTTCGTCTCGGTCTCAAAGTTAACAGAATGTATTCACCGCTGAGGACTCAACAAACAAAGAGTCTTGCTCACCCAATGAATTCTACATTTATTCTCCCTATGGGCTGGCTCACCTGTACAAAAGGGTTGGTCTTTAAATTAGCGTTATCTTATCTAGATCAGGCAGATGGGGGACCTCAGCTCTAATGCCGCCTTTCCACGATGTGGCACCGGCTCGACTCGACTCTACCTTTTTGCACTTCCATTACAAAAAAGGAGTGGAAACTGGTACCTGGTACTAGTTTTTTGGTGTCACCTCCACCAAGGTTCCAAGCAATGCTAAACCACTGCAGACCGCTGATTGCTCAGACAGTTTTCTCTGTGACCCGCTGAGTTGACAGTAAATATATCGGTACATTAATCCACATGATGACAGCCCATGGTTGGTTGAGGAGATTCAGTCTTTGGTGGCCATTGTAAAATTTCAGACGAGACAACACGCAACGAGCGAGTTTCCGGCAACTCTCTGAGCAGACGACAGAAAAAATTCGCCACATCGGAATACTGAGGCAACCAGAGCCAAGTCGAGCTGGTTCCACGTAGTGGAAACGCAACATCAGTAAACTTATGCCAACAATGAGTTTACTTCTTATCCCCTATGTTTGATGAGGCTACGAGTGTGAATGTATGTGTGTTTACATGTGGATCTAAAGAAAGAACAGATAATACTTAACTTCCATGCATACAAATATTTTCTATCTTAACAAGTTCAACATACTTAGAAAAAGTTTAAGCTAAAACAGTTAAAACAAAAATCCTGGTCACAAAGAACTCACATCTAACGTTAATGAGATAAAACAGATTAAACAAATGAATCCTATAATAAAACATTGTCTACTAAGTAATAAAACAACTTAACCTAAAACATCAATATCTTAGTTATAATAACATTTCAATGACCAAAAATCTTCATGTTTGTAGGGAAAGCCGACAACTCCTGAGTCATGACTGTGAATTGTGACAGAATGGAATGTGGCCAATCAAGAAGCGGAGCAGGCAAAAACAAAATTGGGTGGACCTCAGATTTGGAGTTTGCATGTTTTCCCTGTGTCTGCCCTGTGACATGCATCTTAATATGTGGTTTGGTCAATAAATTTCCTACTGGTGTATGTGTGTGTGTGAGAGAGAGAGCGAGAGAGAATGGTTTGATGAAAAACCAACACGCCATCAGAGCATCAGTCTCTGGCATCTCCGTGACCCTCTTGAAGACTAAGTGGTTTGTAAAATGAACGGTCAAGAAGTCCATAATAACCTTTTATCATATTATAATTCAAGTGGTCGCAGAGGAAACTAGAATTCTTCCCAGTTCTTTGGTCTGACTCAGAGTTTTTCTACTCACAGCCATTTTCCAGCAGTTATGGGGATAAATATGTGACAGACAGGTGTAATTACCTTTCATTGATCAGATTCATTCAGATATGACTCTACTGCCTGCTCTACTGGTGTGGCAGAAGCAAAACACACAACCATTCATTCTCACATTCGCAGCTACCGGCGATTTAGACTGACCAGTTAATGTATGAAGATCCATGGTGGAACAGGGAGTGCTCACAGAAGAAGAAATGCCTTTATTGGTCCCACCTTGGGACTAATATATATGCACTTAATGTGTAGCGAGGTGTCAGAGTGAGCAGGCTGCCACATGGTTAGGTGTGCTGAGCGAATGGGGTTTGGAGTCATTCTTAAAGCTTAGCATCCCTCCAGTTACCAGACCACACGCACTCAGGCTGTTTTCAGACCAGCCAGCCTGGTGTCGGAGCCCCTGAACTGCCCACATTCGTACCATTATATGAGCCCATGACGCATCCTCGACAGCAGATGAATATATACGAATATATATATTACGAATACGAAAGCAGATGTGTTCACGGCAGAGAAAGTAACAGCAGTACTAGGGATCGCATCACTGGCTACCTGTGAGCATGTGTACTCTTCATACTGGTCATTATTTGCACCAAGCCATGCTCCAACGTCTGCTGTGGAGAAGAACGCAGTGACGTGAATCCAGAGATGTAACCTCAGCAGACGAACATCTATCAACCTGGTGACGTCCACTCTTGTCATGGTTCGCTTAGAAAAACCCAGTTTTACTTGGTGCCAGTCAGGAACCAAATTTTCAGTTCTGATTTTTGGCGTGAACATACTCGTTTGAGATTAGGTGCAGGAATGATTCTCTGTTGGTCTGAAAACAGCTTTTAGTGGTCTGGTATGGGAACCCACAACCAGGGTGCAATTTGTAAAAAAAAAACAAAAAAAAAAACAGGGGGAGGGGGTGTTGCTGGAGCGGGGTGGTTTGGGGGGCAGCAGTTATATACATGGGGGTGTGGTCCATAACTAATGTGACTAACACTGGTGTGAAAGACTGTTTACATACTGTACTTTCAACGTCCAGCTCCTGGGTTCTGTTCCTATATTATACCAGAGGATCTTACAACATGAATTCGTCACATTTACCCCCTCTTTATGGCGCCCCAGTGCGTGGGGACATTCGCGAATTCTGAGACTGCCGACGGTTCAGTTCAGGTGAATGTTATTGTCAGTGATGTAGGATATACTGTAGGTGTAAGGAAAGTCTCAGAACCCGCCTGTGATTTCAGTTGGTTGGTCATGCTCCATTCAAATTACACCCTGCCGACAAAACTCCGGTTCTCAAGGAGAGTTCACACCGAGTGAAACAAATCTGCATAACTAAAGTTGAAGGGCTCATCCGGGACTTGAACCCGGGACCTCTCACACCCGAAGCAAGAATCATACCCCTAGACCAATGAGCCACACATGCACTGTGGTGCAGAGCCGGCTCAAGGCATAAGCGAACTAAGTGCCTGCTTAGGGCCCCACAGCCACTATAGGGCCCCCAAGAGCAATTAAGAATTTTTTTTTTTTTTTTGCATGCATGAGTGATGATTTATGTATGGTCAAAATTATACTATTGTACAAAAACACACTTTTCTGTGGTGCTGTTGATGTAGGCCTAGTAATTCTTCCTGCCTCTGTTTAAATGTGAAAACTCCGCTGCACTCTGTGCCTCCTGTGTAGTGCGCACTACGCATCCAACTCACCAGTACTTCCAATCAAAACAATGTCACAAAAAAGGATGTACCCTTCTGGGGCTGAAAGAAGAAAGAGCAGGAAACAGGAAGAGGAGGAAAAATGCAAATAAAACAAAACAAAAAAAAAAAAAAATAGAAAGCCCCAAAATCCAATTTTGCTAAGGGCCCAGTGGAGGCTTGGGCTGGCTCTGATGCCACGGCTTCACCTAAACTCCACACAAAAGCCCATACTGGGATGGAACCCATGGCCTTCTTGCTTTAGAGCTGGTCTAACCACTGCACTATATCTGTACTCCCCTTACTGTATGTCTCTATTCCAGTCTGTAAAATACACTTTATGAGTAAAGTACTGTTAGTAATCAAAGCTGAATACGTGGGGACAGTACAGGACTAAAGCAGGAGTCATTCTGTAAGACGCTAGAAGACAGGCTCTAAAGAAGCATGAACCACAATCATAACAAGAGCTGTGACAAATAATGGCTTGTAATTGCATTAATTCACTTTCAGAAGCGTTTCAGATTGGAAAGCTTTTCAAGAGCAGCGTCCTCATACCCATGACATTCAAGTGGGGGCTTCCTTAAACCCAGATTAAAGCACTTCAAACCAATAAACAGTGACAAACACAGGATATCATTTAAGCCGGCATGCCTTTGGTAAATGTGCTTTGTTATGTTACAGTCTAATTCATTCTGCTGGACAGTGGATTTATGCGCCTTCTCTCTAATAATCCACCATCACCTCTGTCATTAGTTGGTGACAAGAAATCAATTTGTGCTATTCCTAAACTTCACTCTTCCCCCCGCTATTGTGACAGCTGTCGGGGGTTGCCTGATCCCGTTAACTTCTGTCTTGTGTGAGGTTGTCAGAGAAGCCATTAGCAGGACGGTGTCGACTGAGGCCTGAGCTTTCACAGCAGGTCCACAGCCTTGTTTTTTCACCACTAGTATTAGATGTGTACTTTAGTCTTGTTGTTTTTCTTTGGATGTCCTTGATTCTCGCTGATGCTTTTTGTTATTGATTAATACATTCATTACCAGACACTTCCTTTTCAGTTAAATTTTAATTAAAACCTCCGTTGTTTGAGGAGCCTGACTCATCTCTGCATATGCACCTCTTTGAACTGGAACTTTTTTTTTTTTTTTTTTTTTAAGATTATAACCTCTAAAATGTGATTCAGTTGAAAACAGTACAACTAATATTTGAAAGGCATACATTACTGTGAAATAAAATACATAAATTGCAGGGGGATATAATCCAACTGGGAAACGCACTGAGTCAGAACAACTCTATAAAAAAAAAAAAAAAAAAGGAAGTGCGTTTCAATCACAGGGTTTAAATTATGGAAAAGATCTTTATTTATGTTTTATTATGTTGTCGGTTCACACAGGACATACAGAGAATTGAGATATAGTTTCTCTCTTGCCTTGTGAATAAAAAGAACCGTGCAAAAATGTTTGAAAAAGAGGTAAAAAATAGAGAAAGAACATATCTGAGTCGGAATCGTGTTTATTGCCATGGAAGTAAACAGGGTTGACATTACTAGGAATTTGCTTCAGTGGTTTGGTGCAAACATAGAACATGGAGTAAGTAAGAAGCACGCAGTAAAAAATAAAATAAAATAAAAATGTAAGAGAATGAGCAAGTAAGCTAAAGTTCAAAACATATAATACACATTCAGATTCAGAATTTATTGTCATTTCAGTACAGTACACCGAAAAGAAAACAAGTTACTCAGGTCCAGAGTGTCAGGAACAATCTACAAATCCAGATAAAAGAACTCAGTGTGGACAAAACCAGTGGGTCCAACGAGACTATGATGGTACTGGTTATGGTTCTGTGCAGATTAGAGGAGCTTAACTCGGATCTTTTGGGTGATTAAGATTGACCGGATCCTTCTGAGGAGGGGAGTCGAGTTAGACGGATCACTTGAGTCACCTAAAAACAAAACAAAACAAAAAAACCTTCTGCTTCTGGGTTAGTAGTGCCTATGCCTCGTCTTTTTTGATAAATCAATTCATTTTGATAAAGAC
>JAQQZY010000014.1:15794128-15805359 GCA_030068375.1 Ostorhinchus rueppellii | reverse complement strand
TGGGATAGGCTCCATGTGACCCCCGTGACCCTAGTGAGGATAAAGCGGGTATAGAAGATGAATGAATGAATAATATTTATTCTGGAAAAAATGTTACTTGTAGACCAGTGCTATATGAACAATCAGGGATGTTGAGGTCACTTTAGGTCAATTCAATCTAAAGCGGGTCAGAACCAGTAAAATACTATCATAATAAACGATACATAATGAAAACTGCAAATTTTCCTTTGTTTTAGTGCAAAAAAAAAAAGTTAAATTACACAATCATGTTTACATATACAGACTAGCCTTTTACAAAAAATGTGAACAACCTGAAATGTTTGAAGAGAAGTGTGTGGAATTTTAATGATAATCTATATATATATATATATATTATTAAATGTGGTGTGTTTTTGTAGATCCAGTTAATAATAATAATAATAATAATAATAATAATAATAATAATAATAATAATAATAATAATAAATGTTATTTAAAAGCGCCTTTCAGGTCACTCAAGAACACTTTACAGACAAAATTAAAAACAAAGTAACAATAAAAAAAAAAACAGAAACAAATGAGCAAAACAAAACAACAATCATAAAAACCATGGAAAATTATCGTGAGAAAGCTCATCTGAAGACGTGAGTTATGAGAAGTAAATGTAAACGCAGTATGAACAGCAGCTCAGTGGAAGTCACAGTTTCCTCTTTACTGTCCTGAAATAAGCAGGTAACAGGACAGCGATGATGAGGTGGTGAAGTCGGCACCGTTAACGTGTCCCATTTGGCCTGTCGCCACCTAATTTTCAGCACTTTTCTTTTGCACCACCAACATGTTTGTGACGTTTACCAGACACGTTACCAATATTGTGCCCGTTATTAAATGTGTGTGTATTTGTAGATGCGCTGAGAAGTGTTAATGCACATGTGTAAATGATAAACTGAGGCAGAATATTATTAAAATTACAGCTATTTTTCTTAACGCATACGTTTGTTCATGTTGAAGGATGGTTTATAAATGTACATTTTCAGAAAGTATTTTTACTTTTTCACCCTAAAACATAGAAAAAAGTTGGGAGTTGACATTATGTCTTATGTTATTATGTTTCTGGTTCAGACTTCAGATCATAGAGGGAGGATGAGAAATGCAAAAATTACACTGAAGATATTAAAGATGTTAAAATCATTTTAGTTTGGGGTCCACAGACGGAACAATATGATCTAAAGTGGGTCAGATCAGTAAAATACTATCAGAAAAACCTATAAATAATGACAACTACAAATTGTTGCCTTTGTTTTAGTGTCAAAAAGGTCAATTACAAGATTTTTTTTTACATTTATAAACTATCCTTTTACACAAAGTGGGAATAACCTGAAGAAAAATGAACAACTAGAAATGTCTTAAGTAAAATATGTGCATTTTTGTTTAAAAATTCAAGCTCTTTTTGTTAATACTTTTGTCAATATGACAAATAAACACTTTTGTACAATATTGTAATAAAGAATGAATGTGTATCAGCTGTGGAATGCACAAAAGTACAGTTGGAATGCAAAAGAGTACAAAGAACGAAAAGAACAAACATAATAATAATGATGTTTATAGAATGAAATCCGCAAAAAACAAACAAACAAACAAAAAAAACCAGTTCTTCTGACTGTGTCCAAACCACTCTTACAGAATAAATAATGTCTTAGAAGGTGATCAAGTGTATTAACTTGTACAAATGCACAGTTTGACGGGTTTCTCCACAATAAATTTGAATTATATGAACAAATTAAAAAAAAAACAAAAAAACCCCCGAATAAACATAGGGGAAAGAAAAAAAAATCCAAATATATAAAGTCATCTATCCCATGTCACTGCCGAATTATTAGTCTTACTATAAAACCACTATTAGAACGGAAGATACAAATTAAAAAAAAAAAAAAAAAATCACAAAATATAATATGTGCAATGTTAATAATATTCTGCCTGTTAGTAAATAGATCCACTGTTCATGTGGCAAAAGAAGCTGAGACATAATAGTGTTACAATTTCACTAATCTTTCTTTAGGTTGTTCATGTTCTTTGCATTTTCTTCCAGGTTCCATCATGTAGTTTCAGTCTTTTCACCGTTTCACTGCTCATTACTCAGCTCATAATCAGCTGTATGTGGAATTAAAATAAGTTTGACCCCTCCCCTGCTGTCAAAACTTCAGGTACCAGACTAACACTATGTTCACACAGCAGGTCTTATTGCACAATTCTGATTTTTTTTTTTTTTTTGTGAAATCCGATTTTTATGCATTTGTTCATATTAGACATTAAATGCGACTTCTATCGGTTTAGAGTATGAACTGAAGTGACCCCTATGCACAAAAGAGCTCCTGGCCTAAAGTAAATAAATACGGTTTTCCTGCCAGTCCTCCTCCTGGGAAGCATTTGTTGCAATCCATTGGTGTAAAATGTCGGATAAATGCGACCTGGCCGTTCAGACTGAAGTCGTATTGCAAAATATCAGACAAATCAGATTTAGGACCACATATGAAAGTGGTCTGGGTCAGATTAGGGAAAAAAAATCAGATTTGTGCTGTTCAGACTGTCTTTAACAGATGGGATTCAGGTCACATATGGGGAAAAAAATCGGATTTGGGCCACATTTGCTGCAGTCTGAATGTAGCGTAAAAACTCTTAGGCTACGTTCCGTCTTAATGCATAATTCAGATTTTCTTGCAAAATACGATGTTTTTCTGTGCTCATTCTTATTACAAGTTAAATGCGACTTCTATCAGTTCTCAGTATGAACTGAATGCGACCCTGTAATGACCCACATGCGCAAAAGAGTTCCTGACGTCATACTGGACCATGCAGCACCCACTTACGGAAGTAATCTTGTATCGGCGTGTGTCACTGATAAAGTCTGTCTAAAACCAAACTCAGCACCAGTCAAATAATTCAAGTAGAAGATTGAAAAAGAGCAGAGCCAGGTTTTTGATGTGGCTGTGGAATGTGGAGTCGGAGTCAGGGGTGGTGGGACAGTGACGTTAGCAGCTTCACGGACACAGACTTCATTCAGAATTTTTGAATAACAAGAAAAACATTTAAATACATCTGCGACCTCCTCTGTAACACTCATGATAAGACACTCATCTCCGGAGAGTTCAGTGACGAAAAGGTCGGATAAATGCGATCTGGCATCACATTGCAAAATATCCGATATGTATCAGCTTTAGGACTTAAAAAAAAAATCGGATTTATGCTGTTCAGACTGTCTTTAAAAGGTCAGATACAGGTCAAATAGTTGCAAAAAACTCTGATTTGGGCCACGTTTGGCTGCAGTCTGAACGTAGCATGAATACTCTTAGATCAAATAATTTCTTATTTGGGAACTTCTTTAGAAAAGATGAATTTTTATGTCATTATTGAGCGTCGTAATGATGCAATGAGTGTAATATTTTCAACCTGGCTGATATTTCTAAGTCAAAATATTGTTTAAGTCGCAGTCGTATCCCACTGGCATTCAGACAGAAAACTTCAGCCAGAACCCAGACGGTATTTTTATTCAGATGCGAGCCTCACATTTAACAAATACTCTTGATTCCATTCCAAATCCAAATAATGAGTCTGGAAGCTTTGATTGGATGGTGCAGTCCACTGATTTGGACTTAACTTCCTCCAGACTTTGTACCGCCATGGAGACGAACCTCCATAGACCACGTCGCGCGTACTTCCTCTGCTTCTGTTCCCATCGACGTCCCGCTCAAACGGGCCAGATTTCATTTACCCCGGCAGTATATGAGCGAGCACAGTGACCATAAATCAGTTCTCATGTGACGCCGAACATCTGGGCTCTTTTAAGACACGCTATGTCGATGCTGTTTCTGAGTGACTGCGGGGAGAGCCTGAAATGTACCCACCGTAATGACTAAAGTTATGTCAGCTAATTTTTCAAGGCTCCAGTGTGGAGAAAAAAAAAAAAAAATCAAGCTTGATTAACACTTTCTCTACTTGACACCACTAAAACACAGAGTGAACTGTGCTTTAAAGCGGAGCTCATTAGTTTTCTTGAATCTAAACTCTGATAATAGGTGTTACCTTCTCTTAAAAACATAATTATCACATAATCAAGCGTGCGTTGCGATTGGATATGTCTGTGCAGCTTAATGTGTTTGATTTCAGGGACCTGAAGGCCCTGTTGGCGGATGAGTCATACAATGAGATTAGACCAGCACTTGAAAGTTGAACTAAGAGTATAAATAAGCATTGCATCAAATAAGTGGCACTGGTTGCCATGGTGATATGACAGCTGTCACCAGGGGTTGTGTTGATGAAGGAAAGTGGTGGGCCTGTGGTTTTCACACCCCTCACTCTGCGCTGTTCCGTAGTGGCTTCCTATGACACCGACGCCTCGCACATCACCCACATATGACACCCAACCCCCCCCACCACCACCACCACCACCATCACCGTCACCACCACCCTCCCTTACAACACCACCGTCACATAAACAACAAACGCACACAAATTCCAATACCGATCAGAAAAAAACAAAAACAAAATTAATCTCTCAATCTTTTCATTTCTGATAAGCCCGCTCTCTCATTTCGTATCGATTATCGGAATGACTCGGAATAGCTGCGATTCTTGCCGTGGCGAGCGTGTTTGTCGACTTGATCCTGACAAGCCGGAACAGCAGACTAAAGTGATCTCCTGGTGAGACCTTAGATTAAATTTTCCCTCAGTTTTAGTCTTTTTATAGAATTCTCCGTATGCTGCTTCGTGAAAATGTTTGCTGCATCCCTCGTGCCTTGACATATCCGTTTCCATCTCCCACCTTGGCACAACACTTATAATAAACTGATAATTTGGATGATGCCAGAGGTGTGAGGATGTATTTTTGTTGTTTGTGTGATTAATGCAGCGGTACATGCAGTGTTTAAGGGGCAATGTGGTAAAAAAAAACAAAAAAAACCCCAACACTTTACAATAAGGCTACCCATATTAAAGGTTCATAAAGGACCTGGAATGAGGTCATTAATTAGGTTGTAAAGACTTTAAACACTTATAAAGGCTTTATAATCGTTTTCATTCATCAGTTCAGGCTTATTATTTGGCAAGGCTGATGCTGTTAAATGTCAGAATTGTCTTTTTATCAGTCCTCCTCTTAGCGCCGTGACGACTTAGTGCCATTTATACAAAGTGAACCTTTTAAAAGTGTAAAGTACAACACTATTCATCAGACCTCTGACTATTTTTGTGGCGACTTCCACTTTTTTTTGTTTCCTAAGTGATTTATGACCATTTATTACAATATTAGCCTCTGCTTTTTTGCGTTTTTCAGTGGAAAACTAATATTTTCTTATTCTGAAATTACTGACATTTAGTGAATTCAAAGATTGTTAGATTAAAACTGCAAAAACTGAGGAAAAAGTTACTTTTTTTCAATTTTATTTTTTTCAAAATATATCATTAACTGAATATGAAAGAAAAATATGTGTCTTATATCTTGTTTTATTCTGTGAGGTGTCTTAAGATGAGTTTTATTTTTCTGTTTTTCAGCCCTTTTTCATTTACAGTGGGGTGCTTCTATGAAACTGGTCCTAAAAACAGGACATGGGCGAAAAAACTCAAACCACATGTAAACTAATGTTATGAAGTGAGTTTGGAAGCACTTTGGGTCTATTTTCAAAAAAAAAATATTGACTGAGAAAAAAGAGACACAATTTTTCGGATAAAATGCATTTTTATATCATTTTATATTATATTTAATACAAAAATCCGCATGTAACACAGTCAAAAGGACACAAAAATGATGTGCTACTATATAAATATGTTTTTATGTTTCATAGAAGCATCCAATTACAGTATATTCAAAAATTTTAAAACTTATGTTCCTTGTTGGGCTGCGGGTCTTAAAGTTATTCAATTTCAGTCTCCTGTGTGTACTGTATATATGGAAAAACTGACAATAAAGCTGACTTTGACTTTTTTTTTACTTTGATAAAGTCTCTCGAACGACTGTCATTTATCAAATGTACAGGTTTTACTGTTGAGTCACTGTTGTAGAAGATGACGTTGTTTCCATGGTAACTACAGAGCCTCTGAACATCCAAATGGGTCATATCAGATGACCATGAAAAGATGACAAACGGTATTTTACACCAATTATTTACATGGACTGGTAGGACTAGTGGATCAGCAGGTATTAAACCGTTTAGATCAGTGGATGCTTTCGGTCACTGGTGGATGTTTAAGTGTTTGAAGGTTAAACAGTGAAAAATATTCAATTTAGAACATTCACAACATGGTCATTTTCATTTTATTTTTGATTTAATAACAATAAATTATGATTTTTCTTTAAGTTTTCTTCATCTATCCACTTTTAACTGCTTTCACCACCATTTATTATGTTAATATACAGAGGCAGACCTAACATGCTCAAATGAGGGGGAAAAAGTGTTTTAACTTTAAACTTTTAAGTAAGCTTGCACAAAAATCTCTGTGTTTGTATTGATTTTTGTCTGATCATCTGGTCATGCAACTCAAATTACACCCATGTTACCACAGAGCTGCTTGTCTGCCAAGTTTCTGAGCTGCTGTTTCTTTAATAAAACACATTTTTTTCCTGACAGACTGCTCCACTGTCGTTACAGCTAACACTAAAATGATGCTGTAAAATTAATGTTAGCACCCGTGCTTGATGAAGATTAACCTTTGGCCGAGTCAATAAGCTAGCATTTAGCATTAGCTCACTCATCTGGAAGGCTCTGTACATAGACGAAGATGAAGCCCCGTCCCTGAAAGTTAAGCCCAACAAGACCTTAGTTTAGGAAAAAAAAGAAAAAATATATATAATAAAGTCATTGGCCAATGTTATTTTTCAGTCCCCTTTGTTTATAGGGTAAAGAGATAATTTTTTATTTTATTATTTTTAATTTTTATGTCAAGAAAGTCACAGTTTGTGGTAAAACGGAAATGCACTAACCCTGTAGAACCTGATCCATCAAAAACTACAAACAAAATTCAATATTTTTGTAATTGAGATGTTTATTAACAATACATTTTGCCATATTTTGTTTGTATCACATTTGATACATTGGACATTTTTTTAATAAAGCCCCTTATATACCAGCAGTCTCAAATTTGATACATATTTTTTTAACACCATTTAATACCATCTACTATAAATAATAAATTATCAAGTTACTATCGTATTGTTTCAATACATGAAGTACTTGTTTAAAACAAAATTAATAACAATATAAATGTTCTTCTTAATGCAACTTTTTTCAAAATTACCAAAGACTTTCCAGTAAAAAGTGTGTGGATGATCTAGCGATAGTGGCCCTAAAGAAAGTATTTATCTTTTTGATTAGATAGAGGTCTCAGAACCTAGTGTAGCAAATATGATACAAACACTGTCATCTCCTACAACATTGATTCACCAGTAAAGCCCATGGAGTTTAATAAATAACAGTGGATGGAGACACTTGTTTTATGTTCAGTTAATGATTAATTTTACTCAAAAAGTCACTTTTTCTTCAGTTTTCTCTGTTTTTTGATACAACCTTCAACGTTCATCTGAGCTTTAATGAACATGTACATGATCAGTAAAGTAAATGTAAAAATACCTGATTTTCAAGTAAAATGCAAAATGCAGATGGTAATATTGGTAATATTAGAATGAATGGTGATAAATCACTTAATAATGGTAAAAAAAAAAAAACTGAGAAAAAATTCATTTGGGAGCTGCCAAAGAAGTAGTACTGGGTCTGTATGGGTTAATAATAACTTTAATGATGAAGAAGAAAAAAGAAAAAAAGAGAGCTGTTTTATATATATATATATATATATATATATATATCTTAACTTATTTTTTAAGTGAAGACAATATTGTTTTCTGATTTTCTGTTCTATGGGACACACCAGAAGGGTTGGGAATGACCCTCTCAGTATTGTCACTTCTGGCGACAAAAAGTTAACATGCAATAGATAAATCACAACATCTGGCTTCGAAACAGCAGCTCAGTGGGTGACATCAGTTTCTCCATCCACTAATTATACAGAGTATATTAATGATAAATAAATCTCTTTGGGGATTCAATCATTAAACTGGAAAGGCACTCAGAGAGCGCAGACGTCCGCCAAGGCAGCTCAGTGCCGTCATGCCTCCAGAAACCTATTTTAAAAATTCCTGGATCCAGAGGGTGATCTGGATCACCTCCAAAATTTAATCAGTTGCTCCTCATCCCATTTCTAACATTTCCTGAAAATTTCATCAAACTCCATCCCCAACTTTTTAAGTTACAAATATTACATAACCTCCTTGGCGGAGGTATCTAGAAAAGCACTTGGAGAGCGCAGACCTCTGCTAAAGTCTGCAGTTTTTTTTTAAGGTAGTGTTTGTACTTTCCTCCACTAGATGGCGCTGAATGACCTCATATACAAATCTGTGCCGCCATGCCCTATCTACCAATGATAAAGAATCATTAAAAAAATTCCTGGATCCAGACGATGATCCGGATCGCCTTCAGAATTTAATCATCTCCTCCTTGACCCAGAGCGGACATATCCCTGAAAATTTCATCAAAATCCATCCATAACTTTTGGAGTTATATTGCAAACAAACAAACAAACAAACAAACAAACAAACCCTGGCAAAAGCATAACCTCCTTGGCAGAGGTAACAAACCATAAGAACAATTTCACAGCTTCTACATTCCTACAACAGTATCCACGTATTTCACTCTTCATGCTGACCCTTTAACTGTTTCTCAGTTTCGTATTTCTTTTCTCTATCTTTTCCAATCATCACTCTTTTATTTGTTATCGTTCTCTCAGGTAGGATGTCCTGCTGTGGACACCAGACGGATCAGCCACAGGTACATGCTTATGTATAAGGTAACACTTGGCCTGTTGTCTTCCTACATTTGTATATTAATATTGAAGAGAGATGCTGATATTTCTTCTCTCAGAGGAAATGATGGTGTTATTCTGTGTTCCACTCGTCCGTACAGAACTGGGTCAAAGGGCTTTTGTTTCCTCTGCACCTTACACATGGAATCAGCACAAAGACTGGAAACGAGCAGAGTTCATTTCTCTCAGCACTTTTAAGTCCAACCTGAGAGTTCTTAACCTGCCCTTGTTCTTCTTCATCTGCTTGTAGATGTTATTTGTTCTATTCACTGTTATGAGTTTAACTGTGTCATCTTGTAACTGTGTTATATTTGTTGACTGCCTTGCAAAAAAGGTTCTTAATCTCAATGGAAACTTTTTCTTTTTACATTTTTTTCTCGAAATTCTATATTTATATAAATATTTATATAAATACCCAATTTTTTACTTTTCTCTTTATTTCATTTTTCACTGGTTTGTGATTTTTTTCTCTTTTTTTCTGCACTTGCTTGTTGTAAGTTACTGCTGTGGACTGTGACATTTGCCCACAGTGGGATAAGTAAGGTCTTACCGTAATTAACTTAACTTATCTTATCTTAACCTGTCATATCTTAACTTATCTTACCTTCTTAACTTACCTTAACCTATCTTATATTGACTTACTGTATCTTATCTTAACTTATATCTTAACTTATCTTGACTTATCTTACCCTATCTTATTTTATATCTTAACTTATCTTGACTTAACTTACCTTAACCTATCTTATCTCAACTTATCTTATCATAGCTTATCTTATCTTACCTTCTCAAATTATCTCATGACATCTTAACTTATCTTATCATATTCTATCATATCTTATATATTAACTTATCTTGACTTATCTTATTTTAGATCTTAACTTATCTTAAAGGTTAAATAAATCAATAACAATAATGATCACAATCTTTACAACCCAAATAATAACCCACCTGTTTTACAAGTGCACTCCACTCTTACTCCAGAGTAGTAAAGACAGAATACATACATTTTTTTTAATCTGTCTTTTTCTCTGCACTTGCTTGTTGCTGCTGTTAAACGTAAAAATTTCCCCGTGGTGTGATAAATAAAGTCGTATTTTAACATATCCTATACTATGTTCTCTTATCTTTACAACCTAATTAACAAACCACACATTTCTAAAGCCTCTCTACTCTTACTATAGAGCAGTAAAGAGAGAATAAAGAAGTCAAACCACTCGTTTTTGGTTCTACAATAGTTCCAAACCTCTGGGGAACGCTAAGCCTCTGTGGAGTTGAGTTTCAGGAGGAGGACCAAAGGAGGAGGGGGGGGCAGGGTTTAGCAGATTGGGGGCAGAAGTATGCCAAGTCCACTCATGTATGTAATGGTTACATCAAAGTGATTGTACAATGTGACCCCCACTCCCACCACTCCACCCTCCCACCCCCACCTTCCTTCTCTCTCTGCTATCCCCACTGTCCCTGCCCCCTCCACCCCATCATAATATCAATTAATATTATGGCAGAAGACAGACGCACCGATGATCCGTAACAAGTGGCATCTCTGGAGAGAGCCACTGCCACGAGACGGCCTTAATTAGGCCTGAAAAATGGCAGGTTATTCCATCCCTGCACTCCCTGTTAATCTGTGCTCCAGAGCCACAGAGTCAACCCTGGCCCCAACTGGCAAATGTTATTATTTCATCTTTGTCGCAGCTGTGAATAAGCCAATGGGCGTGACAGCCACTGGGAGGCCTTAGGTTTTTAACAAAGCTTACAGGGAAGAGGCGAGCAGACACGAGTCGAAGCCAGTGTTCACCGCCGCGGCTGCTGGACATGCAGTCCACAACAGGAGCATTTTAATTAATAAGGAATCAGGGGAGGTGGTGGGGCGTGGATCTGACAGGTTACGAGTCCACCCGGCCTGTCTGCTAACAGACAGTCCACACCTCGTTGAAATTCAAACAGTGTTTAGCATTCAAATGTCAACCTCTCTCCTTCCCTTTGCTCGGTATGTGTTTTTGGGTGTAAATTTCATCATGAATTTTCCATTTTGCCGGGCTTCATTATTCAGTGTGAAGGTGCAGTCCCACTGGTACACTTCAGTGTTTCCTAAACAGAGAGCTGCCTTTGAATGGAATGAAATGAAAGGGAATTAATGAAGATGTGACAAAAATATGACAAAGCATAATTTGTCTGTTAGCAGGTAGTTTTTTTTTTTGTGCTTTAAAGTAAAAATAGTATGTTTTTAGTTCTTTCAGCAGCAGAAGATACAAGGACTTTATTTAAATAAGAATTGGATTAACAGATAGATAGATAGATAGATAGATAGATAGATAGATAGATAGATAGATAGATAGATAGATAGATAGATAGAT
>JAQQZY010000014.1:15624180-15637114 GCA_030068375.1 Ostorhinchus rueppellii | reverse complement strand
ACCTGTATGTATAGACCTGTATATATAGACCTATATGTATAGACCTGTATATAGACCTGTATGTATAGACCTGTATAGAGACCTGTATGTATAGACCTGTATATAGACCTGTATGTATAGACCTGTATATGGACCTGTATATAGACCTGTATGTATAGACCTGTATGTAGACCTGTATATAGACCTGTATGTATAGACCTGCATATGGACCTGTATATATAAACCTGTATGTAGACCTGTATATAGACCTGTATGTATAGACCTGTATGTATAGACCTGTAGTATATAGACCTGTATATGGACCTGTATATAGACCTGTATGTATAGACCTGCATATGGACCTGTATATAGACCTGTATATATAAACCTGTATGTAGACCTGTATATAGACCTGTATGTATAGACCTGTACATAGACCTGCACATAGACCTGTATATAGACCTTTATATAGACCTGTATTCATAGACCTATATTTATAGACCTGGAAATAGACCTGTATATATAGACCTATATTTATAGACCTGCATATAGACCTGTATATACAGACCTGTAAATAGACCTGCTATTACAGTAGTTCTGTATATAGACCTTTATATAGCCCTGTATATAGATTTGTATGTACAGATCCTTATATAGACGTGCATATAGACCTGTATATAGATCTGTATGTATAGACCCTTATATAGACCTATATATGTAGACCCGTATATAGTCCTGTATATAGACCCTTATATAGACCTGAATGCATAGACTTGTGTATATACACCAGTATGTATAGATCCTTATATAGACCTGTATATGTAGACCCTGATATAGTCTGGTATATAGACCCTCATGTAGATCTGTATGTATAGACTTGTATATACAGTACAGACCTGCATATGTGTGTGTGTGTGTGTGTGTGTGTATATATGAAGACCTGTATATTGACCTATATATAGATCAGTAGACATAGAACTGTATATAGATCAGTGAATATATAGACACAGGTCCAATATAAACACACATTCACACCTATAGAAGGGTTTGGAATGGTGTTTGAAATCCTTGAAAATGCCTCCTTTTCCATGTTGTCTTTTCAAGGTCTGAAAAGTACTTGAATTTCAGCTGAAGGGTTTGAAAGTGCTTTCACTTATAAACAAAGCTGTTTACAGAGAGGTGACACATTTTGAAAAATAAAACTTTATGTCAAAATAGAAAATTAGTTTGTGCTCCCAGGTCGACTCCTGGTACATTTTTATCTTAATCTTTGCCTGAAGAATGCTAAGCAGCTTCCCTTTTTTTTTTTTTTTCTTGTTTTTGGATGACACTTTGTGTTTTCCTTTAATTTCTAAAATCTTTGCTTTTATGAAAGACAATTTTACATGTTTATAGCATAATACAATGCACACCATTGTGAAAGTATAATCACGAGTATATATATTCCTGTAGATATGTAGTTTACTACAGTGATAAGGTGTTGAAAATGACCCTTAAAAGTGCTTGAATTTAACCTTGAAAGCTGTGTGTGCACCCTGCTGTGGGCCACTTAAACTGACCAGTTAACCTACTAAAGTGCACGTCTGTGGACCGTGGGTAGAAGCTGGAGTATCCACAGAGAAGGTCGTGGCCTTAACGTGTCTTAAATACTTCATTTTCTGTCCACAGTGAAACGCACAAACCAGAGTTTTAGAAAATCTCCACTTAGAGACGACCTTGAACCTGTTACCATGCAACCGTTCACCGGTTAAGGTTATGTTTGAGCATGTGGTGCTAAGACTCCAATTGTCATGGAAGATGGTTTTGGGCTTTCTTTCATTTTTCACCATGGTTATGTTTAAAGAAATATAAAAGCTGAAGCTCCACTTTGTCCAAACACACCGTACTAAGAGTGGTGTTGATAAGGTTGGGTTTAAATACACAAACTAACACAGCACTTCTCAAACTTTTTACAGTGGAGAACCCCCTGAAATATACACAGTCCTTTTAGCCAAGCACCCCCAACCTTCACATCAGCAGTTTTGGTTGAAAAAATGAGGCAACATTTGTTCCTGTGCCAAAGATGTCCTGTTTTTTATTTTTCTTTTCAAATCTATGTAAACAAACAACATATATTTAACTTTAATATATTCAAAATATCACATTTTTATAAGTGAATCTTGTCAGTAAAATAGAAATTGAAAAGCATCCTCCTTCATTACTGAGAAAAAAAAGTATTGTTCATTAGTGAATAAATGAACCAAAAATAATTAAATTCCACACACAAAAAAAATATTGTTTGATTTCTCCAATAAATTCCTCTTTAATAATATACAATAGAAATGTTCTTGACCCTTTTATAGTTCAGTCATAGAAATACTCATTCAACATTTCAAACTTGGAGTGTTATTGGAGGACATAAAACTTTAATACTTTTGTGAAATTTTTCTACAGATTTATTAGTATATAGGAAATCAACGTCAATGAAGTTATCATGTTTGGTTCCGTACTTTTAAATAGCAAAAAAACAAAAAAAACCAAACAAACAAAAAAAACAACAACCAGAAAATTAAAATAAAAAACACATGTAAGGTAAAAGGAACATGTATTTTAGAACATTAGACCCACATGTGTGCTGCTCCAGACCCCTGTCCACGTCCACATCCACCCTTTGAACATCATTCCTTACCATTCCGTACCATTACTTCCTGGAACCGAACAAAGCAGGTCCATGCACAGGTGGACCTTACAGACCCTGGAGACCACATTGGACCTTACAGACCCTGGAGACCACATTGGACCTCAGATTATTGACTCACTGTCCTCACTGGAACTGTCACTGTCTTGTAAAAAATAGTAATTTGCTTGATAAAGTATTACAATGTTATCAAAACTTACACTGTAAAAAGCAAAACATTGAATCAGTTTTTAAAAATTGTTCTTAAATAGTTCGCACATGATAAAAATGAGTTGAGTGAACCAAATGAAATTGCATTACATTATATTTAATGTAATTTAATTTGGTTCACTCAACTATTTTTTTATGTGTGATCTATTGAAGAAAAATTGAAATTGATTCAATGTTTTATTTTTTACAGTGTACACTCAACAAATGAAACATTGACTTGAATTAAATTTATTTTGTCCACAAGTTCCACAAAAGGGTATTATGTTAATTAAAAGCAAAACTATTAAGGTCATCTAACTTTACAACTTTAACTAACATAATACACTTTTGTGGAACTTGTTGACAAAATAAATTTAATTCAAGTCAATGTTTCATTTTTTTGAGTGTAGGGGTGGGGGAGTGTTTAAAAAAAATACTGACATGAAATAATGTCAGGAGTGTCAATTTTACTATATGACTGTATTTATTGTGTTTCATATTTCAGCATTAATTCTCATTATTTATTTTGTATTGGGAATGGGAATCTTAGTTGTAATGCCGATACGATATGCATCTCAATACAGTATCTCTGATCCGATATATTAAAGATGCGTGCGGCACCTCGCACTACGATTCACACCCAAATCATGATACAGAGCGATTAAGCACATTCTGATTCAACACATTCATTTTAGTAATAAAAAATGCAGTGCAATTCAATGAGCTTGATTATTTATTCAAGTAAGACCATGACTTTTCACAAAGTGTCTTTAGTTCAGTTTCAGAACACGTGCCTCACATACAGTCAGTGAAAGAGTTCGCACTTTGTTTCCAAAGTGGTTTCTCTGCAGGTTTCTAACACTGGACTTCTTGCTTCTTCGCTGAATATATTTGTAATGTCGTGTGTTTATAATGTAGGTAATATAGAAAAAAGGTTCTGTCACTTTAAGACACACCTGTGCAAGGTATTCTGGGATGTGCTGTTGGATATGTATGTGACTGTTTAAGGAAGTATCTGTGGTATGGATGAAAGTATTGAATACAGCTGATGTAGTAAAAGTACATGTTCATAGATAGATAGATAGATAGATAGATAGATAGATAGATAGATAGATAGATAGATAGATAGATAGATAGATAGATAGACAGATAGCCAGGGAAATTCTTGTGTTCCAGCAGCAACACTACAAACATATAATAAAGTTAAAATAAAATAAAATAAAATCTAAATATGTACATTAAAGACTATAAAGACTAAAACTCTACAATAAGCGCGAACCTCAGGAACCACATGTGGTCACCTCCTCCTATGTCAGATACAGACGTTACAGTATTCATCTACAGTGCTCGTGCTACAGTTCATCCACGGCGCTCGTCCTGTTAGTGCGCGGCGTACACCTCTGTGAATCCACAGCGCACGTTAACGGGGGTCTAGAGAAAAGAAAAACTTTACCCCAATAAATAGCAACACTTTTAAATACAAGTAAAAAATATTTTCTATTGAACGGATTGGAATTTTATCGATACAAACATCCCATAACTGATGCATCCATTCACTTGCAGCTTCTCTCCCGGCGCACTGGAATGGTACATATCGGATCATCTTCCCGCAGGTCACATGTTGGACACCTGTGGTCTAATACATGCCTATTTACCGTGCAGCTCCTCTGACATTAAAATAAGATTCAATGAAAAGAGTCAATGTTAAAGGGTCAAAAAAAAAAAAAAAAAAAAAAAAAAAAACAGTTTTATTGACCTGGAACACCAGTTACAAGTAGATAAGAGGCTCAGATGTAGAGAAAAATGTAGGGAATCATTATTAGGAGGGCGGGAAATGCTTCATTCATTTAACACCAACCTCACTGGATTATCGGTGCAGGGAAAGTGTGCTAATTTGATATTGTTTTTTTATTTGTTACTATTCTTTGCAACAGAAAACATGTTCATCGGAGCATTATATAGGTGTAGCTGCAGATGCCATTCAATAATCCAATAAGCACTTGGTTTCAGGCTTGCTGACCCATTATACTGTACATGCTCAAGTAATCAAGTTTCTCCTCCAGAGTTTCTTTCTGTGTTAAACAAATTATTGTTTGGCTCTAAATTCGAGAAACAAAACCTGGGCCTGGTCTAGATGGGTATTCTTCGGATGTGAGACCGCTGCAGAAAGTGTGGAATAATCGGATTATAACACAACCGCAAATGGAAGAAAAAAGTTTGTTAAAGTCAAGAAGAGGCTAATACTTAATTTAGTTTCGGGGCCATATTCAGCCCAATGTGGTCTCAAGTGGGTCAGACCAGAAGGATAATAACCTATAAATAATAATGCACTTTTTTTTCTCTTTTTTTTTTAGTGTTAAAGCTAAATTACAATATAAAAATGTGAATAACCTGAACCATGTATGTTATTTCATTAGTTTATTTCATAGGGACCATGCACATTTGCAAACACTGCTGTATAAAACACACACCCATGTAAATATGCCAGAATTTTTAATGAAATTTTAAACTCTTTTTTTCCACCTTTTACTTTCAATGGGTAAAATTTTACATGTCTGTATCAGCAAAACTTTTGATTGAATTCATACCAAATTTGGTTTATATATTGCCCGTGGTCCGGAATAGATGTGGTTACATTTTGGGAAAAGTAGGTCAAAGTTCCAATTTTTTTTAATGAATTTTTAAAATCTTTTTTTTTTTCCTCATTTACTTATAACGGGCGAAATTTCAAATGTCTATAAAAACATAAATCTTTTTGCAATTTATTTCAAACATTTATATAGAGGCAGTTGATGTGATGACATCAGCACACGCATAGACATGATGACATCAGTTGGATCGATGCCAAAATAAGCTCTAATACGTGGAATGGGCGGGGTTTGTTGTGTCTGGCACCAGTTGTTTATAGGTTATTATTATGTTTATTATTATTTTACTTGTTTTGTTTATTTCGTTTCGAACAAAAGGAAAGAACCAAAACATCTCATGAATACGAAGAGCCAATAGCAAAGCAGATACACAAGCACCATAAAAATCCAAACAAAAAATAAAATTAATTAATTAAAATTGAATTGTACGTAGCCTCGGAACATCCTTAACTGTTAATATTCTCTGTATAATTCTTACACTGGAAATTCACCCGTGGGCTGGATCGGACCATTTGGCCCGTGGGCCTTATGTTTGACACCCCTGGGCTAATAATGAATAATGAATCAACATCAAAACCCACTCGACACACAATGAGCCACTCTCCGGCTACATAAAAGGAGAAATGAGACAAACGGGGAAACTTAAAATATCTGAAATCGCCCTTTAAGGGAACATTTCCAGTGCCTCGGGTCTCTGGTCTGGTTTTTGTTTCGGAGACAATTAATGAGAAACACTGGGTTGAAACTGTTTTCATTACATACAGATAGCCATGTGAAATGCAATTAGCCAGTCCACCAAAAAATGAGCACTGTTCATACTGAAAGCGATGTCAAGTGTCCTCCCATTCTCTGCTTTGGAACTGAGTAAGTACACGTCTGTTCTTCACAAAAGTAAGCTCTATTCATATGTTGTCTTCAAAGCTTTACAGGACGCTCAAGTGGTGGATATTTAGTCAAGTTATCGCTTACAAACGGGCTCGTCTCATGCACTTGAGCCTCGCAACCCTCCCATTATTCACTGAAGTGGTTTGATACCTTCTACCAAAACACTCTAGTCTCCAGGCCACCTGTTATCCACTTTGTAGAGGCAAAATAGAGAGATATAAAAACTTAACTTTTGTGTGTATTCATAGTACGTCTACACTCTCAGCACAGACTGAGGACGTCTCCTGAATTATTCAAGATCAGACCTGTTGGGGATGTCGAAAATTCAATACATCAGCACTTCAGGAAACTTTAGCAACCCCCTCATTCAGACAAAACAGCACATGAAAGAGAATACAGACAGAAAGAAAAAGACGAAATACACAACTTCAAACTATTTCTCTCTATGAAAACAAGATTTTGTTTAATATTTAAGGGGACTACAATATTGCAGCACAGAAAAGAATATATTTGAGGATGTGAGATTGCATATATTGTCTAAGTGTATGCAGCCTCTGTTCATTATAACTCCATAAAAACCCAAACATCCATCTTTAACCAAAAGCATCTACTGATCTAAACTGTCCAATACCTGTTAATCCACTAATCCTATCAATACATGTAAATAATTGGTGTAAAATACAGTTTATCGTCTTTTCGTGGTCATCAGATACGACCCATTTGGATGATGAGAGGCTCTGTAGTTACCGTGGAAACACCGTCATCTTCTACAACATTGATTCACCACTAAAACCCATGGAGTTGGATCAACGACAGTGGATGGACACACTTGTTTTTATGTTCAGTTAATGATAGATTTGCTGTAAAACGTATTTTTACTTCAGTTTTTTTCCTTCTGATATAATAACCCTCGACTTTAATCTGAAATTTTAAGAACATCTACACGATCAGTGACTCAAATATAGAAAAATACCAGATTTTTACTAAAAAAAAATAAAAATACAGAGGATATAATATTATGATAAATAGTGAAAAGAAAGGTTAAATACAGAGAAATATTGGTTTGAGAAGTGCCACAATAGTAGCACTGGGTCTGTATGGGTTAATTCTAATACATATTCCCTCTGTAGATGTACTTTGTATTGAAACAAATCAAAGCTACCACCAAGAAAACACAATCTTAAAGGGTAAAAAAAAAAAGACCATGTACGTTGTTAATATTCAGTACCTTTAACCTATAAAAAGTTATACAGCAACCAAAATGTTAATACCTCTTTATCCATTTACCCCTTGATGCCTGAATTTATCTCCAATTCTGAAGAAGAAAAAATTCACTTGGTGAAATGGAGGAATACGGGCGGTATTTTGGTTGCATTTTGGAGCGGAAGTGGTTTGGTGCGAATTTGCGACAATTGGCATCAAGGGGTTAATCCTATCAATACACATCATTGCTGTTAAATACAGTTTGTCATCTTTTCATGGGCATCACATATGACCCATTTGGACATTCAGAGCCTCTGTAGTTGCCATGGAAACACTGTCATCTTCTGTAACATTTATTCACCAGTTAGATCAATGACAGTGGATGGAAACATTGAGTTTATGCTCATTTAATGAAGTACTTTAGTGAAAAAACTTACTTTTTCTTCAGTTTTTCCTGTTTTTGATATAACAACCTTTGAGTTTTCATGATTAAATATAAGAAAATATATGATTTGCAGTGTAAAACGTAAAATACAAAGGATGATATTATAATAAATGCTAATACATGACTTAATGAAGGTTAAATAGAGAAAAAAACAATCATTTGGGGACTGTCACAAAAGTAGTGCTGGGACTTTATGGGTTAAATTGTGCAACTTGAACAAAATTGGGGAAGTCTTCCACTCTGCAGGGAATCTAGCCCACTTCTTCTGGCACAACTTGAGCAACAGAATCCAGTTTGTTGTCCATCTAGATTTGGATTGAGTCTGGATGCATTGAGCCAAGATCCGTGCAAACTCCCAACCTCCACTGTGTCTATCCAAACGCCTGAATGATGCACCATTATTTTTATCAAGTTGTTGTTAAACTGTCATAAATTCTCAGATGTAAGCCAAAGTGTGAATCTGAGAACAAGTGACAAACTCTGAGCTCTAAATAATTAGCTAAATTTGGCGAAAAGACAAACAGCTTCTGTTTTAAGTGCAAACATATTGAAGGAAATCACTAAAACACATACTTTAAAATCTCAAACATACTGTGGCCTCAAGTCTGAAGACAGACTACACTTATGTTGAAATGCAAGATGGGATGGGGAGCGATTTCATGTTCTGTCGGAAGAAGAAAGCCGTCGCCAATTTTAAGCACATAAGCTCTACAATTGTATAAGAATTTATTGTAATGTTTAGAAGAGGAAACAGGTTTGTGTCATCATGTAAAAGTACTTTGTTTTATGCCATTTTGTACAATAGACAGCATAAGACAAGAAAAGACAAGATAAAATGAGACAAAATAAGAAAAGATGAAATAAAATAAGACAAGATAAAATAAGATAAGATTTATTTATCCCACCATGGGGATATTTCACAGTTAACAGCAGCAAAATACAACAAGCAAGTGAAAAAAAGAAGAAAAAGACAAGCAGAAAAACCCATAAATGAGTAAAAAATTAAATACAGACAGAAAAGTAAGACATTTGGGATTTCTATAAATGTCTATATAAATATAGAATTAAAATCAAATATCATTCATATATTTGTAAAGCATGTGATTTCAGATCAAAATAATCCTCTTTAGGTGTTAACCCCTTGATGCCAATTGTCGCAAATTTGCACCAAACCCCCCCTCCCACCACCACCCCACCCCACTCTAAAATACAACCAAAATACTATCTACTTGAAAGCAAAAACACAAATGATTCTTTTTTTTTTTTTTTTTTCATAATTGGAAATAAATTCAGGCGTCAAGGGGTTAAAGGAATACTCCACCCAAAAATGAAATTAAGTCAGTCACAGCCTCTCCCAGAGTTAGAACAGTGTGTAATTATTATTTTTTTTTTTAATCCATAGTTATTATCCTGTTTTGTCCAGTTTTAGGAGCAGCACTTTTAGCTTTAGCTTAGCGCAGTTGCTGTAAACTTACAGTGCTGCTCCTAAAACTGGAACAAACAGGACAATCACTGAACGGATTAAAAAAAAAAAATTACACACTGTTCTAACTCTGGGAGAGGCTTGACTGACTTAATTTAATTTTTGAGTGGAATATTCCTTTAAAACTTCATTCAAAAGTCATTTCGTACCAATAAGGACAGTATCAGTGTAAGAGCTGAATGTGTCCCATCGGGTGTAAACAGAGTCCAGAGGAGGCGCTGGGGTCGTGTTTCCCTTTCAGACTTCATGAATTACAATATGACAAAAGATAATTTAGTAATTGATGCCAAAAAACAAACACTATTGCACACTGAAGCTTTCATCCATGTAGCTATAAATGTAACTACTTTTTATGTCTTTCGCCTCAAACCATGACTACCAAACTCATCCACAGATGGACAAAAGTATTGGGACAGGCTGAATCTCCTCTATAAATATCACTGCATTGACTAGTTTTGTTTAATTATTATCGTTGTTTCCAAAATGCCTTTTTACTTAATTTCTCTCAATGTTGATTTTCCTTTTTTTTTTTTTTATTTGTGACAATGATTTTAAAGGCTCTACCTCTAAATTTCTAAAATATCTCTCATGCTTTGACTGTAAATATTAATTTTCTACCACAACTAACCATCTACTTTCATCACATCTCACAAGCTTGTAGTTTGTAAACTATATGGACAAAAATATTGGGACAAATTATGTAAGATGTTCATGCTGATTTGAGATTTACAAAAAAAAAAAAAACATCAATATTAATAATGAATATGATATATATCACAATGTAAAACTAAATGATGTCATTATTGTTTTATATCCCAGAGCCCTGTTAGAAAAAAAACCCCACCTGACTTCAACGTGTCCCAATACTTTTGTCCATATAGCGGATGACTTAGACAGTTACGCTATGAGGCTAATAATATTTGTTAGCGTCAGTGTCCACTGATGTAGACTCTGATAGGACAGAAAGATGCAGACGACCACCTAAAGACACTTTCAGATGGAACGGATTTATCGTTTATTAAAAAATACAAAGTTTCCCATAAAGTTGGAATAAAATATTTTTTTACTTCTTCTCATGAAACAATTGTAACAATGTGGTTTATTTTTTTAACAAGTGCAACTGGGACTCAGTATGTGATCATTGTACCAGGTCAAAGGTGATTACTGTTAGGAATAAAAAGAAGAATGTGCCTGAAAACACAATTATTTCAACTTTTTCCAACAGCGACTGACTCTTTCCAACCAACCAAAGCAAAAAAAATAAATAATAAGTGATTCATGTGTAATCGTGAATCACTGGGTGTAGTCTGCTAGTGTGATACAAGGCAGACTAAGCATCAAGCCTTTTAGCCAATTGCAAATTCACAAATTCACAAATCAAAGCTTGACAGTTTGATCCTTAACCTGCAAATCTACCAGCTCTACCCAACAGATGGGCCAAAATGAAAATGTGCAAATGTGGTCTCGACTTCACTGTTTCGCACAAGCATTCCGGAATGAAAAACAATAGAAGCGTATGCATTTTTATCAGGATAAAGGTGCAGTTTAGTGCCTGTCTGGGTGTTGAATCTGCCTCCGTGTACCGTACGCTACGCAGTTTTGACTTTGCCCTGACCCACTCCAAACTCTGACATCAACTTTATGTTGGCTGCGAAAAATTGGCCTGTCCGTGTTGACTCCTACGCTGGCCTCTATATTTGACGGAGAGTGTAAACAATGTTCTTCTGCTGTCCTTTCCCCCTCTCTGCTGATAACTAGCCTTTGGTCTGGTTTGCTCCGCTGCTGTTTTCATCCTCTTTGATTCCCGGGCTCTGATAAAGGCTTTCCCACCGTCCCCCCGGCCCCCAGGATTTCTCATGAGTTCCCCCTCTGTGAGCTCCTCTCCCTTGGTACCGTGCGCATGATGTCGCCCCCCACCACCTCCCGTCAGCTCAAATCACCCTCCTCCGCAGCCTGACATGCCGCTCCCTCTACTCCCCAGCTGTGCTGATGCGTTTGTGGCACCAGCGAGTGCAGCGAGACGCTATTGAGACTGACCTTTGCAGCGTCGCCCTGTGCTCTAGGATTCAAACCAATTTGACAGTAAACGTCTCATAGAATGCTAATGAAGCGGCTTTCACGCTAACATGCTATGCTCACTCCACTGTAATTATCTACGGGACTATCCTTGATGCTCACGATGCATATTGTTTGATTATTAAACTGTTTTACTGTCAAGTAGCGCATCAGGATCTCACCACCAGGTCAGGAATTACTCATGATGTACGCTCATAAAAACGTCTAATGGTTATTGTAAGAAATATTATCACCAGCAACACTTGTGTCACAGCAAGGCCCGTCACAATGATTACATAATCACCTTATTGCAATTATTTGCGCTAACCGCACTTATTTTGCATAATCATGATAATTATCTCCATCCCTCTGCATAAAAACAGCTTGATGGAGGAACAGAAGTGTCATGTTTTGTCCTTATGTCCATGTCATGTTCCATCTTTTCAGGTGTATTTCATACTCCGAATCTTGTCACGCCTTCTTCAGCCAAGTTTTAATAACAAATTTTAACATCTGTTTGGGCTCGCTGTAGATTCTTTGTTTTCTTATCTTGTTTATTTAAAGCAGGGGTGTCAAACATAAGGCCCATGGGCCAAAATCGGCCCCCCGAATGGTCCAATCTGGCCCGTGGGGATGAATTTCAGAAGTGTTAAAATTACACTGAAAATATGAACAGTCAAAGGTGGTCAAGGGACACATACAATTCAATATGATTTCAAGTCAAATAATAACACAATAACCTATAAATAATGACAACTCCAAATTTCGTCCTTGGTCTAATGTGTAAAAAAGTCAAATTTCATTATGAAAATATTTGCAAATCCTGTTGCAATAAAATGTGACTAACCTGAACAAATATGAGAAACCTGAAGTTTCCTTAGATAAAAAGGGCAATTTTAAGAATATAACGCTTGTTACAAAAGTTTTCTGACTTTGTAGACCTACTGTGATCTGAGTGCTTCTATGAAACTGGGTTTATTTTGGTACCTGACACTTTTCCAGCTTTTTAGATCCAATAATGACAGAGAAATGTAGACCTATTTCCCCCCAGGATGGACCTAATGATGACCTCAGATAAATGCAAAGAAATGTATACTCTTGCTCTGAGACATCCCAAAATTTATGAATTTTTGATCAAATATTGGGGCCAAAAATAGGACCACAATTGAGATATGAAAAGTTCCGTATAGGTGTCAGTGCATTTGGTCTGGAAACCATGGCAGTAAATGCTCATATATCACGATAAATAAAGACACTGATAAACTTGAGGATCCTAGTGGTTTTTCTATAGCTTGGCGAATGCGCAGACCCCTCGTGTGTTTCCGCTCAACTTCGTCAACTTCGTGAGCACACACAGGGGTCTGGAAACT
>JAQQZY010000014.1:15611583-15623232 GCA_030068375.1 Ostorhinchus rueppellii | reverse complement strand
GTCTCTACTAACGAAATTTTCTACTTACAAAACTACTTCTGGAACGGATTAATTTCGTAAGTAGAGGTACCACTGTAATGACTCCAAATCATAAAAAATTGGATTGGAAGCAAAAAAATTCAGATAGAGACATCACTAGTCTGAACGGCCAGGTCGCATTTATCTGAACTTTACACCATTGCAATGCGATAAACATCACCATTCTACATGCCTCCATCTTTACTTCCATAAACACAGAGCATCCCTGTGTGGTCACGTATTACATCAGGACGTCTCTTGCGCATTGAGGGTCACTTCAGAGTTGTATTCAGTTCATACTCGAAACTGATAAAATTCGCATTTTATCTGTTATATGAACGAGCAGGCAAAAAAAAAAAAAAAATCAGATTTCAACTAAAAAAATCCAAATTGTGCATAAAAATCTGCTGTCTATAATGCATTTAAATATTGGAATGCGACCAGCTATGAAACAAAAAACAGAAAAGGAAGTCGTCCGTACAGAACTACGATGCAACTGTCACTGTCTGTACATACAAAGGGCTCGTTTGTATCATTACCTCATCATGTGTCTTATTTTTCAATGATTATATATTGGTGAAACAATCTGATATTAATATTTTATTCCATTTATGTTGCCACGTTCTCCTAAATCCACTTGAATCACACACATTGAATCTTTACTTCATTGATGCCTAATCTACCCGATGCAGTTTTTAGTTACTTTAAGACTTAAAGTAACAGAAATCACTATTTTTTATTTTTTGTAATAATTATTCACATATTTTACTGTTCAATGCCACTGAATAGTCTCTCTGTGAATACCCTGTATGTATACATATACGCTGTCTGCTATTTTTGTGGTTTGTACAGTATTAGAGGCAACAACACCAAAACCCACAATTAAATCATTTATTGCAATAATTAGTTTTAATTCAACTATCTTCTTCAGTTTATTCCATACCAGTACTGTAGTATAAGCCTAAAAATAGCTACGCAGACAGCTAATAATTGCTATTATTTCTCTGACAATTAATCCTCTACTAAAAATTCATTATTGTGACATCCCGAGGCAGAGCCAAAACACTCAACAGCAAAATACTGTTTACTATGTTGTGATTTTTTTTTTTTTTTTCAGTGGCACTTGAATAATTGACAGAAGGCCATGAGAGTTTTCTTCCATCAAGAGATATTTCCATTTTCATGCTTCTCGTTGAAGTTCTTTATTTGTATAGGAAGAATTTCTGGAGGTTTTTTTTGGTTTTTTTGTGAATGTAGCAGCAGCGCCCCAGCTAATGCCGCCTGAATGCCGCCTGAATTATAAGGTGAACTAAGCCCATCCATTACTCGGATGGTTAGTCAGACTGCCAATTTTGAAGACATCTCTATAAATAAGTGAGATTCAGCATAAGGGCTGTGTCGGTACGCTTGTACCTCCCATGATGCCTCAGAGGCACTGAATTTCTGGAGTCACTTATACATAAACAGAGCTAAGAAAAAAACGAGAAAAAAAAACAGGCCGTCCCTAATTGTGTGTGGCAGTGCAAAAGTGACTGAGTTAAGGAAAAAAGAGAAAAAAAAACAGGGCAGAGAGATGTGGGGCAGAAACTAACAACCATCTAAACATGACAGTTGAGTTTTTCCTGTAAGTGATACAAATTTGCACGGCTGCTTCCATCTCTTATTCAGCACAAGTTACATATTAGCGCCTTCCAACACTTGCAAATATTTGGTCACATGAATACCCTGCAGAAAATGTTAATCACATTATGTTTACCAGTAAGTGTTTGTTAAGTGGATGAGTTGCTTCAGCGTTTTGCTTGTTTAAATATGTGCGTCACCAATTTGCAGCCGAGGCTGTGTAGTTTGAGTTTTTTTTTTTTTTTTTAATGTATGTTTCCAACGGCTTGATGTGACTGCAGCTGATTCCAGGCCAGTACACTTACCCGAGGCACAGTGCCAAGGCATAATGAGACATTTGGTTGTGAAATTCGGAATCTGACAGAATGCATTAAAGCCGAGCATACTGCAGATGCAAAGGGAGCAGCCGGGCCAAAGTGATGACTTCCCATTTCCTACCAACTATATCATATTTTTCCTCGCTTCCAGCCAAACAGATGACCAAATTGTGCCGTGACTGGACCATTGTTTGGACACACATTCCTTTTGTTTGTCATATCAGATACCCGGATACATCTGACAAAAGCAATCACTGCTCATGTCACTCTGGTGCTTTTTTTTGTTGATAACCCACTAGAAATTTGAGAGTGGAATATGATAAAATGGGTTTGGCTGTGTCTGTTTGTGCACAAATAAAGTGAAGAATTCATTTCTACTGGGGTCATTTTCTTGACATGGCAGAACCTTCTGTGTCGTTCACAATGAGTCACGAGGTCGGGGTGTCCCGCCCCGTTTTTACAGCAGCAACGTGCCCTTGCGATACCAAACAAACACACACTATGTGACAACTATGATCTAAGGCAGCAAATAATGTGACAGCTTCTCAAGCTGCTAGGCAGCGTGCTCTGCCTGCAGGGAGTAAATGAATCTGAGTTTTCATATCTCTGAAAGGGTTAGATTGAGCTTGAACATGAGGTCAGGTGTAAAGATGTAGTAAGACTGACTTTTTTTCATGTCTGCCTCTGTAATACTACACTGCTGATACCATTCTAAGCAGGCACTATGAAGCAATGAATACCAAACAACATAAAAAGATCAATGAATGTATATGGAAAAATGAAAGGGCTACCTGTTAAAAAAGGCTTGCAAATGAGTTTGTGTATATTCCATTTTGATAAGCGGATCTCTACACATCTATGAATAAATCATCTCGCTCTCGTCCTTCGGGATTTACTAACAAGAAAAGCAATCAGACCAAGGCATTTGTAAAAGCAAAGAAGCACTTGAAATCCGTACCTAGTATACTGGCCTCCTTTCTATAACTTACAAATGGGCTCAGAATAAGGGCAAAACATCTGAATCACACTCCACGCACTCAAGAAATGATATTCTCCTCAGTAGTCACATGTACCGTCAACATTACAGTTTTCTGAAACGCTGCGGACACTCGGACAAGACGTAACCTTTTGTTGAACTCTAGCTGTGTCACAAAATAACCTCATTCTGATATCGTCGCTTTCCTCCAGCATCCCTCTGGCAAAAATAGAGAGGAGAACAATAGGGCAGTCAAATGTATCCTAATTCCAGCTGGAGACACTAATCCAGTTCAGAAGCAGCAACGAAATGGGCTTGTGAGAGCAGACCCAGCAAATACATGCAGATGAGGATGATTATCCTGCAGATGAGCGAAAAGATGAAAACTAATTTAATAATAAGACCAGAAAATTCTCCAAGATAACAGGGATCTAGAGACCAATCCAAGACCCATCTGGCCTGCACCGCTCAAACTAGAGCAGGAGCTGTCCATTTACATAGTGGTGCTGAAAGTGGATTCTCAGCATCGGTGCCTTCACAAAACGTCTATCTCTGTCTTTGTGTCAAATTGAAAGTTCTTTTTAGCACTTTTAAACAAAATTTCCATAATTGCCATGTTGTCGTTAAAGTAATCTGGGAGTAAATGGGGAATTCTATCAACTACTGTGGTTCGTAGGTTGTAAAAAACCTATTGTGTGATGGAAAGTTTGGTCAAATGCAAGCTTTTAAAGACAGGATAAAGAATTAAAAAGTGACTGATGCCCGTAATTGTTGCTGCTCAGATTCTGTCTTTTGTGACTCGACCGCTCTCCTCCACACAGAGGCTTGAAAAAAAGTGCGTTAAACAGCATCAGGTTCATCTAGGTTTATATTTATTTTGGATGAAAAGCTGTAGAAATGTTGGCTCATGTGGCTTTAATTTCAACTGTATTATGTTAAATTTATTAGGGGTGTAACAGTACAGAAAAGTTTCGGTTCGGTACATTTTTGATTTGGTTTCGGGACAGTAATGGAGACCAGTGAACGGGCGTGAGGGGGGGTTTCATTCATTTGTGCATGAACAGACACCTCACATGTTATGCATTTTTGTATTCTTTGATGTTGACTGTTCATTTATGGCAAACACTGTAATTCACTGAGTGTTTCTGAACGCCTCACAGTATTCCCTAAGGTGCTGTGAACGTGACTTCGCAGTAGCATCACAGCAGAGGCACAGAGAAGGAGAAGAGGAGCAGCTTCCCTTGATTTTGCCAACTTAAGTTCGAATATAAAACCTTTTTTGCTATAGAGGAACCTGGGGACTCTTTTGTGCCGCAAAGCTGCAACAAACCGAAAGTGAAACTTATCATGCTTCGAAAGGCTGACCCTGCTTCTGTGCCTCTATTACACTCTCTGTTGTCATGTTTTGTTTTTGTTTGTTTTTTTACCGCTGCTGAATATATATAGAGGAAACCCTGCACGTGGGTTCTGCTTGTGTCCAACCTGCTCCCCCAGTGTTTGTGTTCTTCACATAGGTTACATGTGTTGTATCAAACGGTACAAATGAGTGCACTGTTACACCCCGAATATCTATATATGTCTATATATACATTACTTGACACTGTTTTCATCAGTCAGAGTTTAGGTTCTATCCTGCATGTATATAAAGGGTAAATTTAACCCTAGTCTGAGTCTAATCCACTGATATTTATGCAGAACCATATGTGGTTCTGAAAGGGTTAGTTTGAAGGGGTTTTTTTATATATATACATTTTTTTGTATTTTTTGTGATGGTTTTAGTACCTGATAATTACCCGCCTCAAAATCCATTCACATGTTTGCAATATTCTGCATGTTTTCGTCTTGCAGTTTTGTTTTGTTTGTTCCCCGCCTGAAGCGTTCTTAACTCATAAAGACCCAGTGATACTTTTGTGGCAATTCTCAAAAGGAATTTTTCTCTATTTTTAAGTGAAAATCTGGTATTTTCCTGTATTTAATGGACTGATTATGTCAATGTTCATTACAGCTCACATTAAAGTTGAAAATGATTATATCCAAAACAGAAAAAAAACTCAAGAAAAAGGTTATTTTTTCTGAAAAAATATATCATTAACTCAACGTCCATCATGTCCATCCACTGTACCATTAGTGGATCAATGTTGGAGAAAATGATGGTGTTTCCATGGTAACTACAAAGCTCCTGAAAAATAATAATGGATTCGATTTCTGTAGCACTTTTCAGGGTACTCAAAGAACTTTCCATGACTGATCTATTATTTGTTCGCTCTCACATTCCCCCTCTGGTGGTGGTGAACTACATCTACAGGGCAGACTGATGGAAGTATGGCTGCCAAACGCCCCCCCCCCAACCAACACCAAACATTCATATACCAGTGTGAGTGACACTGGAGGTAAGGTGGGTGAGGTGCCTTGCCCAAGGACACAACAACAACGGCACATGACTCAGACAGAGTGGGATTCGAACCACCAACCCTTCAGTTATTGGACAACTCGCTCCACCTTCTGAGCCATGACCGCCCAAAATTATTGTCCACATGGGTCCTAATGGGTCATATCTGATGACCGCGAAAAGATGACAAACTGTATTTTACCCCAATTATTCACATGTATTGATAAGTTTAATGGATCACCAGGTATTAAACGGTTTAGATCAGTAGGTATGTTTGGTTGTTGAAGGATGTTTGGGTCTTTTATGGGTTAAATCGACCAAAGTTCAATGATAAAAAGAGCAATTCTCAAGCCTGAGTTGGTGTGTCACTGTGGTGTTTTAACATCTTATTTCAGATTCAAACCAATAAATTAACTGATCAAGGCAGTGGGTTTACAAGGCAAAACCGCTGTGCAGCTTTTTATGACTCAGAACAGAGCGATAAAAAGGCCTCAGTTCAACCCATCAGAAAATGAATGAGGTTTAACAGAATCTGAGTGAACAAAAGTCGGACTGAACACATCTGTTCGACCTGACAGTCACACGGAAAGAATTCAAGCTCGTTTAGCCAAATGATATCAAATTTTGAGAGAATATACAGTATACTTTAAATAACACCAATGACATTTGACTAAATGATACTTTTTACAGCTGTAATGCATATCCTTTGCATATTAAAATGTCTAAAAATGACTAGAGCAGTGTTGTATATCTTTGACCTGATGTGTACACGATAAAAAAAAATCCACCATTATATAAATACAATGCAGCTTGTTTCCATTGGTTACACTGGTCCACAAGTAAAATGTTTCCTGAATAAAAGTAGTGAAATTTCACCACGTGTGAGTCACTGATAAGGAAAAGTCAAAAACGCGGGTTGGCGAAAGTTTCCAAGATACAGCCGTGGGTCAAAATGTGAAATTTGAGAATTAAAGACAGAATGAGTTTTACTGAAAAGGAATGTTTGTCTAAGAGCTACAGATCTACTTCATTACACTGTCTGCACATTATAATATATTCACTCTACAGCTTCTAACTAGTGGAAGATTTACAAATGTATTATATATGTACATACACCAATATATATGTGTAATAACACTTTATCATAGACCCTGAAAACAAACCAGGACTTTTGTCATTTATTTCCAATTAATGTTATTGAAATTCATTTAGCACATTGAATTTCTGAGGCAGAAAAAAACAAAAAATGCAGACCAGTGTTACCTGTCAGTAGTGGCTTCTCCATTGGACATCTGTGCAAAACTTTAGCGATATTTACTAATTGGCGAAAAAACATAACTTGCACAATGTCAGTTTTTCCACTTATTCACAAAATACGATGATTTGTTTATTTATTATGCGAGATGACACTAGAAGTCATTCCATCAAGGTGATTTACAGATATATTCATTATTATCATGATATATTTGCTCTCTATCTCGTACGAAATGAAAAAAATATTCAGTTTCCTGGTTTGTCCACACATACTGCACCGTGTTTCTTTTAGAACTCTTCTTCTTCACTTATTGTAACGTCCTTCAACATCTGTGTTTTTTTTATTCACATGACTAGTTGTGGAAAAAAAGTCTTTCCATTGCAGTTTTGCATGATATACTAATTTCACTAACCCCGAAAAACCACCTCCTTTCATCAAAAAATTTGAGTTTAGGCAAAATTGACGTTTTTCTATTAGGGACATTTTAATGCGCAAATTATATTTGCACAATGTGAAGGTCAATAGAAAAGTGACTTCAATCCCCTTCACTGTGTTTTAAATTGTTTCTTAATTCAACAGAATAAAATGACATGAACATATGACAATAAAAGCATGGGAATAAAACTGGAAGGCATTACCCTCGCATGTTAAATGTGACATGAGTCATGACATTGAAACCATTTATAGGAGTCCAAACACATCCCATCGTCCCAGACTCATGTACGTACAACATCTACTGTAACACACTGTATACTGCTGCTGTAAATGCTCATTTGCATATGTATATATATATATTTTTTTTTTTTTACAGTATAATTTCAATGCAGGAGATGTCATTTTCACAATGACATATCTGAATGCCTCTCTCACCACTGCATACATGCATTTATACCCAAGAAAATGTGATTCATAGTCATCTAAGAGTGGACCCCCTGTATTATAAATGCAAGATTAGTCACTTTGTCAGTGTACCCTCATGTTAACTATGCCATTTGTGCTTAGCTCTAAATGTCATGTAGACAGTTTCATACTTATTTAGCTGCCAAAACATGTATTACTTTGATTTATCTGCCTCCACCTTGGCAGAACACCTACTACAAAGACATATTTGAGCAATATATACCTTTTCGAGGGGCTGATTACGATGCAAATTACCTTGTCATATCCTACACCAGCCTGTAAACTCCAACTGCACATTTGTATAAGTACCTACTTCAACCTAGGCTGCAAGAAAATGCGGAATACCTTCCTACACAGTCTGCATTTTGCCTTTTCATTTGTTTAAGGTTCTATATAGGGCATTGGAGATATGTACAACTCTGTAAAACTCTGCTGTGTCCCAGATTTCAGGTCATTATTGTAAGAGGTTATTGATATGTGTACTGTTGTACAGGTGCGCTAGATGTGGAAAAATAGGGTAAGAGATGTGTGAATCACTTAAGCAAGTTTTTTTTTCCTTTGTAATGTCAGTTCATGTTATGATAGAGCATGTTAGTCCAGATGAGCTGTCGCCTGCTGTTTATGACACATGATGTCGTGATGACTCTGACCCATTAACAGTCACAGATCACTTACCTTGCCAACATAGAGTGGCTCATTTCCCGTGTACTCCTCCAATACGAAGAACTGGTTCCATACCCAGCTGCGTTTGTGCCTGTGTAGGGCCTCCCATGGGCCTGGATCAGAGAGCGGGGACTTCTCCAGATCCCCAGAGCTGGGATTCAGTCCCAAGCAGGCCCTCTCCCGCAAGGGCAACAGGAGTGCCAGGAGAGCTAGGGCTGTGCATATGCCCGAGCAGCACCACCCCATCATCTGGGCCTGCTCCAAAATGTACTGAGGCCAGAAGAGGAGCAAAATGTAGGGAGGAAAAAAAAGCTGAAATGTCAAAACCCTCAGGGTTTTATCCACACAGTCCTGACCCTGTGTTTCACCAGGATGCAAGAGCAGCCAGACCCTGGATGGAGCTCATGAGCGGAGAAAGAGTCAAGATCTGCGTTTTGCTGTGTTGCTCATCTTTTTTTCCTGATTGGAGACTAAACACAGGGTAATTCCCTTCACTTCTGAGCCAAGGAGTTGACATTAAAGCAGGCTAACAGGGTCAGTGGCAAACGGGGACGCTTCAACACAGAGGCAGCATAATTGGCACCTATCAGAAATAGAGAGAGAGGAAATAGAGAGAGACAAAGACAGAGAGGAGAGGAGAGGGGAGGGAAAGTATTGTCAGCAAAATTGCCTCTGTGACCGCAGTCACTTTAGACAGCGAGTAATGTGCCTGCTGATGCAATGATAATGACATTTTTCACCAATCATAAAAAAAAAAAAAAATAATGGTCAACCATGATTGGAAAGTAAATATGGTAAATACAATCAACGTAACGTCCTTCAGAAACGCACACACGCACACGTTCGTCTGCAGCCGTGGCAAAGAAAAATTGGGCAGGGTCAAAATGTTAATAAGGGTAAGATGGAGGAGAAATGTCCCTGCTTTCCAGCGCACATAAGCGGAGAGATTTCACACCAAATGAAACAACAGCGGCTGCAGGGAATAACAATCAAACGCCGCTCAGCTGCCTACCAATTATCTCGGCTTTACCTCGCCAAGGTCATTATTTTGACACGTTTTCTTTGTATAAGATCACGGAGCAAAGGGCGGTGGGGCTCGCCACTCAACACTAACAAGCCACATGATCTGTGTGGCGAGCTCTCATCACCGATATTAAAAATAAATCTGAGCTGTCAGCAGCATGATGTCCCGAGTGCTCCTGACCTCTACTCTGAGCGGTCTGTTCGCCGGCCTGTGCACATGCAAGGGGATCTGTCTCCCCACCACCGTCATTCTGTGACAGATTCCCCCAAGATGCCAGAACATGAAGACTTGTCAAAGCGGGGAAAAGCATCAGCTTCTGACAGATAATGTTCTTCATGTCACAACACATCCTGCCAGTCCTGAGGAGAGCAGTTGAGCAATTACATAAACTTCACAGTACCACTGGCATTATCTGTCTAATTTGACACGTAGGACTTCCAACAGATCCTTCAACAAATATTTGTCCAAAGAGAAGTGAAAACACTCGTATGAAGTCGACCAAACAAAGCGGAGTTGTGTCAGCCGTGTAAAACCTGTACAGTATGTGTTTATATGTTTGTTTGTCTGTATATACGTTAGAGCTGCACAATATATCATGTGAGCATCGTCATCGCAATGTGCATGTGCGCAATAGTCACATCGCAGGTCCTGCAATGTAGGAAGCAAATGAACTCCACGTGTTGGCGTCTAATTTCGACCTGGGTACCTGACACACACTGCACGCAGCGATCCACCAATCACAATAGTTCCTAATCAGTTTGCCAAAGCAGACCACGCCCACTGGACATGGAGTGACTCGCTAGTAACAACGTTGAAAAATGACCAAAGAACAAGAGAAAAATCACTGAAAATGAAGACTTTGTTCCAAAAAGAAAAGCAACATTATTTCGACAACAAGACGGATGATACTGAAACACGTGTTCTGCGTCGACAGTGTCTTGCACCTGTTGCCACAATGAGAGGAAACACGAATAATTTATTTGGCCATGTACATCAGTGCCGCACAGCTGCTATATCCTCCTGAGTGGTTTTTCATATCACAATATATATCCTAGGGTTTAAGAGAATGAAAATGTCAGTTTTTTCCAATATCGTACAGCCTTAATGTATGTTTACATGTATGTATGTTTACATTGCTTATATGTATGTAAATATGTATGTAAGTATGTTTATATGTAAGTTTGTATGTTTATATTGTTTATATGTTTGTAAATATGTAAGTATGTTGGTTTGTAGGTTTATATTGTTTATATGTATGTAAATATGTAAGTATGTTTATATGTAAGTTTGTAGGTTTATATTGTTTATATGTATGTAAATATGTAAGTATGTTTATATGTAAGTTTGTATGTTTATATTGTTTATATATGTGTATGTGTATGTATATTAGTTTGTATGTTTATATTCTGTATATGTATGTAAATATGTATTTAAGTATGTTTATATGTAACTTTGTATGTTTATTTTGTTTGTGTATGTACATATGTATGTTTATATTGTTTATGTCTATATGTATGTATGTTTGTATGTTTATATTGTGTATGTATATATGTATGTATTTTTGTATGTTTATATTGTTTATGTACATATGTATGTATGTTTGTATGTTTATATTGTTTATGTACATATGTATGTATTTTTGTATGTTTATATTGTTTACGTCTATATGTATGTATGTTTGTATGTTTATATTGTTTATGTCTATATGTATGTATGTTTGTATAGCCAAAACCCACTCATTTATCCTCCTGAGACCCAGTTTAATCCTCTGTAGGAGACAAAAGTTTGACAATTTTACTTATAAAATGTTGCCCATTGCAAAGGACATTCTATTTAAAAATAAATCCTTTTTTAAATGTATCTGGGGAAAAAACTGTTGCATGTTTTGATTTCTAATCAAGACAATTTTTTTCATGTAAAAAAGCTCAAACTTTCACTTTCCTTGGTCTCAGGAGGATATTTATTTACAAATTGTAGATTAGGTTCTGTTTCAGCTGCATAAAACTTAAACCACCATCAACCAAGAGCATCTACTGATCTAAAAAATGTTTAATAACTTAACTTTAAAAAGCACTAGTTCCAGTTGTATCAGATGAGTCTACTTTGGACATCACTCATGTAGTTTGACAAATGACAGTGGTTGTAGAGACTTATTTTTATGTTCAGTTAATGATTTAAATGCCAAGTTTTATGCAGTTTTCTCTGATTTGATATAATAACCTCTTAATTCATTCTGAGCTTTTATGAACGTCTACACAATCAGTCAATTTAATATAAGATAATACATGATTTCCACTGAAAAATGTGTAATGCAGAGAATAATATTAGAATAAATGGTGATTAATCCTGTAGAAAAAGTAGATGTAGAGGAGTCTCGTGTTATCTCGCGTTTCGTGAGACTTGTCCATGTTGGCAATGGCAGTCCTTCCACAGGTCCGTGGTGTGCAGTACGAGCTTAAATGGACCTAAAATCAGCCTAAAACACTC
>JAQQZY010000014.1:15508535-15520064 GCA_030068375.1 Ostorhinchus rueppellii | reverse complement strand
AACCATTATAGAAACATAAACAGATATTTAGGTAAACAGAAATACTGTGAAATTATGGCAGCAGTGGAAAACACCTTATACTGGTGGAGCTGGAAGAATACATTTGTTAAACACTATAGATAGAGATTTTAAATATAGATTACAGATAGAGATTTTTATAGATTTTATTTTGAATATAAGTTGGCAAAAGAAATTACCACTTTATTCAAGATTCAAGAAGTTTATTTGTGATATACACAGCAGTACTGAGGAATAAATTCTTACTTTGTGAGTTCCCTTCACATGAAATGTAAATGTAAGCAGTTCAACAGCTGAACTATAATACAGTACAGTACAATAGGTTCAGTTGTGCAACGACTTTGCAGGAGATCTCTGTCAGCAACAGTGCTCTTACGTCTGAATAGCAATACAATAAGATACAGACATCTTTTAAAAAGTATAAGACGATAAAGTGCGCAATCAAAAAGTATGTACAAAATGGAGCTCCACTGTGTGAATGATTTGAAAATGTAAGGTAGGACAAAATGTGCAAATGTAGAGTAGTAATGTAAAGAATTTCAATATTTGTAACTGTTAGTGTGAACAGTGCTAAACGAACATATGAAAAGGAAATAAACTGTCCCGTTAAATAATGTTAAAAAAAAAACAAACTAAAACACTATATAGGAAATAAAACTGTACATTGAGCAAGAAGGTTCAAAAAGATTCAAGAAGTTTATTGCCATTTGTGCATAACACATAGGAAGTTTTTGTGCAAACGCTCCCAGGATCAGATAAACAAGGACACCAGACAACCATAAAATTCTATATATGTATTAAAAAAAAAACAAAAAACAACAACAACAACTAAAAAGCTATGCACATACAGACAATATATAACATAAAACCTTATATAAGAACCCTATGAAAACTGTTTAAAAACTCAGGAGACCATAAATAATAATAAAACTACAGTAAAATAGAATAAAATAAAATACACCGCAAAGAGGAAGAGAGCAAGGAAAAATGAAAAAGTTAAAATAAAATGAAATAAAAACAGGACACAGTATTGAAGGCAGTAGGTTAACAAAAAAATCACATAATGTACAGCTATTTTATTGAAGTTCATTAAGAACACTTTATGTCTGAATAGAAGTAAAAAAACAAGTTGAGTTTTACATTTTACATAACTTTTCTAATCAGCTAATGTATACAGTCCAAATGAAAAATAGGGCAGTTATTAAATGACTGAAGTAAGAGAACAGATTATAACATACCAACAATAACTCTGACTGTCGTACTGCTGCTCATTGTTGCTGTATCGCTGGAAAATCTGATTTTTTTATACATCTTTTTGCATCAGTTTTGTTATATTTTCACACTGTTTGATATTTAGTTCCATTCTAATCCACAAAACCACATCTTCCTAAGATTCATTCTCACAAAATGTTCATATTTAGTTTCTCTCTGTAGTCAAAACCACCCTCTGTTAGTCGTCAGTATGTTACTTGGAAGTCATTTATTTCTTACTTTGTGTATATTTCTGCTGTTTTAATTTCCATAAAAGTGTATGTGAGTGTCATGTCTCTGCTCTCTGTCTGTCCTCTCACCTAATTCCCGCTCCTGCTCTCAATCAAGTTAATTCTGCACACTTGACGGGCCAGGTGGGGCTCATCGGGTGTGGGCTATTTAACCAGCTCTCATCTGTCTGCTCCTCGCCAGATTGTTCAGTAGCGTACTTGACTTTCCAGCGATTCTCCTTGTGTTTTCCTGAGCTTCGTGTTTGACCTGTTTCCGTTTGACCCCTGCCTGCCAGCCTCCTCATCTGAACCCCACCTGTCTGACTACGCCTATGGTCTGTCCCAACCTGATTCCAACCTACTTTTGTAGACCAGTGAGTTTTGGGCCAGCCCCAGTGAACCGACCTGCCCTTCCGTCCCCTGACCACATCTCAGCCTGATCTACATGTCGAACCCATGGTATATGACCTCCAGACCGTTGTTAACCACGAACCCTGCCTCGCCCTTTGGACTTTGGACGCCGTGGACCAGCGGTAGAGTACGGGAAGTACTGTACTGAAGAGGACTGTTCTTGGACTGATTACACTGCTCTACAATTTCAAAGAAAATCTCTGCTTCAGACATTAAATGTGCTAAATCTTGCATAGTTTAATAAGATGAATCAGGAAACAAATGGCAAAAGTGCTGGTTAGCTCATGTTTTCAGTATATATGATGGTGTGTGTTAGCCCTGCGATGAACTGGGTGTACCCCGCCTTCGCCCTTAAGGGGCTGGGATAGGCTCCAAGTGACCCCCGTGACCCAAGTGAGGATAAACTGGGTTCAGAAGGTGAATAAATGAATGAATAATGGTGTTATTCCACATATATGTTGGTTTGTGTACATTCATACAATGATTTTATAAATGTTCCACAAGAAAGAACCGTAAAAGTAAATGTGTTGTAATGTGGAGACACTGTTTAGAGGTAGATCTGGTGACTCTGAGACAAACTGTCCTTTTAAATAAAACCCATTCTCTCATTAATTCAGAATTTCACATTTTGGCCTCAGACTGTATCTTAGAAACTACAACCAACTCGGACTTTTGACTGAATTTTTTCTTTATTAACGACCCAAATTTGGTAAAGTTGAAGCATTTTACTTGTTATTGGACTGTTCTTTGCGTTATTGAACTGTGTTGTTGTATTAAAGTACAATAAAACCTGTGTGACTTTGATTCTAACAGTCTTTCTGCGTCTGGGCTACATTACATTGAGAGTAACAACAGTTTATTTCTAAGTATTTTTCATCATGCCACTTCTCCCCTAAATGTCCATCGCGTTCTGATTTCTGACCCTGTGTCTTCTCTTATATATAAATTCTTTCCATAAATAAAAAATGACGCCGGTTTAAAGATGTCTTCTTCACACCTGAAACCAACCACCGCACTTCTTCACACTTATTTATTTATGGTTTATTTGACAGAGACAGATACATTATACATAGACAAACAGAAAACAGCTAACCTGTGCTGCTATCGATGTGTTTACAGTGAATGCTAATTTGGGACAGCCGTCTGTCGTAGGGTTATATGAGACTAACGGGTCATAGCAGGGAGCACAGAAAAACATCATAAATATAAATCCAACTGGATGCAGCAGGATGCAAAATGGCACATATTTAAGGAAGTCATATAGAAGTGCTAGATGGGTTTGCTGCTGAATTCACCAGGATTTGGTCGGAAGCTCAGATGTGTTTAATTTTGCAGCAAATTTACAAAGTGCAAGAGGTTTATTCTCAAAAAGCTGCATTTCACAGAACTGGCAGAGGAAGTCGATTTAACCAAATAAATATGTAAAGGTGCACTACAAAAGTTTGGTGTGCGCTTACATGAAGTTTGTGTTGAGTTTTAGTGGCAGATACTTCAGGAAACTTTCGAAAAAACCTCCTTCCTGCTCCTCACCGTGTCATATTTTTGTGCTTAGTCATATTAATACTCATGTTTACAGCTCATATACTGTACATTTATTATGTTTTTAACTCCTCTTATATTGGGGACTTTGTAGATCTGATTTTTTTTTTTTTTTTTTGCAACGTACTTCTTGTGTTTTGCAATGAAAATAAACCTGATTCTTTTCTATTTTTTTCTATTCTATCATAATAAAACCATCACATAATAAACTGTGCATAATTAGTGGATGAAGGAACAGTAACAACAGGCTTCTGGAGTTAGAAATGACCATATTTGGACAAAAGGGGCGGAGCTGTGGGGCAGAAGCAGAGCCATCTGGGGCTCCTTTCTGGGCTAACTAGACCTTAGCGCATCATTTAGCGCAAATAGCAAGCTAATGATGGTGTATCAAATGCAGAGGCTTAACGAACGCAAAATCTGTTATTTAAGAGCAGGGGTTCGGCTTTAGCTTTGGTAGCAATATGCCCATAGAGGGTGATAGTGTAAGCCAAACGGGGGAGAAAGAGAGAAAATAATATATTTTGGCGGTCTAAGTCTTAATAGTAGTCTAATCAGCAGCCTGTATGCATGAATGTATGTCACTGTCAAACCAGTAGCCCCGCCCCCTTGGGGCGATATCTGTCAGATTGAAAATCGCCCCAGGCTCTCTCATAGACTTACACGATGAGAATCTTTTTTCTTTTTTTTTTTTCAAAATTTGGACGCTACAGTGTGTTTCTATGGGCTCCGGGAGGGCTTGCCCCAACGTGATTGCGTCATATGCACTGATCAGATGATTAGTGCGCACGGACTCGGAGACCGCCAATTTGCACTGAATAATCATGGCTGGCAATTGCAACTCCATCATCTCACTGTGGGAATTACCGTTCAGTCGCCATAGCAATGCGGAAAAAATGGCTGTTAAAGAATTGGGACCATCCAGACCAAATTTAAAAATCAAGCAGGTGTCCACAAAAGCGGGAAAAAACAGACAATTGCGGATTTTCCCGGAGCTGGTACGAACGTTGAATTGTAAGTATTTGTATTAATTGCATATTGCCAGCCAAATATATGATGAATATGTTCTGACACCATAAAGCTGGCTATCTGACTTTTATTTATTATTATTTTACTAACTGAATGGGTCAACTTAGCCATCATTGCAACTTTTGCCCCCCCCTGAGGAATTTGTCAGGATCCACCGCTGGAAATAGGGAGTGTCTTTATAACTAATTTTACGGTTTGCTTAAAGTCTTGGGCCCCTGTTTATGAGCTATGGATAGCTTCTGGAGTTACTTTTTACAAAATCATATCTTGCTGTAAATTATGAATACATGCTGCATACATATTTTAAATTATTTGTAACTAAAAATGTGTAAAATATTCAATTGAAATGAGTTGGGGGGGCAGACGTAACAGTATCAGTTTTGTCTCTTTGCAGGATTAAAACCACTCCACAACGCAATTTTTATTTATTTATTTATTTTATTTCACCTCTATTTTACCTGGAAAAATCCCATTGAGATTAATAACCTCTTTTGCAAGTGAGCAGCAAATACAACACAAAGTTACAAAATTACACAAACATAAAAAAGACACATTTAAATATTAGGCAATACCACAATAAATAGTCAGTAAAAATAACATTTACAAGCAGATTAAGAAAAATGAGTGCTACTGTTGTTGAGCTGTAAAACGTGAGAAGAGATGTTTGAAGAAAAACTGAAAATGTGACATAAGTATTTGAAGTATTTCATTTTTAAGTTTTAATTCATGTTTCACTATTAAGATCTGGTTGAATTGGTCAATAGCCACAGCGACCTTCGTCACCATGACAACTTTAAGTAACTCATGCTTTAGTCTTATTTTGTCCCTTGCTTCATAGAATTGAAAAGGTTGAAATGTTAAGTTTATCTGACTTTTTTATCTTTATTATCCCTGTAGTGAAATTCCACCTGTGCTTTTTACTCTAATACCCAGGATTAGCATGTGAGCTTCCATTGAAGACTCTCAAGAACCCACTCCAGATCTTCATCAGTACTGTGATCAGAGGCACTGACTGGAGAATGAACCTTAATGTATCTGTTTTTTAATGGATGTAAAAACTGAAACTCCACCAGAACCTTCGTGCTGTGAAGTGGAAGTGCTAACTACTTTGACGCTGTACGAAAAATGAGATTGTCCCGTACAGTCGCTTATTGTAACTTATCTCTGTATTTTCTAACTGTACATTTCTTTGTTTTTGTGTTGTATTACTTAAAAATGGTCCCAAAGCAAAGCCCAGTAGTAGTATTAATTGTAAACTACTCGTATAATGACTTATTACATTGTCATTGGCTTAATTAGTTGTTTGTTACTGTGGTCAATGATCCTTTGGCACCAATCATTGTTAATATTATGAGTTATTACTACTTATGTGGTTAAATACAATGTTTTAATTAAAATATATGACTTATTCTTCAGAGTAATTAAGCCTCTTATTTCCTGGACGCCCTCAGGATAAGAAGCAGGGTCCCGAAAAAAAACAAAAAAAACGTTACAACCGAAAAACTCTGCTTGGCTTGTTAGACCCTCGAAGTTTTTAAGCGTAGTTTGATTTTAAGAGGACAGACACGGTTTGATTTTTCTTTAATTGTATACACAAATACAAGCGCTGACTTGCAATTAAATGCTGTGCCGAGGTCCGGGAGGTCTACAGCTGCTCCGCACAAACACGAATACAATGGAGGACGAGGAGGGAGGGGGGTATATTTACTGTATCTTCTGAGCACTGGACCATGGCCGTGCTCATTATACAGTGTCACGCTGCTGATGCCGTCACTGTAACCAGAGAGAGAGGCAGGAGCGGGGAAGGCAGCGGCGCGTCTCCTCCCCTCGTGGAGCTAATTCCACTTGTGTGAGCGAATGTACTTGTTGGCTGAAAAGGAATGGTGTGTTGTATTGATTCACGCCGTGTGCATCTTACGGTCAATTGCGAGGGCACTGAGGTAATTGGTGACTATTCAAAAGAAAACAGCCCGGTTGGGTGGCCTGTGTGATCGCAGCGAGAGAAAGAACGAACTTAAAAGAACGAAAATCATAACAAGCAATTGCTTGTGGAGCTTAAATTGAGCCTGTTGAAAGCAGTGTTGTGCAAGTTCCTTCCAAACTGTAATACAGTTCTGTACATTACAGTGCTACTGTCTCAGAATTGTAATGCGTAACATGACTATGACTTAGTTTATCATTTATACATGTGTATGACAGCTTACAAGTCACAGTGGATCTATAAATACACAAAACATTTAGTAACAATGGGCAGCTATGGCCTAGTGGTTAGAGCATTGGATTTAAGATCGGAGAGTTGCAGGTTTAAATCCCACCCTAACCAGTAGGCAATGGCTGAAGTGCCCTTGAGCAAGGCACCTAACCCTACACTGCTCCAGGTTGTAACCAATACCCTGTAATAACTGTAAGGCGCCAAATGCATAAATGTTATGTAAATGTAGTAACAGAAAGAATATCAGTCAAATTAGACATACTATACTTAAGACAGTCTTTATTCACTTTTTGAGCAAAGGACAAGTCTGTAATGTAAAGACTTTTGGTTACTGTACATTTAATTGAACTAAAACAGCGAAAGTTGCAGTTTTCGTTATTTACAGGTTATTATCATATTATGATTTACTGGTCTGACCCACTTTAGAATGAATTGACCTAAAATATTTTAACATTCTTGATCGTTAATATCTTTCAGTGTCATTTTTGTATTTCACTAATTCATCCCATGGACTGGATTGGACCCTTTGGTGGGCCGGTGTTGGCCCTCGAGCCGCATGTTTGACACCTGTGGTCTAGGATGGCAAATACTCCACCTGGGATCTACAATTCTACAGTTTTCTACAATTTTATTTAGCAGGCCCTTTTGTCCAAAGCGACATACAACACAAGCAAGAATTTAGACTTTAAAGGAAAACCCTTAGTAAGCACAAAAAGTGCTTCAGGTGTGATTGGTCACAGGTATCGCCATCTAGTGGCAGAAGAAGTGCCAAGCCCCCGTCCTACCCAACCCCCTATTTTTTTTTAAATTTATTTATTTTTTTACATTCAACATACAACACACAACTTTGTCAGTGCTAAAAATCATTAAGTACTGGGTCTTGGACCATCGAACTTATTCTACCCCAAAGGAGAGTCAGGTTTAACTCATTCACTGCCAAGCGTTTTCAGAACACAAACCCCCATACTGCCAGGCGTTTTAGAGCATTTTGACTGACTTTTAAAGACTCACAGAATATCCAGTTCTAGGACTACATAAATATGGTACCCGTCAAAATAAAGTGTAAAGTCTCTTCTTTCATGTGGAAAAAATTTTGTTTCCAACTTTTTTGGTTCTCAAGTTATTGACCTTAGAACACAGGGTGGTTTCACCCAAAATGCCTGAACGCTAAATACTTCCTCAAAGTTGCGCCAGGTCGTTTCCTAGCAACCCCCCAACGAAAGCCGATTGACGCCGAAACACGTCATTGGCAGTGAATGAGTTAAGTGCCAAGGCGATCACTGAACAACTGAGTCTTCAATTGTCTCTTAAAAGTAGAAAGGGTCTCAGCAGAACGCACAGAGTTTGGTAGTTGGTTCCACCATTTGGGAACAATAGAATAGAAGAGAAGGGTTCCTGCTCAAACAGTGAGCGCTTCAGGATTGATGTGTAAGCTTAAGGTGAGTTTGTGTTGTTCACATCCATGTATTCATTCAGTACACCTCCGTATTGTATTGAAGGACTAGTAATGCCTTACAGTACAGCAAAAAGGAATCTGTTACTGTAATGCATTACTTTTATAACACAGCACTCTCAACACGGGTAGAAAGTACTGGCAAAGTTTTCTCACCAGTATCTCTGCTCAAACCTCCTGTGAAGACTGTAAAAGAAAAATGCACTTTGGTATGGAAATGAAACGCAAAATTGCAATAAAAAGGGAGGCATTCATCTCCTAGGGGTGGGTTTGGGCGGAGGGCTTGGGACAGGGGTGAGGCATCTGAGCAGTTTAACCCCTCTCCAATTAGCCGTGAAAGTCCTTTGATTTTAATGCAGCGCTGCAGACCCGTAGTACAAGTACATGTCCCTCAACCCTCATTATTCCTCAGCCTAATTTTCTAACATAGCTTGCAGTATCTCCCCAGATGTATCAGTGCTGTTAATTACTGCTGCATAACCAGAGATGAGCGGTCTGAAGGACGGGGGGGGGGGGTGAGAGTGTTGTATAGTACGACTCTGCAGCAGCGACTGGACTCTAGTTTTATTGAATCTGCAGCAGAACGATGAATCTGTGGAAATGTATGGGCCCGCAAATCATGGAAACACCACCGAAGGGACTTTTTCCAGTGTGAGTGTATGCTAATCAGGCCCTGTATTCCCAAAATAAGAGCACATAACTTAGAAAATATTTCTTGTTCTACATTAACGGTCGCCGGGGAGAGCGTCTCATCTGACTGCTGCTTAAAAGGATGGTGTCGACACTAGGTCTCAGCGCACCTGAAGTAAGGAAATATATTTCTTGTTTTTTTTTTTTCTTATTCAGAAGTCTTTCCTTTTTTTTTTTTTTTTTTTTTTGACACCTTACATGACACGCGACATCAAAAGCGCCCGAGACACAATGCAACACGGTGACTCCCCGAGAAATCCTCAACCCTAGTCTTGTGATTCTATCAAGGTGACATTGGTGGAAAAATCCATCTTTGTCTCCGCTGTGCAGTCAAGTCCTTTGTGACAGTGACTGGTGATCCAAGCACTCTGTTGTGCAACTATGATGTACAAGAGCATCGCTAAAAGGCAAAACATGGGGTTTTCATTATTTAAATCACAGGAATGAACAGACAAAGTAAAAGGGCAAGACTATGGGATGTCTAGCCTAAAGTTACTGAAAAGCTCATAAAATAAAAAACACCAAGAAAAGCATTCTTTCCCACACTTCCTTTCTCATCTCGCCACTTCATAAAAGTGCCAAGTGCAGCTATTCTCGACCTCATCTAATAGGCCATAACTCCATGCAATTAGGGACAACTTAACTGAGGGACACTTTTGTGGTAAGTGCAGTGTTATGGGCTTATTACACAATTTTATGTCGTTATTATAACAATGTAAGTGATAATGGCCGAGCTGCAGAAGTTGACTCTATAATTCTGTAATTACAAGGGTCATAAAAATGGCAAGATCTACATTCTTTTGGCAAGATGGCGGCGTGCATGGGTGCTGTGGCTTTTTGCTGTCCAGCACCGTGCCTTCATTTTGCTTACTTTTTGTCATTTCTTGCAGTACTCTTCTATTCAATAAGTTGGACAGTAATGTTGTATTCTGCAATATTTATTCAATATTTATCAAAATATTAATGCACTATTTTTATATAGACTTGGTTCATAGGTATTATTATTATTATTATTATTATTATTATTATTAGTAGTAGTAGTAGTAGTAGTAGTAGTAGTAGTAGTAGTAGTATTAGCACTACTACTTTGTCACTTGGTGCTGCTAGGACTTTCTAACGTGCGATGGTGTTTTTTACTTGTATTTTTTATAGCTTTTTTGTAGTTGTGTTTTTGCATTGCTTTTGTATTTCTTTTTTCAGATATATTTTATTGATTTTACCATCTTAGTAAACACAAACACAACACTCAAAGAAAACAAATAATAATAATAAAGAATAAAAAAATAAAATAAAATTGAACCCTCCTCCCACCCTCAACAAGATCCATGGTGAATAAAGCAAAACATTGACGATATCAATATGTGCATTGCTTTTTTTTTTCTTATGGGGTTTCTTGTGTGTATGCTTGGTGTTGTGCTGAGTTTGGAACCTCAATGTCTTAGTTTCTCTGCCCAAGCGATCAATAAAGTTCTATCTAATCTAATCTAATCTAATCTAATCTATCATGTTTATATAGATATGCATATGTTGTTTTCATGGGTAATACATACTGTTAATATCATTTATAAATACATGCATACTGTCACATACAATTAACCCTTTGTCGGGCAAGTGACTATTTGTGGTCATTTCTGCATATATTATAACACAGTGGGAGCAACAGTACTAAAATACATGTTCCTTTCACCTTACATCTGTTTTAGTTGTATTTTTTATACATCCTTCTTGAATTTTTTTTTTTTTTGTCACTTACAAGGAACCAAATATGGTACTTTCATTGACCTTGATTTTCTACATAACAATAACACGTATTGAAAAATTTCACAAAAGTAATAAAATCTTGTTGTGTCCTCGATGAAAGATTCAAGGAAGTTTATTGTCAGTCAATCAGAGAAAGAATGAAACTAGATACCAAGGACCCGTATTGGCCACCGCAATAAATAACTAATAAATAGTGAATATGTTAAAATCTACCAAAAGCCAAGGCTAGTAATACAATAATTAAAAGACAAAATGAAATATACGTCTAAAATTTAGCTTAAAACATAGAATAATGCCACTATCTACAGCTGTAACCTGAACACAGCACACACTGAAGTGCAGTCCAGAGCAGCAGAACGAAGCACAGAGGCTTATGTCGGAGGCAGTGGATAGCTCTGCAGCAGTGCAATAATGTGCACGAGGTATAACACACTGAGGCTGAAATGGACAGTTTCAGAGTATTTCTATAAGGGACATAGAACGGGTTAATACTGTACATTTGCATCTATTCATATGTTGTCTATTTTTTATTCGACTTAGCTCTATTCTTATACTTTGTTACTTTGTAAAAATGCACAATTTTTTTCAATTTTATAATCTTCTTTTTGGTTTTGTAATTTTATAGTTGCTTTATTCTTATTCTGCTGGTGTTTTGTAAATATTGTGGCATTAACTGGACAATAAAAAGACAATAAAGGCTATTCTAATCTATTCTATTCCATTCTATTCTATTTTATTCTATTCTATTCCATTCCATTTTATTCTTTTCTGTTCCATTCCATTCTATTCTATTCCATTACATTCTATTCCATTCCATTCTATTCTATGCTATTCCGTTCTATTCTATTCCGTTCCATTCCAATTCTATTCCATTCTATGCTATTCCATTCCATTCAATGCTATTCCATTCTATTCTATGCTATTCCATTCCAATTCTA